>OY856411.1:526073738-526436238 GCA_963693085.1 Alisma plantago-aquatica
GTTCTCCATTGAAACCCCAGAGAGTCTTCTTGCATCTTATGTCTTCTTTAAGGACTACCCTCAGCCACCCAAGTAGATTATGATTGGGTAGTCTTCTCATATCCTCATATGGTCCTACTCTCATGACCATTTTCCACATGGTGTTTCGATTATGGGTAACTTATGTATGAGAAAAATAAAAGTGACTAGACATTGATACCATGATCTGACCTTAGTTTGAAAACTCAATTTTGATCAATGAAAATTTTGAAATCAAATACTCAACATGACCCATTCATGAAAACTCAATTTAAACAAAAATTAGACTACATGCTCCCTATGTTTGAGGTAAATTATAAAAATTCTAATTTGATTAAATAAGAAGGACTTGTACCTTATACCTCATTGTTGATGAAGTCTCTATTTTATTAATGTCTGTGTTGCCCTATTGCTAACTAAACCTCAAACATAGTTAAGCAAACTCTTATCCTATTTGATACACATCATGACTATGCTATCAAGTGACTGAGCCTAGGACCCACAAAACCATGATGCAAGACTATGATGAAAAAAAGTAGTTTCCCTATTGACTATTGATGCCTTTTGTAATATCAATTTTGATATCATGGTTATGAACCTAAATCATGCACTGTTATGCTCTGATTCTTTGAATGCTCAATTAAAATCCTCAATTTCCAAATTATATCACTACCTTGATCATGAAAGGAAAGGAATGCAAATATTACCTTGACTTTGTAAAATCTTGACATTATTGCCCTATTATAATCTTGAATTTTGATCTTATGACCTTGTAAAATATGATTTGGTCATTGATACTCTCCCTATTTGAATAAGCTCGATGGATAATGACTAATGTAGGTAATGTGATAGATTACGGTGGTAGTTGACTCATGACTCCCCTAACCTAGGTCACATCACTATTATGAATATCTCTAAGTTTTCACCTTATTGAGTATTTAGAGTTTGAAAAGGTATTCCCTTGCACCCAATTTGGATCAGTTGACTAAGTCTAATTGGTTAAACCCATGATTGATACTCAATCTTGAATATTGATTTAATAATGACCTTGATATATGACAATGTTGACTATAGCTTGTGGTTGACCTCCCAGATAGACCCAGGTCTAGATCATTCATCAAAATTGATAATGAAATCTTGAAAGTGTTGCTCGAATACTACTTGATGGTTGTATATAGATGAATGAGCACCCCTAAGGTCTAAGGTGGGAATGTAGACCCTAGCTCCAAATTTTTTCCTATGATGTCTAAAAATCTCAACTCTTGATACTGATTAATAAAATTTGACTCACGATTATGAATCTCAATCATAATACCAATCTTGTGGTCATTCTATTTGGATCTCGAGACCACCCAGGATATATAAATAGTGACTTTCATAATCCCAAGTTTTGAAATTTTTGAAATTATGACTATTTTGACCTTCTCGATTTATGACTTAGGGTTTAACTCTCACTAGGACTAGGGTGGGACCTCCCATTGATTTTGAGTCTGAAATCATGATATTGAAAGTATGACATTGTCTCAAATTGTTGAAATATGAAATCTCAAATCATGGATGTATAACCCCAACTAGGCCAATGTAGAGGCTAGGACCCTAATATATTGGGATTGAAAGTCACCTTGTACACTAGATTCAAGAACTCTATTTGTTTGACCTAATATATGATATCTCCAAATTTGTGATCAATAAGATGCTTTCCATATTTGTGACTCATATGATGACTTTGAACAATATATATGCATTGACCTTGATACTCAATTGCTTGATGATGAAATGATGTTGGTACCAAGTTGATTATGATAATATGGAATCCCAATTATGATCATTGGACTACTTGAACTTTGAGGACATGCTTTTGATTAAATAGTTGAGGATACTCCAGTTCTTGAGGATACAATCTGGATTTTGACAGTCCCAATTTATGAGAATGTTTTTGAATTTTGGGGACAAAATTCCTTTTTAAGGAGGGAAGGATGTGACCAAGTGAATTTGGTATAATTATGAATTAGTTCCACTTTTTCCCTCATTATACTCACTCATGGTCCCAATTCATTTTTCTTGGCTACATAATCAATGTTGAGACTCAAATACAAAATATGATGATCAATGTAGTTTTTATACACTTTGTGACACTACATATTTGATTAGTTCATCACTTTGTACAAAGAATAAAATTAGTCAACCAAACTTCATATTTTGGTTCTCAAAATTTTTCTAAAGATTCTACAACTTATTTTTAACCTATGGTTCATATTTCGTCACAATTGGACATTCCTTATATTTTTTATGAATTCTTGAAGTTATTGTGTTGAAAAACCTTTTTATTTGTCTCTTAGTTGACAAATGCCATGTCAACGATCCATGGGATGTGTGGGGGGTGAGTCAGGGCCCTTGTATCTTCCTCTCATGGATCACATCCCAATCTGATAGTTGTTGGGTCATATTCAACCTTCCACTAATTATGGGGAGGTGTTATCGTGGCCAATCCATCCAACCTTCGCACTTTGACACCAATTTGAAATTCTAACCAAGAGGGAACAATCGTCTCACAATTTCAAACAGAAAGAACCCTACTTTGACCACCATCAGTTCTCTATCCATCCATCAAAATGATTCCCTTGCTTGCCTTCCTCACTCCGGCGGCCAGGGCTAAGGGTAAAACTCGATCTATCCCAAAACCTAGTCCTATTCTTATAAATAGGCCTCCTAAGACTCACCATCACCACACCTTGCTTAGAGCTTCACCCTTGCTTTTTACCTCATCCCCAAGCACCTCCATTTCACCCTCGAATCTTCTGCTCCTTCAAACGGTGCTGCTGCTTGGCTATTTTGGGTGCTTTGCCCTCGCCTCATCAGCCCACCGATCAAGGCAACCATCCAACTCATGAGGGCATGACGAGTGTGGACAACATCTTTTCTACCTTCCTCGACACCTCCTACTCCTTTCCCCCTTATCTCCTGTGACATATCCTCTGCAGCCCTGCACTGCTCACACATCTACTGGAGTGGGAGAAACAGATCCCAAACCATCGATCGAGAGGAGAAAACCATTCAGTCTAGATGAACCAATGTACCGAGGCTGAACCAGCTAATTTGAGAGTGAACTAGCCAATCGAGGATCTAACCAAATCCTCAAATAAGTGAGCCACACTCCTATGTGGCCAAATCTTAACCGTCCATGGTGCAATCAGACGGTCCCCATTTTTCCATTTAAGGTATTTTCTCCTCCTCTCTACTCAAAAATCCAATAATTGACCAAAACTTGCAAAAATCATATCTCCTGATTCCGAGATCCAAAAAGTACAAATAAATAGTCAATCTTGATTAGAAAAACCCAAGGAATTTATTAAAAATACATTTGGATCTAATTACTTATGGATTTCACTATTATCCCTAGATTTGATCTCTTTCTTATATAATTTGTCAAATGACTCTATTTTAATGATGAATCTTTTAAAAACCTTATATTTGACTCTAATGTTCATCTTGAGACTCGAAAAAATCATAACTTTAAGAATGAAGATCTTGTTCTATATTTGTTCTTGAATATGATTCCTCTAAATAATCTTGATAATGGTATCTTAATGATTGACCTAAATCTTGTGAAATATTCTGATCTTTTGACCTGATACTTGATCTCTGATTTTATTCATTATATCAATTGAAAATTGATCTAATATTAAATATAAATGATTATAATTCATGATGATGATGATGATAATGACTTGGATAATGATCATGAAATTAGGGTTAACACATACGATCCTAGAAAACCTAGGTAGGTCATTCACACTCAAAAATATGCTTGACACATGAATAAAGTTGGACATTTAGAGATATTGTTGATTATAAGTGGATGACCTAACCCTAAGGCTGACCTAAGAAAATGTAACCCTAATATCAAATATTGAAACATGATTTTCAAATATCATGATATTGACCCTTGATCCAAATATTGTTGATTAAGGATATGTCTCAAAGGGTTGACCTATTACTCGTTGAGATTTCGTACACTAAATCTTTAGAGAAAGGTATGCTATTATATCTCCTACTTGGTTGTATTGAAGATACCTTTTATGATCTCTTGATTGTATACTTGGATATATACTTGGTTGAGCTACTATTCCCTATTTATTAGTCTTCTATTTTTCCTATATTATATTTTGAGAAAATCATGATAACATAAATGATATTGCCCATTATGACTGCCCGTATATTGATGATGATGATGAGTTGATAATGTTGATATTGAGTGCAGGATACCTCCTCACTCGGAGGTGGAACTTGTACATTGGCCTCCTACCTCATATGGAGAGAAGGATCCTGGTGACCTTCCACATCGCATTGGGGTGATGGAGCCACACAAAATATATAAGCATGCTTCTTGATTACAACATTATTTGGAACTCATAATAAAAATTGCATTACTTGAAATAAACATCTTGTTAAATAAATATTAGTTCTGGAAATATCTTGTTGTACTTCTTAAATATAAGTCATGCCAAGTGTACTATTTTAATATAAACTATTTTACTTGTTTTTGATAGCGTACCATGCAATTGCATGATTGTGTCTCGATTTTCTTGATTTTAGGCAAAACAAATGGAACATTGACTAGATAGCTTCCACACTTGATATGCTCAGATGATAAGGATAAATATGCAATATCTCCTATTTTGGGTTAGTTTATTATTTAAATCCCCTATTTATGAGTTATTATTTCTTATTGTATGTGCCAGTGTGTGAGATCCTTTTGGACCACTCAGGGACAGATGCTTCAATCTTTTTACCACTGTCTAGGTAGTGGGATTGGGATTGGGGTAAAAATGGTTCCATGACAACTTCTTCTTCAACATTCTATGTAGAAAAGTGATAGATTCTTAGATTCTAGATAAGTTGCAAAGAGAATTCGTCATCACCCTGTGTCAACTTGAGCAATATTTCCCCCCTTCATTCTTTGATATAACGGTACATCTAGTTGTCCATTTGACTAGGGAAGTGAAAAATGTTGGGTCCAATTTTCTTACATTGGATGTATCCTTTTGAGCGGTACATGAGTGTTTTTAAGGGTGATGTTCAGAATCATTGTCGCCCCAAAGGGAGTATCATTGAGGGCTATATTTTTAGGGAGGTAATGGACTTTTGTAATGAAGTTTTGATTTGCAACAAAACTATTGCTAATGTCGTGAACCCTGATGTTTATTATGACAAAGGTATTTTGGGAGAACGACAGATAAATATCAGTATTGAGAAATTAGAACAAGAACACTTGTATATTTTACACAACATTGACGATGTGGGTATTTATATCACTGAACAAACCATCAAGCTCAAGAGAAGTTATCACCGAGCTAATTCAATGTGGCTTGCTAGAGAGCATAATCAGACATTTATTAGGTGGTTTGAAAAGGAAGTATTCAATAAACTATCTCAAACATCAAATAATGTTATAGAAACTATCAAATGGATCGTGTATAAGCTAAAGACCCACATTACATCTTACAAAGGGTTTGACATAAATGGATTTTCATACTACATAAAATGTCAAGATCATAAAAGTGTCATCCAAAATAGTGGGGTCACCCTTCAGGCATCTTCATTATATTTTTCTAGTGCCAAGGATAAGAGTCCACATGAAGGAAAGATGTCTTATTACGGTGTCATTGAAGACATATGGGAACTTGACTACACAAAGTTGAGAGTTCCATTATTTTAGTATAAATGGGTTGATAAGAATAAAGGAGTTGTAGTTGACGAACTCGGTTTCACAATATTGAATTTTTAGTGGATAGGCAAGAAGGACGAACCCTACATCATGGAATCATAGGTCAAACATGTATTCTATATCAAATATACTGCAAAAGAAAATTTGTCTATTGTTCTTCATGGGAAAAGACAATTCATATCAGGTCCTATTGATGAAGAAGAGTACTATGACAAGTATGATGAATCTAGTCCATTTTCTATTGGCTTACCAAGTGTAAATGTTGAATCTAACACTGATGACTAGACACTTGAAGATCACATAGAAGGGATATTAGTATAAGGTATACTGTTCATATGTGTTGACTTTTTATAGTGTTGGCTTTTTATATGTGATCTGACTTTTTGTAGTGTTGATTTGTTATATGTGATCTGACTTTTTATATATGATCTGACACTTATGATTTGTTTACTTCTGATTTTATAAATGACATCTGACCAGAAGAATAGTGATCATGAGCATGAGGATGCTGAGCATCCTGACCAGGGTGCTGACGGTGATCATAACCCAAAACATAAGGGCGTTAGAGGGATAAATGTGATGAAAGATGCCACAAATAAGCAAAGGGGGAAGGGCGTCATTGAATTTAATGAATCAGGCACATCCCTTACTAAAGAGTTTGTCAGCTATTATGGGGTCCTCTCTCAAAGTAAAGTGCCTCTCCTTGTTGAGGATTGGATATAAGCAAGTATGGTCCACAAAGACCTCATTTGGAGGGATTTAGAGGTGACATAAATTAAGTTATGTTTTTATATTCTTTTTACTATTATTTCTTTGACTTTTCTAAACAATATTGATTGTTGAACCTTTTTAGGGTCGGTGTGAACTTGATGAAAAGCTGCATCACAAGTCTGTTATGCAGCTTGTCAGGAGAAGACATAGAGATTGACGAACAATCCTCACAAGAAACTATGCCCTTGAGACAAGAAGGAACCTTGGCTTAAATGGAACTATATCAATCAAGATGATTGGAAGGAGTTTGTTCGATAGAGACAAACAGATGCATTTATGTATTGAATTAATTGCATTTTTATGATTTCTTATGGTTACTTAACACAATATCACTTGTATGAATTAATCATGCCCTTCATGACTCCCCAAAATACACGCGTAACAAGAATGTGCACAACCACCAGTTGGGTTCAGGTGGTTATTGGAAACACCGCCAGATGAGAGAGTTTTAGCAAGAGCAAGATCAAGGATAAGGGCAAGATCAAGGGCCTTCTATTTCTACTTCTACTACTACCAAGTCTTCTAGTGCTTTTGAACGGTTTCCTCACTATATTGAGTGGATAGATGCAAGGAAAAGCAAAGTCAAAGAAATCCACATCCAAGAAATACATGAGGTGGCTTCAAAAATGGTAAATTTCTTGGTCTAGAGATAATGTCCTTATTCTTTTTTCACTGGTTAAGTTTTATTGAATAGTCAACTTTTGTTGATAATTAATTGGAGTTGGTTGCCCAAGCAAAGGAGGGCAAGTTCACCCCTCAGGAAACACACAATAAGTTGATAGTTTATATAAGGACAGAAGTGCATACAAGACGTGTTTAAGGGTTCTAGAGTTGGGTATGGGGTAAAATCTTTTTTGGCTCATCTTGACAAAAGTGCAAACCAACAAAGAAAGGGGAAGTGGACCAGGAGTATGTGCAAAGATTGATAGATGCAGCCTTGGAGAGATATATTGCTTCTCAGGTGACACAAAAACTAGATTCTCTAGTAGTCATAGAACCTATTCATCATTCACCCATAGAGTGAATTGGGAGTAGTCCTTCGGACCCATAGGGAACATACGGGGTAAGATTCAACTCAAGTCAGTTAATATATTACATTGTGATAAAATAATCCCTCAAGTCAATATTTATGTTTGTCAAATTAAAGTTTATGTTTCATAAAATTATAGGTGGCTAGAAAATTCCATCTTGTTGTCAGTGAACCAACATGCAACATTGTGGTAGATGTCGAGGCTTATATCATCGATGTGGTTCATGGTATTCCCCTTCTCGTTGATCACTATCGTGTGAATTTCATACACGTATTTCCAGGAATGAGCGACATACCTCTCCCATACAAGCACCCGATGCCACCACAGTCGAAGAGGTAGAAGGTGGCTTTCTGGGTGGCCCAAATGACTCATTATATTTATTCAAGTATGGAAAATGTATATTGAAACTTAAAATGATTGAAATCTAATATTAGAATACATGCAATTAGCCTACAACAATTAAGAAGCCCCCTAAGGTTTCAATTCCTCCACCCTCTCATTTTATATCACGTGATTTGTTTGATTCCTTAGGCCCTAGCTGTCAGATGTTGACATGATGGCTAGACACTATATACCAAATAGATACCATTGTGATCAACCTTGGGAAGGATATGGTAGGTATACACTGGGACAATGTTATAGTGTTGACAGATGTTTCTGAAGCATTTAAGTATGATTGACTGAACACATCAATGATAGAACTTTGGATATAATGAGTGTGAATAGCCCGTCATATGTGAAAAATTGTTTAATTGTTTCCAACATATAAACTGAGTATTAGTTATATATATTTTAGTCATTTGTATTATGCGGCTTGTGACTTCATAATAGCAAATGTGGAATTTCTAGTGCCATCATTGATTAGAAATGTACTTAGAGAATCTGTGTGATGTCAAAGAATATGTGACTATTGCGATGCAGTTTTGGTGCTTCCAAGAATGTGATCTTAGCTCCCTTCAATGTTAAGTAAGTTTTGGCTTGTTGTTTATATGTCTAACCTATGCATACAATTTTTTTGTGAGTTTTAATTTTTATTTTATTTGCCTACTATTCATTGAGAAATAGGCACAAACAATTGTTAGTGATTGTTATCGAGACTTGGAGTGTGTAACCCTTTGATCCTTCAGGTGAAAAACCACCACCAAATGAGGGACACCCAATGAAATTGGCGATTCATGCGTAAGTATAGTCTTTCATTGCCCAACATATATGTTAATGTTATCATATGACTGTTTAATACTGAAACATATATATTTATATAACTTACAGGGATGTGAAAGCATTCTGTACAGGTAGAAGGAAGGTAGATAAGAAAAAAAAAATCAGTAACTTGGAGGAGTGTTGATGTATAGTCTTCTCATTCCAATTGGATAATATACGACCAACTCTTCTGAATTACATTTATTAATGTAATTGAAAATATACATGATCCAATACAAGATAATGGTTGGGCATGCACATATTACATGATGTTGTATATATAGGTAGTTGTCAATCACGTGTAACAAATCAAATGTATAGGGAATGTAAGTTATTAGTCTTGCATATATTAATGAAGCAGTCTCATTTGATAATACAAACAATCAAATCTAATTAGAAGTCTCATTCTCTTTGCAATTTTTTCAAAGACTTAACCCTATACATTGGAGCAGCTGAATGACCTACGTGAACAATGGGCAACCTTCTTCGTCAAATATGTGGACTTGAATGCAAAGTTTTGGATTTGAATGAAAAATTTGATGGTTGATTGATATTTTTTGGTAGTTCAAACTTTGTTGTCATATTTTTTATTGTATTTTGTGAGTGTGAATTGAATGTTGGTATGTATAATTTTACATTGTGACTCAAAATCTAATTTTAATATGTATTTTGTGTGTGTGAATTGAATGTTAAGTGTATATGTGTGTGTGAATTTGAATGTGAAGGATCAAGGAAAAGAATGATATTTATTTGTGCTATGTATGAAACTGAAGTGTGGCTGAGAAATGAAATAATTGAGCTATGAGTTCATGAATTTGTGTGCAATTTGAAGTGAAGAAAATGATATAATATGGCTTGCTTGTGTCTACTTTGTATAATATCTTTTTCTTACAGGTGTTTCATCCTGTTGTTAAGCCACGATGCTTGCAGAGAGCATGTTGTTCTTTAAAACTTTCAGTTCTAAGAACAACAGTCTCCAGACTGGCTAACAGGCTACACAGTAGGTTTGCTATATAAAAACATACACATTTATTGTCGGTTATTTGTAAATAGCCGACTGCATATATTTTCATTGTTGGTTATTTAAAAACAATCGACGGTATATACCTAAAATTTTCACTATTCATTCACTGATAAAACCGACATCAAGAAATTTGGTGTTGGTTATTTGTCGTTACACTTTCAACATGGAAACAATAATGACATCGATTACTTTTCAAAGGTCAAAATAGAACACAAATACGTTGCCCGCTGCACATTACGTCATCAGTTCCACCCTAACAAAGAATTGGCAATATAAATTATTGTCAGCAGTTTCACTAATCAATGAAAAAAGTTTGAATATTACTGTCGCTCTCTTGGTTGTCATTTTATAATCGACACGGAATGCCTCAACTAACTATCGCTATATCCCCATCCCATAGTAGTGACTATTGAACAAATAACTACTCTCACGTGACCAAAATGTTCATTAAAGATGTCCACCCCTAGATTAGTGAAACACTATCAATAGAGTAGTTTATAGCATAGTCAATAAGGCATTCTCTTGGTGCATCATGTGATTTCCTATCTACATTGCTCTTTTCCTAACTACCGAACTAATTGGACACAATTCTCCTTATAAGAGTGACTGAGGAGATCAATCATATTTGTGGCCTACCAATAAGAGCAATAGGTGGATGATGTAGGTAGCTTATAAAGAATCACAAGTAACATTTGAATCATTTATGCAAAAATAAAACATGATGAATGATGCATTGAATAATTGTCATTCTCGCATACTATTTATTATGGATTTTTGTGCACTTATTATTCATTTTGATATCATTTGTGCATTATTTATCATCATTAGCTTGTGACACTTAATTGCAATAAAATAGATGTATTTTTAATGTTCTTGATAGATTCATTATTATTTGGGAGATTATGTTTGGTTTTGTAGAATTTCAGGTGAATCTACAAGAAACTACACAGCTCAATACTACATACCTGCCTATCGGTGGTACCAACACTTGATCAGAAGGAACAAGTAAAATTGAGAAAACTTGGTAGTACTGAAAAAGAAGTCAGTACTATTGACAACCTTACAGAGAGGAGTAAAAAAATATCGAGAGATCTTAGTACTACTGACATCAACTCGATAGTATCGACGACCGCACAAAGGGCTACAACTTATTGAGGGCATCGATACTACCAACACTAAGTCGGTACTACCAACTCAGCGGGATAAGGCCAGATCTTGGGATCAATTTTGCCCTAAGTCATGTCTATGACTTTGGGGGAGTTTGTCCTGTCCTAATAATCATGTCCTATTCACTTGTATGATAGAGGAGAGTGGAGAAGAGAGAAAGGAGAGGAGAAAGCAACATTCCAGGTGGTTTGAGCACTTATGGTGGGCCGATTTGTAGTTGGAAGATGGAAAATCATTGTGTTCGTCAGGAGGAACCTTTCACATCTTCTTTCTCTAGGGTTTTTCCTTATTCTTGATGTTTTCTTCCTTCTCGTCTTCCTTTTCTATGTGTAGAGCAATTGAAATCATGCGGGACTAATCCCCTTGTTCCTTAGGATCCGGGAGTAGCCCGATTTTGCATTGTAATTGATGATTACAATTTAATATATATGTTTATCTTAAATTTTGGACATAGTTCTATGAGAGCTTCATGAATTATCTGTGCTTGATCATCATAGGTAATTTTTTAGACCGTTATTTTCTTCGATAGAGAGATTAAGGGTTTAAAAACTCATATATATACATTTTATATCATACCTTGAGAAAGGGCTTACGAATGTGAAGAGAATATCCTAGAGATTACAGTAAAACACCTAACTAATAAGCACAATTTCTACCAAAGTAGTGGCACTCGAGTGGTAAGAGTGATTTTGTATGATCGAGAGATCTCAAGTTCGAAACCTCCTGATGACAGGATGAATGAATCACCATTTAAAAAAAAGCACAATTGCTACGAGAGTGGGATTGGTATTAGAATAGGCATTGATCTACGCTACGAGAGTGGGTAATTCTTGCTACAAGTTTCTTTATCCAGGGTTAGGAGAGAATGATATTAATGAGATGATGTTAGTTGCTATGTTTGCCATGGTGAAACCACAATCCTAACGAATTCATTCCATCTGTGATCACAACCAATAATCTTAGTTTTAATTTTTGCAAATTAGTTTTTAATTCAACAAAATCACTCTTTTTCTTAGGCCTAGCTGATTAGGTCATTGTTAGTAGTAGTTTCTGGGCACACATTTTTCCTGTATTCGATAGTCGGGCCTCTTTAGGTCTATATTACATTGATACGTGCACTTGCATTTTTTACGTGTAGTTTATGCACATCAAGTTTTTGGTGCCGTTGCTGGGGAAAATGGTGTGTCCAACACTATGAGTGCTGTGATCGACCACTGTAGGCCAATTTTTTTTATTTTTCTTTTAATATTTCTCAGATGAATTATAAATATTTATTTAACCACTAGTATTGATTTCTCACAAGTTTCATAAATTTCATGAACAAAATTCTTTATCAACAACAAGCCATCTAGGTTTCATGAGATTTTAAAGAATATGGCTAAGAATTAGTCATGGAGAGAAGAAAGAGAACATCCAACAACCATTAAAAGTGTTGGGGAGTCTAAACTAATCACGACATTGAATGAGAAGCTTGGTCTCATGCTAAGAAACTATATCAGAAGGATGGAAATCCTATGGAGGAGAGGAAGAAGAATGTATTTTTGCACAAAAGCAAAATTATAGGGGCAATGATTATTCTTGGAGGAAGGATCCCAATAATTTTCAGCAGGACCCATCCCAAACACAGCAAGCCAAGCCACAATAGGTTGGTACACAACAACAATACCAACATGTTAAGGGCCCAATAATATAGACCACATTGAAGACATGCTAGGTAAGCTGGTCAGTCAGAATGAAGTGATCATCTGCTACCCAGAGGGAACTACATAACCAAGGAGCACATATCCACAATATAGAGACTTAGATTTTCTTAGATGGCAGAAGAAGTGGCTTCTTTGAAGAAACCCAACCAGTAGGGGTTCCCAGAAAATACTGACATACCATATGGAAACCAACAGGTAAAGGCAGTGTTGCTTCACAATGGGAAGAAAGTGTTGAATGAAAAGAGGATGGTTTCAGAAGTGAAGGACAATGCTGATAACATAGAACTGATAGTGACTGCTGATCCAGTTGATACTGACACTACATCACAAGACAATTAAGTTGATGATGAAACTCATGAATTAAGGGAGACAAGGAAGGAAGCATATATCCCACCTCACCAAAGGAAGTTGATGATGCCATTTCCCTTTCCAAACAGCTTGAAGGCAAATAAAGTTGACCAACAATTTCAAAAGTTTCTAGACAACTTTAAGAAGCTTCATGTCAACATTCCACTCATTGATGCAATTGAACATATTCCTTCCAATGGAATTTTTTTGAAGGAAATAATCAATAAGAAGAGGAGACTAGCTGACTCAGATGTAATGCTATTGAAGGAGCAGGTTAGTGCTTTCATTTTAGGAAAATCGCCACCTAAAAGGAAAGATCCAAACTACTTTAACATATCATGTTACATTGGGAAGACCAAATTTGGGAAGGCTTTATGCGACTCAGGGGCAAGTATCAATCTTATGCCATTGACTACCTTCAAGAAGATGGGACTTAAAGAGTCTAGAAAGAGTAATATGACAAGATAGCTAGCAGATGGATCAGTGGTTAGGCCATTTGGTATCTGTGAGGATGGTCTTGTCAAGGTGAACAAATTTGTATTTCTAGCAGAATTTGTGGTTATGGAAATGCAGGATGATCACGACAATGAACTACTACTAGGGAGGCCATTTCAAGCCACAACAAACATGATCTTAGAGATGGGCAGAGGAAGACTGACACTGGGGATCAAATAAGTCTGCTTTGAAATCAAGATGCATGGGTCTACACAGACGACTGAGGAGAAGGCACAATGTCACATGCTGCATCAGGTCCAAGGGAAGGTGTATCTATTTCTAGGGAAGCTATTTCTAGACATGGCTCATAAGATGAACATAAAGGCACATTAGCAGTGGACATCTTGGAGAACACAAAGGAACTTTCATTGACCAAGGTGGTCCAATATCTTGATGATGAAGAGGAGGAATATTTCATAGTGACAATTAACAAGGAAACTTCTTCTACCCTTGTTCAAGTATATCCACAATTGCCTTTGGAGGCGTGCCTTATGAATTTGGTGGATGAATACACTCGATGTCATTCCTTGGGGGAGCATGTCTTATTTCTCAAGGCATTGTTGTGTTACCAAACTAGGCATTATGAGAACTTAGGACCACCTCTACCAACATTGATTCCATATCTACTGAGCCCTCCAGATCTTTAGTTGAAGCCGTGATCACCGCTTTTGAAGTATACCTTTTTGGCATAAAATGAGAAGCTTCCAATCATTATCTCAGCCTCCTTAAGCATCCAAGAGGAGGAACACTTGATAGTGATGTTGAAGAACCACCAGACATCATTTGGGTGGTCAGTTGTAGACATCAAGGGGATCTCCCCTAGTTTTTTCCAGTACAAGATCCACATAGAAGAACGAGCCAAGCCCATAGTGCAACCTCAAAGGCATCTAAATCCCATCATGACTAAGGTAATGAAGAAAGAGGTAGTCAAACTTATATCAATAGGTATAATTTATGCTATCTCTGAATCTAATTGGGTAAGTCTTACTCAAGTGGTTCCAAAGAAGGGCGGGTAACTATCAACACTAATTCAAATAGTGAATTGATATCTATTAGGTTGTGACCGAGTGGTGAGTTTGTATTGACTATTGTTGATTAAACTTTGCTACACTTAAGGACCATTTCCCAATTCCTTTCATTGAGCAGATTCTTGAGTGGCTCGCCATTCGCTCCCATTTTTGTTTTCTGGACAGGTATTTCGAGTACAATCAGATCGTTGCCGAGCCACAGGACCAAGAGAAATTGACTTTCACTTGTCTGTATGGCACATTTGCTCACCAACATATGCCTTTTGGTTTGTGTAATGCACCGATGACTTTCCAGAGATGTATGCTTGCCATTTTTATGATATGGTAGAGTGTTGTCTTGAGGTTTTCATAGAGAATTTCTCGGTGTATGGAGAGTCATTTGAGGACTGCCTTGACAGTCTGGACAAAGCCTTGTAAAGATGCGAGGACACTCACCTGGTCTTGAATTGGGAAAAGTGTCACATGATGGTGAGTGAGGGAATGGTCCTGGGACACAAGGTGTCCCATAGAGGTATGGAGGTCGATCCAGTTAAAATCAAGGTTATTTCTATGATGCCTCCACCATCCATGGTGAAGGGAGTTAGGAGTTTTTTAGGACATCAATTTTTATCAACATTTCATAAAATATTTTAAAAAAATTGCAAAACCACTTTCTAAATTGTTCAAAAAAGATTATGAATTTAAATTTGATGAGTAGTGTTTGAAAAAATTTGAGGTGTTGAAGGAGAAACGGGTTTCCACACCTATTGTTCAGGCTCCAGATTGTAGCCAACCTTTTGAGCTGATGTGTGACACATCACATTATGTGGTAGGGGTTGTTTTAGGCCAATGCTGAGACAAGAACCCCACCATCATTTATTATGCATCTAAGACCCTAAATGATGCCCAGTTAAATTATACAACCACTAAAAAGAATTATTGGTGGTAGTTTTTGCTTTTGATAAATTTCACTAGTATTTGATAGGAGCGAGGGTCATTGTGTGGATTGATCACACAATAATTAAATACTTACTGTAGAAGAAGGATGCCAAACCTAGACTAATTAGGTGGATTTTGCTACTGCAAGAGTTTAACATTGAAATAAAGGATAAGTCAGGCACAAAGAATGTAGTGGCAAATCATTTGTATAGGCTTGAAAGAGTGGATGAAAAGGATATAGACATACCATGAAGAATTTCATATGAGCAGTTGTTTGCTATGAAAAGCAAAGATCCGTGGTTTGTAAACATTGTGAACTACTTGGCATATGGCAGGCTTCCAAATACTAGAAATAACATGAGAAAAAGAAGTTATTCCATTCTTTGAGGTTCTATGTTTGGGATGATCCCATCTTGCTCAAGCAGTGTAGGGATGGTATTTTAAGAAAGTGTGTGCCCAATTGAGAGTCTGAGAGTATCTTGGCACATTGTCACTCCTTTCCTACTGGGGGTCACCATGCTAGTTCTTGGACAGTGATCAAAGTATTAGAGTGTGGATTTTATTGGCCAACACATTTTAAAGCATACAACTTTGTGCTTCATTTTGATGCATGTCAGTGTGCAGGGAATATATCCAAGAGACATGAAATGCCCTTAAATGTTTTTCAAGAAATTGAAGTGTTTGATTTATGGGGAATAAATTTCATGGGCCCTTTCATGTCAAATAACTCTAATTTATACATATTTCTCGCCGTTCATTATGTATGTAAGTGGGTGGAAGAATTCCAACCCACACCAATGATGGCCAGGTCATATGTAGATTTGTGAAAGACCATCTATTTTGTAGGTTTTGGGTGCCAAGATTGATAATAAGTGATGGTGGATGTCACTTCACCAATAAGAAGTTTGGTGCATTGTTGAGAAAATATGGATTGAGACACAAGGTCGGTACTCCATATCACCCACAAACCTGAGGACAGGTTGAGGTGTCTAATAGTGAGTTTAAGAAGATCTTAGAGAAGACCGTCTCCACCAATAGGACAAATTGGAACATGCAACTGAACGATGCTCTTTGGCCATATAGGACAACCTATAAGACACCTATAGGAACCACTCCTTTTATGTTGGTTTATGGGAGAGCTTGTCACTTACCCATAGAGTTAGAGAATAAAGCCAAATGGGCCCTGAGGAAATTGAATTACAATTTGGATGATGCCGGAAAAAAGGGAATGTTAGAATTGAATGAATTAGTTGAGCTTAGGATGGATGCCTATGAAATCTCTAGGATCTACAAAGAAAGAACAAAGAAGATCCATGACCGCAACATCTTCCATAGAGTCTCCACTCCAGGACAAAAGGTGCTTCTGCTCAATTATAGGTTGAAATTACACCCTGAAAAATTGAGGTCTAGATGGATTGGTCCTTTTGTGGTAGTTAGGGCTTTACCCCAAGGGTCTATGGGGATAAGAAATGGGGATGAGCCATTCCTTGTCAATGGCCATCGCCTTAAGCATTACTTTGGGGCATATGTAGTTTGGGAAGAAGAAGAGTTGAAGATCATTGAGCTTCACTGATTGTTTGATTTGATCGTCAAGCCTATGTCGTAAAATAAGGGCACTTGTTGGGACGCAACCTAACCATCCTTCATTGTATTAGGATTTTGTTCTTTACATTCATGTTCTTTACATTCTAGTTGCATTGTATTATTTTCATTGTAAAAAAGGTGCCTAGATCATTCGTATTTGGTGTGCAGGCTGAGAAAAAGTTGGTAGTACCGATAGCCATATTAGTAGTACCGACTCAATCACATGGACAAGGGGAATTTTTCATGAAATCTTGGTAGTATCGACTGCAAAGTCAGTAGTACCGACAACATCACAGGGATAACTGAGTCAAGTTTCAAAAACTCGGTAATACTTACAAGATACTTGGCAGTTTGACAATTCGACAAGGAGCCCAATATATTTCTTAGTGGTAGCAACAACAAATTGGGTAGCACCAAATTTTTGCAGAGAAGGGGCCGAGTTACTGAACATGACTTGGTACTACCAACATCCATCTTGATAGTACTGACGTTGAGTGATGCTATAGGTTTGAAATATCAAGATAATGCTCAGGAGTATCGAGAAATTTTAAAGACTCGATACCACTGACATCTATTCGATAATACCTACACTAGAAAACACAAGATCCGTAGGAGCACCATCAATAATCACAATTTTTTGCATCTGATCGTCGATAGTACAGATCCGTCATGCACCTTTTTGAAGTTGGTACTACCGACTTCCGTCGGTACTACTGACACTGGGCAATCTGGGACTACTGACATCAACCAATGATGAGCGTCACTATTGACGGCTAGTATCGATTTACATGGATCATGGAGAAGAAGTCGATACTACCGATGACCAAGCCGGTACTATTGACGCAACAACAATAGGTAGTCTGATAGCTATATAAGGAGGGGTGTGTGTATTGTTTCATTCACACCTCCACCACACCCTTCTTAATTAAGATTGTGCAAATACTTTTGGGTGTTCAGAGTCGTCATCACGTTCCTTCTTCTCCACCCCCTTCTTATACCAGCTCGATGGTGTCTAGGAGAGAAACTTACTCTACGTCAGAAAATGTCACGTTGGTACCCAAACCAATGCTCATCACTCATGTCAACACTGATTTGAAAAAAAGATCTATGATGAGCTGATGAAAAAAGAAATCACCTCAACACGATATGGAGACTGTGCGTTCCTTGCATTTGTGGGCTTCATCAACAATCTTTACTGAGTCTGTGAAGATCAGGGGTTGGTGGGTGATCACCCTTTCTTTGGTGATTGGCTCACCTTCCTAGAGATTATCTACAAATTCTTGGCCTCACTGGAGATTTGTTCAATCCCCAAGTATGGGGATGGATGGAGGGAAGGGTACATCAAATTCCATCTCTTAAACACCACCTACCAAATGATGCTGAGGCAATTCAATGCCATCTATAGGTGGACTATGGGTGAACTACACTTTGCCACCAATAACTTTGATTACAAGGGTGTATGGAAAATTTCAACGAAGGTACCAAAGGGCTACCATGTCAGCTGGCACATCAACTCTGTCACCAACATTGAGCACCCATTTGCTCATATCCTGCACTGTTAGCTCATCAACACCATATTCACCAAGTCCAATAAAGTACAGAGGAAGGTTCAGTAGGTAGATCTCTTCTTCCTCTAGAATTTGTTAAATTTTGGAAGGGAGTCATTGGAATTTGGTTCATTATTCCTCTAATACATGATGGCAGTGAAGTGACAGGTGTAGAGGAAGCCCCCCATCCATTTTGAAGGGCTAAGTACTCCAATAACTATGCATCTCAATCTTGATCTCGCCACCTCCAAATCTCTGAAGGCTTCTTCCAGGTTAGATCTGAAACATTTAAGAGACTGAACCTCATCAATATACATCATGGGAAGGTGTACGCATGTTGTACAGTTGATGACCGGCACCAAGAGAAGGAGCCCCTGATCCTATCTTCAACTTGCAAGGAGTGTATCACATGAGGTGGCCTGTAGAGGATGACATGGAGGGAGAGGAAGCCGAAGAAAATGGTGAGCAAGAGCAACAACATGAGCAGAATGAAGACAAAGAGGAGGAGGCCACCATCCCAATCATGGGGAGGTAGGTCCCCCACAAGCATGCTAGAGTACATGGAGCCTCTAATTCTTATGCTCCACCACTTGCCCAGGAGGATGATCTGTACTTGATGGTAGGTATGTATGGAATACTACAAGAGATTCAGCAGGCGCAACAACATCTGACAGCTACACTGGCGAGCATCAGGGATGTCCAATGACATCTTTACCAGAATCAACAAGCCATCTTTGAGAATGAGAGACTTCTCATGGACAACTAGGAGAACATGCATACTCATTTACATAGGATGGAGAACTATCAACAACCATTATTTGACAACTATTGGAGTCAAGGCTATTTTGGTGGTTATCCATGGCCTTCAGAAACACCACACCAGCTGCCGACGTTTTAGGGGACTTTCTATCCCCATGACCCAACTGTGCCACAACCACCATCACCATCACCTTTTTGATCAGTACTACTATTCCACCTCTATGATTGGATTTTGACTATGATGACATAGTCAAGTTCAAGCTTATAGGGGTGTTGGAACAACTCTATCCTTTATTTAGTTGTTTTTATTTTTAGTTTTTATTATTCCAAGTTGTAGGATCCACAATCTATCTAGTGTAATTGTGGAGTAGTAAAAAGTATGATTTCTATCTCTGTCATCATAGAGTCTGTCTCCATGCCTATGCAATGAAAAATAAAAAATTGAATTTTTTTGGCTTTGCTTCAATTTCTTGAGTTACATCACCTAGAGGAAGTGTATGGGCTAGTAAGCTTAAGGGTAATTAATATGAATAGAAATCTTAATAATTCATGTAATGTGGATGAAGATGGGGTTTGAGCCTGAATTGATCAAACCATTGATGGGGCCTTTAATTGAAATTTTTGAGAGGAACCCTAAGGTTGTCCTATACATAGGTCAGTAGTAGAGGGACATATCATAGTTCTTAGAAAGGCATTGCCTCTTAATTATGTGATTCCATTCATTTTCCATCCATTTCGATCCACCACCTTGATATGCTCAAGCAACCCAGATTGTTTCCTTTTGATTGCATTACACGACATAATAGGTGACATGATAGTTAGTTTTCTTTTGATGCATTAGTTACAAAATGATTTTTTTTTACATAAACAGTTTTTGTGCATATCATCTAGTTGCATAACAATTACATGTAGATTGTATACCTTTTTCATCATTATTTTACATCACGTGGTTGTTGTTTTCTTCTAAAATTAGAGTGCAGGGATACACATCCATACCCTTAAAAAATAGAAGAAGAAAAAATGAACGAGATATGTTAGTGAAGTCCAAGCATAACTTGCTACCATGATAAAATAGTGGGCCAATGAAGAAAGAAAAAAATTGATGTTATGAAATAAAGAGGGAGAATGGATGCCCTAAACTCGGGTTGGAATTCTACTTCACAAAGAAAATGAAATATTTACATGATGCATTATCTTCTTCACTTTGCTCTCATCCATTTGATGAGGTTTTCAATACATGCATCATTCCACCCATAATATTAGGCATCAGGATTCATGCATTTCTCTTTATTTTACCATATAGCTTTGTCATGTTTTATTTTTGCATTAATGATTTAGATGTTACTTGTAATTCTTCACAAGCCACCTATTTCATTCTATCCATTGCTCTTATTGGTAGGCCACATATGTGATTGATCTCCTTTTTCATTCTTATAAGGAGAACCGCTTCCAAGTAGTTGGTAGTTAGGAAAGAGAAATGTAGATAGGGAATCACATGATGCACCAAGAAAATGCCTAATTAACTATAATATTAGCTGCTCTACTAATAGTGTTACACTAATCTAAGGGTGGACACCTTTTATGTATTTTTTTGGTCACTTTAGAGTAGTTGATTGTTCAGTGGTCAGTAAAGGCCGGTTTGGGACTTCCAGGTGGGGATAGTTGAGAATGAAAATTCATATTTTGTGTCCTTTTTTTGACTTGTCTCAAACAGATACGAGGGTGTGTTGCTCGGGGATGAGCAACATTTAAGCTTAGGGGAGTTTGATGAGCTAAATAATTATCATTCTCACAATCTATTTATTATGGATTTTTGTGCACTTACTGTTCATTTTGATATCATGTGTGCTTTATTTATCATCATTAGCTTGTGAAACTTAATTACATCAAATAGATGTGTTTTTTATTTTCTAATAGATTCATTATTATTTGGGAGCTTATGTTAATTTTTGTGGAATTTTAGGTGAATATATAATAAACTACACAACTCGGTACTACCTACCTGTCGGTGGTACCGACACTTGATCATAAGAACAAGTGAAATCGAGAAAACTCGGTATTACCGACAAAGAAGTTGGCACTATCGACAACCTTATAGAGAGGACTTAGAAAATCTCAAGAAATATTGATATTGTCCACTTCAACTCGTTATTACTGATGACCGCATAGGGGGTGCAACTTATGGAGGGCGTCGATACTACTAACACCAAGTCAGTAGTACCAACTCAGTGAGACCATGACAGATCTAAAATCATAGTTAATCTAGTAGTTGGGAATTAATTTTGCCCTAAGTCATGTCTATGACTTAGGGGGAGTTCGTCCAGACCTAATAATCATGTCTTATTTAGTTGTACGATAGAGGAGAGTAGAGAAGAGAGAAAGCAGAGGAGAAAGCAATTTTTGGGCGGTTTGAGCACTTCTGGTGGCCCAATTTGCAACCGAAAGACGACAAATCATTATGTTCATTAGGAGGAACCTTCCACACCGTCTTTCTCCAGGGTTTTTCCTTGTTCTTGATGTTTTCTTTCTTCTCGTTTTCCTTTTCTGTGTGTAGAGCAATTGAAATCATGCATGGCTAATCCCCTTGTTCCTTAGGATCCGTGAGTAGCCCGATTTTGCATTGTAATTGATGATTATGATCTAATATACATGCTTCTCTTAATTTCTGGACATAACTCTATGAGAGCTTCATGAATTATCTGTGCTTGATCTCCATAGGTAGTTGTTTAGACCGTTAATTGCTTCAAGGGAGGGATTAAGGGTTGTAAAACTCATAGATTTACACATTTTATATTGCACCTTGAGAAAGGGCTAACGATTGTGAAGAGAATGACCCAGAGATTTTGGTAAATCACCTAACTAATAACACAATTGCTACAAGAGTGGGATTGGTATTAGAATAGACAATGAACTACACCATGAGAGTGGGTAATTCTTGCTACAAGTCTCTTTGTCCAAGGTTAGGAGAGATTAATGTTAATGAGAGGATGTTAATTGTAATGTGAGCTGTGGTGAAACCACAATCCTAAGGAAGTCATTCCACTTTTGATCACAACCAGTAATCTTAGTTTTATTTTTTTGCAAATTAGTTTTTAATTCAACCAAATCACACTTTTTCTCAGGCCTAGCTGATTAGGTCATTGTTAGTTGTAGATTTTGGGTACTTGTTTCCCTGTGTTTGATATTCAGGCTTCTTTAGTCCTATATTATGTTGATATGTGCACTTATGTGTAGTTTACACGCATCAATGAACCTACAAAATGAAGGAAGTAAGAAATGCATGAATCATAATGCCTACTATTTTTGGGTGGAGTGATGCATGCACTGAAAGTCTCATATCATTGATGAGAGTGGTGTAAGAGAATACATCATGCCATTGTTTCCAATTCTTATGAAGAAATATTAAGAACAAAGCTTGGGGCATCCTTCCTCCCTCTTTATTTCATAATATTTTTTTCACCGGCCTAATATTTTAGCATGGTTGAAATGTATGCTTGGGCTTCACTATAACAACTCAACAATTTTTTTCTTTTTTCATTTCTAGAGGTATGGATGTGTATTATTTCACTTGATTTCCAGAGGAAGACAACATGGGTACATGTTGAAAGAATGCATCATGCATATGATATGCAATCTACATGAATTTTGTTATTATGCAACTAATTGATATGCACATTTTTTAACAAATGCAATAACTAATGTAATAAAAAACTAGCTATCATGGGACCTATTATGCTATGCAATGCTCTCAAGAGGAAAACAATTCAGGTTACTTGATTATCTTAAGGTGGTGGATCAAATGTATGAAAATCAGATGGAATCACAAGATTAAGAGACAATGCCTTTCTTAAACTGTGATATCCCTCTACTATCAACTTGTATATATGGTAACCTTAGGATTTCTTTCTAAAAATTCCATTTAATTTATCATTAATTGTTTGGCTAGCTCAGGCTCAAACCCCATCTTCATCCTCAATTCATGGATAATGAATATTTTTCATTCAAATCAAATGTCCTCAAGATGACTAACCCATACAATTACTCTAGGTGATGTTGCCTTTAGAATTTACAACTAAGCTTTCAAAGATATGACACTTTAAGATATTTATTTTAACTTCTAGATTGAAATTTCATTAGACATGCACATAAGAACACATTTCTATGATGAAGGTATAAATCATGATAATAATGCTCCACGATTACACTAGATAGCTATGGATCCTACAAACTCATAAAAATAAAACTCAAAATCAAAGAATAGATAGAGCTATTCTAGAACCCCCCAAGCTTGAACTTGACTTTTCCTCATAGTCAAAATCCAATCAAAGAGGTGGAACAATGGTACCCAATCAGAATGGTGGTGGCAACATGTTTGGATCTAGCGGGTAGAAAGTACCAGTGAAGGTAGGTGCTGCTGTGGCATCTTTTGAGGCAGAAGGTAGTTTCCAATCTACCACTATCTCCAGTAATGATCATAGAACGGCTACTGGTAGTGCTCAATCTGTTGCAGACGAGTGTCCATGTTCTTCTGGTTGGCCAGGAGAAAGTGCTCATTTAAAAAAATGGCCTACTGATTATGATAAATCCGCCCTTGAACGTCATGGATACTTGCCAATGTTGTTGATTGTTGTTGCTGCCCCATTGAATTGACTGCAACATTCCATACATACGTCATAGAATATGGGCCTTCTTGCTGAGTAGGTGTTGGAACAATGGATCTTGATGCTCCATGTCTTCATGAAGATTGGTAGATAACCCACCGCTTTGTGATTGGCATGGTTGCCTTTTCCTCTTCGGCGTCTCCATCATGTTCTGGCTCGACCTTGCCTTGCTCCTCCTCTATCTCCTCTGCATCCTCTACTGGCTTCCTCAAGAAACACACTCCTCATAGATTGAAGATGGGGTCAGGAAGAGACCTTTACCGCAACTGGTCATCTACTTTGCAACATGCAAACACCTTGCCCTCCCACTTGCTGTTAAGAAGAGCCCTCTTAAAATGTTTGAAATCCAACTTTGAGGAGGTCCTCAAAGAGTTGGAGGTGGAGAGTTTGAGGTTGAGGTGAATTTCTATTTGTGTAATAAGCCCTCCAAAGCGGATTGCAAGCTTCCTTTGCACTTGATGTTTGACTGCCACCTTGTGTTGCAAGAAAAGGAGTTGAGGTCGACATACTCTTCCCCCTTGGACAAAAATGCCCAAAGGACATAAAGATCAACATGATGCACCTCACCCTGCCCTTGTGTAGACTTGGTGAAGATGTTGTTGGTGAGATAGCAGTGCAAGATCGAGAAAATGGATGCTGGATATCCATGATGGAATATTGGTTCCAGTTGATGGTGAATCCTTGCGACAAGTTTGTCTTGAGCTGCCATGCCCATGTGTAGTTGAAGTCACCAGGCATGTAGCACACATATCCTGCTAGCCACCCATAGATGGCATTGAACTCTACCAATGTGAACTATTGGGTGGTGTTGTAGAGTCATAAGTGCACCCTTCCTTCCTCCTAGCCTTCCCCATGCTCAGGGATGTAGCATGCCTCCAAGGACACTAGGAACTCGTAGACGATCTCCTAGTAGGTGGGCCAATCACCAAAGAAGGGGTGATCACCCACCACATCCTAGCCATCACAGACTTACTGGAGACTCTCAGTGAATCCCACATCATATAGGAAGGCACAGTTCCCATACTGTGTGGGTATCAGCTCACTCTTCATTAAGTCAGTGTAGATCCTCCTCTAGCGGTCGTTGACGTGAGTTATGCGTGCCGGCTTGGGTATCATCATATTAGCACCTGCTGCTGATGAAGTTGGCCTCCTTTTCTCCATTGGCTAGGGGAGAAAAGAGATGAATAAGAGAGTGTGAGGAAGACTCGGATCACCTGGGAGCTCAGGAACTTTTTTGATTCTAGAGGAGATGGTGTGCGTGTGTTTGAATCACAATCCACACCTCTCCTTTTATAGCCTATGAACTTCCCTGACACACCACGCCAGTACCAGTGACTCATTCCCCACAATCCATGTGAAACCACTATGCAACATTGATACTGACAACTCATGTACATCGATGTAACGACGCACATATTGCTCCACTTCGATAGTACCAATGTTGTGTTGGTGGTACCGACTTTTGAATTGCATTGTCAGATCTGTACCACCAAATTTTCTATGGAGATGATCTTGATCATCAAATTGTGCATCCAAAAATTTTGTGTTTTCAAGAGTCTGTACAACCAACTACTTTGCCAATGGTACCAAGCTTCTATTTGGCCGCCATTATTGAAAATGTTGGTGTCAACTGACTTTTTGAGTGAGTGGCACCGAGTTGTTAATTTTCTCAGTACTATCAAATAGCTCCTCGATATCTCAAACCTAGAGTGTTATTAGGTGTTAGTGCTACCGAAAGGTGTTGGTGGTACTAAGCCTACATAATGAATCTGGCTCTGGCTCTGCAATTAATCTGTGCCACTGAATGTCTTGTCGATGGTACTGAGCTGAATGTTGGGTGCCCTTATTGAAAACGTTGATGCCACCAACTTGGTGGGTCATGGTAATGAGTAGTTAGTGCTAAACTTGTATCTTTCCTCCAATTACAGTGTCCCCTAAAGGCTTGTCAGCGGTACCAAATGGCTTTCAAAATTTTCCTATTGATTTTCACATATGGTGTCGGTGCCACCGACACTAGTGTCAGTGGTATTGATTTTTCTACTGCCTGCACACCAAACGTAAAGGATCAAGGTAACTTTTTTATATCTAAAAATTGAAATGAATTATAACATGAAAAACTCCTAAAAAGAATGTGAAAGACAAAAACTAAAGTATGATAAAATAAAAATTGGGTTGCCTCCCAACAAGCACCCTTGTTTTACGTCATAGGCTCGACGATCAGATCATGCAAACTATCAATGAAGCTCAAGGACCTTCAACTCTTCTCCCTCATGTATCAATTTACCCCAATAGTAGTGATCAACCGCGGCCCATTCACTAGAAATTAATGAACCCCATTCCTAGTATCCACTACTCCATGAGGGAATGCCTTAACCACAAAAAATAAGCCACTCCATCAGACCTTAACTTCCTCAGATGCAATTTCATCATGGAATTGAATAGAAACATCTTTTGTCCTGGAGTAAATGCTCTATGAAAATTATGGTGGTCATGGAACTTCTTGGTTCTGTCCTTATATATCCTTGAGCTTTCATAGGCATCTAGCCAAAGATCATCTAATTCATTGAGCTCCAACATGCATTTCTTTCCTACAACATCAAGATTGAAATTCAGGTTTCTCAAAGTCCACTTGGCTTTGTGTTCCAACCCTACAGGTAAATGACATGCTCTCCCATACACCAGCCTAAATGGAGTTGTTCCTAGAGATGTTTTATAGGCTGTCCTATATACCCACAAAGTGTCATTTAATTGCATGCTCCAATTGGTCCTAATTATTGAGATTGTTTTTTCTAAGATCTTCTTAATCTCTCAATTAGACACCTAAACCTGACCTTGGGTCTATCGATGATACGGGGTTGCAACTCTATGCCTCACTCCATACTTTCTCAATAAGGTTGCAGACTTTTTATTAGTGAAGTGAGGTTCCCCATCACTCTTGGCACCTCAAACATGCAGAAAATATGGTCCTTTACAAATTTGCAAACAACCTGTGCATCATTGGTGCAGGTTGAAATTGCTTCCACCCACTAAGACACATAGTCAACTGCAAGAAAAATACATAAATTATAAGTAGAAGACACCAAGGGTCCCATAAAATTAATTACCCATAAATAAAAACCTCAACTTCCTAAAAATTGTTCAGGGACATTTTGTGTCTCCTAGATATATTTCCTGTTCGCTAACATGCATCACAATTATGCACAAAATTATAAGCATCTTTAAATAACGAAGGTCAATAAAAACCACTTTCTAACACCTTGGTCATTGTCCTAGAGCTAGCTTGGTGTCCCCTAGTAGGTAGGGAATGACAATGTGCAAAGATACTCTCAATCTCACACTCCAACACACACTTTCTCAAAATCCCATCCCAACATTGTTTGAGCAAAATTGGGTCATCCCACACATAGAATCTCAAAGAGTGGAAAAAAAATCTTCTTCTCTTGATACCCCAATCTTATGGCAACTCACCACATGCCAAGAAGTTCAAAATATTAGAAAACCATGGGTCTTTATTTTCCATTAAAAATAAATTCTCATCAGGGAACTCCTTAACAATGGGAATTTCTAAGTCCTTCTCATCCACTCTTTTCAACCTAGATAAATGATTTTCTACCACATTTTCTGTACCTACCTTGTCATTGATTTCTATATCCAATTCCTATAGTAGAAAAATCCATCGTATCAATCTAGGCATGGCATCTTCTTTTGCAACATGTATTTTATCGCTACATGGTCAGTCCAAACTATAACCCTGGTCCCTATCAAATAATGACAATTTTTTTCAAAAGCAAACACTACAAACAATTTTTTTTTTGGTTGTTGTGTAATTAAGGTGGGCATCATAAGGGTTTTCAATGCATAATAAATAACATCAAGGGTTTTATCCTTACATTCTCCCAGAACAACCCCCACCGCATAATCTGATGCATCACACATGAGCTCAAAAGGTTGGCTCTAATCTGGAGCCTATACCACAGGTGCAGAGACCAATTTCTCCTTCAAAACCTAAAAAAGTCTTCAAGCACCACTCATCAAAATTAAACTCGACGTCTTTCTCTAACAATCCAAAAATTGGTTTTGCATTTGTTACGACCCCACCTCCCGATAACCCCCAATTAAGGGAGATCAAGAGGTTGAGCCGCACCCATTAATCCCGGATCAAAGGTTCGACATATAACCATAAACAACTATTAAATTATAACAGACTATACTAAAAATGGTAATGAAATTTTTCTTTACATACCTTTTGAAAACTTGGTTTTCTATCCACATCGATACTAATCTATCTAATCCTCCTTTGTACTTTAATTCTCTTTTAGTATCACAAGTGCCACTTTACTGTTTGTTCTTTTCATTGTACCTAAAACGCCGACAAACAAAACGTCGATCAGCCGAAGCTGGTATGTGGAGGAAACAGATAATGTTCAACTATGGTAACAAATATAATCGTTCAATTGATCATTTAACAATCAAGATTACATTTTAATCCATACAACTCAATCCATACATATTTTCGAACTCTGGGCTGTCCCTGCAGTGGACATGAATATCACCTCTCTTTTAGGTAATAGAGTCGCATGGCACTATCCGAAGATAGCCCAATATCTAACTCATTATGACTTGATGGTCCTACCTCCATGGTAGCCATGTACTAAGTCAACCATAGACCTGATGGACCTACCCAATAGGTAGCCATGTACTAGGTCATCCATAGACCTGATGGACCTACCCAATAGGTAGCCATGTACTAGGTCTTTCTCTAACCTGATGGACCTACCCATAGGTAGCCATGTACTAGGTTAGCTATTATGCCACAGAGAGAACCAGGATCTGAGTTTGTAGGCATATACTCTTTGTGATAGTCATAGCCACATTATAGTTTGCATGAACTAAATAAACATCCAACAGTTTATTTAAAGCAGTCGGTAAAACATTCGGAAATCACCGTGAAACTAGAACGGTTATACATAAGCGTAACCACATACCTGTTCAAAGCAACTTGAAGTCCAAATATTTAATATTCAGGAACATACAATCAAGCAATCATCAATATCCTGAAATTAATACATAACATCCATGTGTCATTGTTTTATTCCAAACCTCCTCAAGATCTACTTGGATTCCATTTTAAGATTTATAGGTCATACTTTAGGGTTTTAGCTTTCATTATGCATTTATCACTTTTAATGCTCTTTTAGTTCACAAACCCTAATTTCTGCATCATAGGCACAATTGCATGTCAATTAAGTCTAATATGTTTCTTTTATACTAAAACTATTATCTTTATCCTTTTAGATCGTGTCCAAAACATTAAGGTTAATTGTCATCTTCAATTTCTTCCAAATTGACAAATCGTATTTCATTATAGTTCAATTCACATATATGAACCTTATTTATCACTATTTCCACTTTTATACACTAGGAAACACTAATTATCCAAATAATTCATATTAAAGATCTTTGGTACTCAACTTATCTTCGAATCATCATATTTCTATTTTATTCTTCAATTTGTACAATTAAAACCATTAGAATTCATATTAACATAAATTAGGGTTTCTAATTCCATTAAGGCACATCCATGTACATAGAACCCTAAATTAAACCAACTTTATAAAATGATCATCTTTTTAGATCCTATCCTCACTTTTATTAACATCGGGTTAATTTCAACTTGAATTATCTAAATAATTTCATTAATACTATTTACCATCCAATCCAAGGGTTTTCCCTTAATTAACACCCTAAAGATGATAACTTTATGTTCTTTTTATATTTCAGCATATTTATGTACATAATCTTCAAATTAAACTAATTACATACAAAGATCTCCCTTTTCGGTCTTAATGCACCTTTTTGCATTTAACAGGTTAATATCAACTCTTATGACTCATTAAACCCTATTAACCCCATTAAACATATCGGATTAGGGTTCCTTAATCTTTAAAGTATTAAAGATGATTACTTCCATTAATTTTCGAATTTCAAATAGAATCGGACTTCAAACATAATTTATTTGGATTCCTCTCGTTCTAAGGATCAACTTTCATATAAAATTTGTTTTAATCTGAGCTACGGATAATTAACTACGATTTTTGCAAGGAACCATACCTCTTGGCCAATCCGAGATTGCCACGTCACCAAGACCCATGCACGCAGCTCGCAAATGAATTTATAACCAAATGACAGATTTGCCCTCCTTTAAGTGTTTGATTTGTACAGCCCATGGAGGGGCAGAACCGTCCAACTGGACCTTGCCTCCTTCAACCTCACGCCAGCGGCTGGCCGCCGCCCTAGCAGCCGAGGGAGCGGCTCTCCCTCCTCCTTCCCGACCCATCGACCCTCAGGGACCTTCCCGCTTGGTGCGGCGACCCTCCCCGCACCTGCAGAAGCTTCAGGGCGCGGCCGATGTGGCCGCTCCCACGCGGGAGAGGCGCGTGACTGCTGCTTCTACTGCATCAGGTCTGCATCAATTGCACGACGTCGAATCCAAAGGGGAGACGACCGATCGATTTGGGGTGATGGTGGAAGCTTTCCTCCTTCATCAAGACCTCAATGAAGCTCCGTGTTGCCCTAGAACAAGGGTATACCCTCTTGGCTAGGGTTTAGATGGAAAGAAGAAGAAGAAAAAGGGAAGGTTGGCTGCGTGGGATCTTCTGGATCTCGGCGAGAACTCTACCCCTCTTTATAGGGTGAGTGCAGCCACGTCCAAAGGCGTAGATCTAAGAGAAACCGAGTTCCATCCTCAAAAGGAAACCTACTCCTTCAAGGAGAAGAAATCTTCTTTCTCCTAACCTATTAGTAATCAAATTCCATGGTTAATTAGGAAATTAGAAAACCCTTTCTCTTAGACTCTTTTATGCTTGCCTTTTACTCTAAAAGCACGAAATCCTATTTTCATTTAATAGGAAGATACTTTCTTTTTATCAATCTCACAAATTCACTAATAATGTATCTCATTATCTTTTTATTTTGCAATTTGCTATTTTCTCTTTCCACTTTGCAATTATCTCGTTATTTTGGGTCCCTTGGACCTCAAGAAAACCCAAGGCACGGATTCCCACATTGGGGAATATTGGTTTGCCTTTATCTTCTTTTAAGAGTCAATTTCTCATATTGTATTTATTTATTATTAAAATATTCCTTTTTGAGGATTTATTTTTTCTTTCTCTTTTATTTTCCTCATTGGCATTCCTATTATCATTAGAAATCTCATGGATACGAAATTCCACAAAGGGAAACCCAATTATCCATCTTTTCACTTAATTTCCACATTTCATCAATGTTTTCAATTTCTTTCTCCATAAAGAAATACTTAATTAATCTTTTCTTTTTCTTATTTCTTTTCTTTGCAACTTTAGACTCCTTGGAACCCAAGGAATCCAAGAGGCACGAAATCCTCTTTGGATTTGCCTTCTAGAGGTTTCCACATATTTCTTTTATCCATTATTCAATTATTCATTCACTGATTGAATTTTCTTTATTATTGCCATGTTATTGGGCCCAATAGCCAATAAAGCCCACAAAGCAACCAATCAAGGCTATTGTGAAAAGAATTCATTTATTCAAAACAAATCACATCATTATTTGTTCAATTATCCTTAATATGAGAAATTGCATTTCTCACCAATTGAACCCAAAAATTGAGGTTATAACAGCAATCTTTGAAAAATACTTTGTGAAACAACGATAAAAGCTAGCATGTCCTAGAATACTCCTACTCCCCTTCACTGACGATGGTGGAGGTAGCTTAGAGATCACTTCAATCTTTACAATATCAACTTCCATTCCTCTATTTGACATCTTGTGCCCTAAAACTATCCCTTCACTCACCTTCATGTGACACTTCTTTCAATTCAACACTAAGTGAGTGTCCTCACACCTTTGTAAAGGTATATCAAAACTATCAAAGTAGTCTTCAAAAGACTCTCCATACACTAAAAAATCATCCATAAAGACCTCGACACAACACTCTACCAAATCTGAAAATAGCAAGAATACATCTCTAAAAAGTAGTCGGTTTATTACAAAGGCCAAAGGGCATCTGACGGTAAGCGTACATGCCATAAGGACAAGTGAAGGTAGACTTCTCTTGGTCTTGTGGTTCGATAAAAATTTGATTATACCCAGAATACCCACTGAGGAAATAGAAATGAGAATGGTTGGCGAGCTGCTCAAGGATTTGATCGATAAAAGGAAGTGGAAAGCAATTCTTAAATGTGGCGGCACTAATATTCGATGATGATTAATACATATATTCCACCCGGTCACCAATCTAGTAGAGATAAACTCACTCATTGCATTTGTTATGACTATTATCCCCCCTTTCTTAGGAACAAATTGGGTCGGACTAGCCCAATTTGAATCAGATATAGCATACATTATACCTCCGAATATAAGTTTCACTACTTCTTTTTTCACTACCTCAATCATGATCGGATTGAGACACTGTTGTTGTACTATCGATTTGGCTCCCTCTTCAATTCTAATCTTATGTTGGCAAAAGCTAGGGGATATCCTCTTTATGTCTGCAGTATACCACCCAAATGCTGCGTGGTGGGTTTTTAGCACCACAAGCAATTACTCCTCCTCATGCATGCTCATTGAGGCTAAAATGATGACTGGAAGCTTCTCATTTTTTTTCCAAGAAATTGTACTTCATATGTGGTGCGTGTGGGTTCAACTCAAGCTCTAGAGGACACTACAAAGATAGGATAAAAAATGGTAGAGGTGACCCTAAATCTTCATGGTGGTTAGTGTACAAGCATGGCAATGCCTTTTGAAACATAACACACTCCTCCAAAGAATGACAATGAGTGCAATCATCCACCAAATTCATGATGCATGCATCCAATGGTAGCTATGGATATACTTGGGTGAGAGATAAATATGATGCCTCCTCAATTGTCATTGGGCATTCTTCCTCCTCTTCATCATCGAGATACTGTACTACCTTTACCAAAGAAATCTCCTTGGTATGCTCCATGATATCCACTGCCAAAGTGATTTTCTGCACCTTTTTCATGATGTGAGACATATCCCAAAATGGCTTCCCCATAAATAAAGACACTTCACTATTCCACTGTTGTAACATGTGACAATGGGCTTTACAACTGGTCATTTATTGAGAGTCAAAAAATTTTGTTTCAAAGAGGTCATCTTGAATACCAAGTGTCAATCTTCCTCTACCCATATCTAGGATCATGTCTGTTGTATCTTGGAATGGCCTCCCTGAGAGTATCCCATTGCCATGATCATCCTGCATCTCCACAACTACAAAGTCTACTAGAAAAAATAAATTTGTCCACCTTGACTAACACATCCTCATGGATACCATATGGCCTCACCATAGAATTATCAGCCAATTGTATGGTCATATTATTTTCTTGGATTCTTTTAGCCCCAATTTCTTGAATTTTGTCAAGGGCAAGAGATTTACACTTGCCCCTGAGTCACATAGAGCCTCACCAAATTTGGTCTTGCCAATGTAACATGGTATATTGAAGCATCTTGGATCTTGCCTCTTCTATGGCAGTCTCCTTTGTATAAGTGCACTGACTTCCTCCTTCAACACCACTACATCTGAATTATCTATCCTCCTCTTTTTATTGATTATATGCTTCAAATTTTTCCATAGGATGGGATCTGCTCTATTGCATCTACCAGAGGGATGTTGACATGAAGTTTTTTTAAAGTATCTGGAAACTTCTTGAATTGTTGGTCAACATTCTTTTCCTTTAAGCTGTCTGGAAATGGAACTGAAGTCACCAACTTCCTTGGGTGAGGAGGAATATATGCTTCCTTCCTAACTTCCTTTTGCTCTTTAGTTTCCTCTTCAGCTTCCTTTTCTAGTGATTTAGTGTCTCACTCAAGTGGATCAATAGACAACACTAGTCCCATGTTACTTGCATTTTGGTTGCCTCTGGGATAGTATTTTGTTCATTCAACAATTTCTTTGCGGAGTAACACTACCTTCTCCTGCTGATTATTAGATGGAATGTCGATATTAGTTGGGAATATCTGATGGCCTAGCTTCTTCAAGGATGATACTTCTGCTACTATCTGATAAATCTAGTTCCCTATGTTTTAGACATGTGCTCCTTGATTATGCAAATCTCTCTGTGTTTTTCCTAGGATCATCTCATTCTGACTGACTAACTTGTCTGGAATGTCTTCTATGTGATCTATCTTATGGGGCCCCTATCCTGCTAATGCTGATGGTGTGCACTACCCTACTATGGTTTGGCCTACTGTGCTTGAGACAGGTCCTACTGAAAGTTGTTCCGATCCTTCCATGAGAATTTAGGATCCTTACTCCATGAATATTCATTGCTTCCCCTGTAGTTCTAATTCCACATAAAATGCATTCTTCTTCCTCACCTCCAGATGAGTTTCCTAATTTCTATTCTAATATATGGGCAAGGTTGTCCAACTTCTCACTCAATGTTGAGATGACTTTGGAATCCTTTGACACTTTTGACTGTTGCTGGAGCTTCTCTTTCCTATCCCCATGACTGATTTTTAGGCATGTTCTTCAGGATTTCATGACACCTAGTCACCTTATTGTTGAGGAAAAATCTTGACCCTGCATTACCCACTTAGGTTCTCTCTCCCTTATGCATCTCGTATTAGAAAGTCTTTGCTTGGACGTACATATCAATCCCATGATGAGGGACCTTCCTCAACATGTTCTGGAATCTTTACCATGCTTATGAATAAGACTAACCTGCATGCTGCATAAAGTTATCGATCTTCCCGACTAGCTCATTCATCTTCTGGGGCAGAAAATAGCGTTCAAAGAAGACATCAATCATTTGATCCCACATTTCTATTGATTCTGGAGGAAGACTTAGAAACCATGCTTTTTCTTTATCTGCCAGTGAATAAGAAAATAACTTCAGATAATCACTGTCTCCGGGACCTTATCAATTTTCAACATGTCCCAACTTTCCACAAAATTGTTTATGTGAGACATCAGATCCTCCATATTGTGCCCATGAAAAGCATGTGATTTTATAAGTGCCACCAACCCTGGATCAATTTTTTGGCTGCCCACATTTACTGCCTACCTTCTTATTGGTCCCAACTGAGCTGTAGTTGAGGATTCTCCCAGACAGTTTGCTTTTCAGCTTCCACATTACCATCACCCATTTTTGGTTGTTTTGGTTGTGTCTCCTGTGGTGATGGAGTTGGGACGAGTCCTCCCAAAAAATCACTATACTCCCTTACTTTGCATAAGAGTTCCTCCTGGATAGAACTCTATGCAGTTGACTCTTTGTATTCAGTGGTTCTGGTCTGAACCATACACTAGTACCTACAAATAATAAGATTATTGTGAGAAATAGATATTATCCATTGAATGAAGATTTGAATTTTTAGCTTAAAAATAATGAAAAGAAAAATAAAATGTGGCCTACAGTGTCTGGTCACAACACTCCTAGTGCTGGATTTACCGTTTCCCCGATAATGCCAAAAACTTGATGCATGTTTACTACACGTATTAACTGCAAGTGCATGTATTGAAGTAGTATAGGCCAAAAGAGGCTCGAATATCAAACTCAGGGAAACATGAATCCAAAGACTACTACTGACTATGACTCAACTAACTAGACCAGTTGAAAAAGGTAATTCAATGATCAATTGACTAATTGCAAGAATTAAACTAAGTTACTAAGGTTGTGATCATAATTAGAATGAATTACCTAGGAATATAGTTTCACCATGGTTTATACTACAATTAACATTACTTATTAATATTTAGTTCTCCTAACCCTGGACCAAGGGACCTTTAGCAAGAATCACCCACTCTCACATCATAATTCACTACCTAATTTAATACAAACCCCACTCTCATTGATGTTTAAATACTAGTTAGGTGCTTTAATGAATCCTTTGAGCTAAACCACTTCACAGCTGTAAGCCCTCCCTCAAGGCACGATATAGGCTAAGTAAATCTATGACCTATCCAACCCTTAATCCCTCTCTTGAAGTAATTAACGGTTTAAGAAATCAACTATGGTGATCAAGAATAGATAATTCATGAAACAATAGTAGAATTATGTCTAGAAATTAGGAAAAACATACATATATTAACTCATAATGTCAAGTACATCACATAACTAGACTACTCCTGAATCCTATGAATTAGGGGATTCATCCCGCATGATTTTAGTTGCCATACACATAAATGGAGAAGGAAAAGATGAGGAAAACATTAAAGAATTAATAAAAACCCTTAGAGAAGATGATACAGTTGACTTCCTCTGATGAACGTGATGATTTGTCATCTTTCAGCTGCAAATCTATCCACTGGAAGGGCTTGAATCGTTCATAACATAGCTTTATCTTGTCCTTTCTCTTCTCATGCTTGAATTGTCTAGAACATACATTTCTCCTCTCCTTTCTCTTCTCATGACTATCTCTTATTGTGCAAAAAACTCCAGTGTCCTCTATTGGTCTGGCCAAAATCCTCCCTATTCATAAGATTGACTTAGGGCGTCATTAAGTCATGACTGTTGGATTAATCACAATCTTTGATCTAGTGTAATATCCACAAGTCGGTACCACTGATAGGATGTCAGTAGCAAAGAGTCCTTTTCTGGATCATGACTCCCTATGAGTGTCGGTACTACCAACTTGGGATTCGATAGCAACGAGTTGGTCCCTAGCATCACCTGACAATTTCCTCATGTACAAGTCAATACCACTGATTGGATGTCAATGGCACCAAGCCACTTTAGTTGTGTTACTATTGATAGAGTCGGTAGTATTGATTACTTTGTGGTACCACTGACTTCTTTGACTCATGCTTGTTTTTTTCCTTCAATTGTTGGTACTATTGACAAACCTATTGGTAGCACTGACAAACCTATCAATGGCTCTAAGTTGATCCATGACTCATCAATTTACCTGAAAATCAAAACAAAGAACATAAGTACCATAAGTTATGGTAAAATAACATAGCAAATATTTGATGCAAAAGTATGTCATAGGATAATAATGATAAACCATACACAAATAATGTCAAAATGAGAAAATATGCATGAAATACATAATAAACTAGCATGTAAAAAGTGAATAATATTTAGTGCATCAATCGACAACTAGTAGCTGCACTACTAGACCTTCATCTTTCAACATCGTCTTTGTTTTTTCAAGTCCTTTGACCTCAAAATTATAGTACCTTATTTTATCTATGGATTTTCTTATATATTAATATATAATAAATTTCTCACATAAATGTTGCTTCATGTATATATATAATATATTATATTGATCCATACAATAAGAGTGAGAATCCTATAAATGCATGAAGATGGTTTACATGGATAGAGGAACAAATTGATACATAAAGAAGTAAATATTTTTTAGAAAAAGGAAGCTATCTGGGGGCACTAGACAGTTCATGGCACTGCTGGGTGCTAACCTTTTTTGCATCTTCTTTTCAAGACAGAGGTCTACAATTTACACCCTTAAACAATTATGTATTTTAAATTTCCTACCTTTATTATCACAATATATGTGTGTCATTCCCATTCCCATACCTTTATTATTGGTTTATAGAATGTTACATTCTTCACAATAATATGTTACCAACCTAAATTTTATTGACAAGCATACATTAGAAATGATATTTAACTCAAAAGTAAATGCAACCCAGCGAAGCATACCAGAACACTTTTCCTATTTACTTTACACTAGGCTCCTTTTCCAGGTAATGCAAAAAACAAATCCTAGGTCTCTATATGCCACTTCAATAGATTAATGATGCATGGGTTTTTAGTGGTTTTCACAGGCATACTTTCCTTGATTTTATGTATTGTTTTGTCATTTATCTGATTAATAATGCATGAAATGTGATTAATGGCCTATGATATTTAAATGCATCAAGTTATCTGACTTTTAATGTTTAAGATGATTTAATATTTATCCCGAGTATTTATCCATGTTCTTGTGTATTTTTAGGTATAATGGAACTTCACAGAGTCGATACTACTGACACCAAAAGTCGGTGGTACTGACTTCATGTCAGTACTTGCTCAGAAGAAACTCACACAGACTCGATAATACGAAAACTCCAAGTTGGTAGTACCAAAATCACATCAGTAAATCACAAGGATGAATCGCAAAAAGTCGGTACTACTGAGTTTACAAACTCGGTACTACCGAGATGACGTCAGGAAGATAACACTTGGGTGACCTGAAGACTCGGTGCTATCGAGACAAGTCAATAGTATAGACATTGTCAAGAGTCACAGCTGTCCTAAGATATCGGTACTATCGACCACCAAGTCGGTACTATCAAGTCTTCCCGATTTGGCAAATATGAAGATGGCAATCTAATCCAATGGTGGATGTTATTTTGTACCGTAAGTGACTCCTATGACCTAAGGGGAGTTCGGCCAGACAAAAGGAGAGCAGTCATATTCCATTAAACAAAATCGGAGAGAGAAGAGGAGAAAGGAATCAAAGGCTTCATCTAGGACGATTCGAGTACCTCTGGAAGGTGAATCGATAACTGGAAGATAGTAGATTGCACACACGATGTAGTGGATCATCTGAATCAGCTATTCACCCAGGGGTTACTTAGTTTCTCTAATGTTTCCCACAATTTTCTCTTTCTCTACCATATATTCGTCAATGAAAACCATGTAGGGCTAATCCCCTTGATTCCTTAGGACTCGAGAGTATCCCGGATATGCATTGTAACTTATTTCCATGCATTAATATCATCTTCATCCTTATTTTCTGGATATAAATCTATGAAGATGTATTGTTCTATTTATGCCTGATCAACATAGATAGATTATTAGACTCTTAATTATTTTGGGGGAGAGGTTAAGGGTTGGAAAGCATAGAATTACCCATTTATTGCACCCCTTGGGAAAGGCAGAGAATAAACGAGAGGAGAAACTCAGAGTTTAATCATAAAGCACCTAACTAATCAACCAATTGCTATGGAAATGAGGTTAGCATTAGAATAGGTAGTGAACTATGCTACGTGAGTGGGTAGTTCTGACTACAAGCTCTTTATCTAGGGATAGGGGTAATAGATATTGGTGTATGGAACGAATTTCAATCTTATCTGTGGTGAAACCACAATCCTAAGGAATTCCCTAAATCTGAGTAATTTAAGTGTTAAGTTTGTTTCATTATGTTTTTGCTTCCATTCAATCAAACCCATTCATTTACACTGACCTAGCTGATTATACCATAGTTAGTGGTAGTCTTTTGGAGAATGTTTCTCTGTGTTCGACTCGGGCCTCAAAATGCCTATATTACTTCGATATGTTCACTTGTGTATAACACACGGTAAACACATGTCAAGTTTTTGGCACCGTTGCTGGGGAAATGGCAACATCTAGCACTACGAGTGTTGTGATCAGCCATTGTAGGCCAACCCTTTTTTCATTTCACTTAGAGCTGAATTATACAATTATTATTGCTTCTATCTCCGTTACTACACTCTGACAATTAATTTTCTACTTTCAGGCACTGGTGTATGGTGCATACTCGAGCCCACAATTATAGAGAGCCATCTTTGCCGGGGTTTGGGCAAGCAGAACTCCTTTACAAAGAGAGGGAAGTTGGACGGTCAGTGGATAGATTCAGCCGAACTCCACCACCGACACCTCCGCCTAAGAGACATGTAACACCAGAAGAACCTGAGGCATCACAAATGGAGGGAGAAGAAGAATGGACAATATGGGAGAGGATCATAACCTCTTCCTTAATAGATCAAAAAGGACCAATCAAAATACAAATCATCAATGTGGGCAGCTATAAGATTGACCCATGTTGATCTCTTTAGCTAAATCCCAAGCCTTCCATGGTCGTAGTTCTGAAGACTTGATGGTGCATATTAGCAACTTTATAGAGAACTGTGATATGGTCAAGATAGTTAGAATACCAGCAACTGTGATATATCTGAAGCTTTTTCTGTCGTCATTGGCAGATAGCGCAAAGTCATGGTTTCATAACCTCGATGATGAATGCATTGAAACATGGGATCAGATTATTGACACCTTCTTTGAGCATTATTTCCCTCCACAAAAGACCAATTACTTTGTAAAGAAGATCCATAATTTTAGACAACAAGCTGATGAATCCTATTCTGAAGAATGGAAGAGGTTCTAGAATATGCTATAGGAAGTACCTCATCATGGTATCAATCTTTTGGGATAGGAAAAAATCTTCTATTATGACATGTACAAGGTATTAAGGACTACACTCAATAGTGTGGGAGTAGGGTTCTTCCTCAACAATAAACCTGCCCGCTGTCATGAGATATTAAAGAATATGTCTAAGAATCAATCATGGGGAGATGAGAGAAAGCTTTCGGAAACTGTCAAAAGTGTAGTCGAGTCTAAGGTCATCGTTTCATTAAATGAGAAGTTGGGCTTGGTTCCTAAAAATCTGTGCCAACGATGGATCACCTTCAGAAGGAGAAGATGAAGAGTGTAAGTTCATGTGCCAACAACAACAATATAGGGGCAAACATTACGCATGGAGGAAGGATCCTAAGTTTTCATGGAAGGATCCTAACAATTTTCAATAGGACCCATCACAGGCGCAATAACCCAAGCCACAATAGTTTGATGGCCAGGCACAATATCAACAAGTTCAAAAGAAGATTGACCATACTGAAGAAATGCTTAGAAAGCTCATCAAATAGAATGAAGTGCTAATAGGACAAACACAAAGAGAACTCCAGAACCAAGAGGTGAGGATTCGTAGTATAGAAATATAGATTTCTAAAATAACAGTGGATGTGGGTACCTTGAAGCAGCCAAACCAACAGGGGTTCCCAGCTAATGTCAACGTGCCTTCTGGAAATCAACACGTCAAGACAGTCCTACTATGCACTGGTAAGACACTATTGAATAAGGCATTAGCAACCACATATTCAGGTGAAGCTATAGGAACAACAACTCAGACTGTGACAGCAGAGGCAACTGACCTGAATAGTATGGAATAGGAGAAAACATCTGAAGAGCACACTGATGAGGTGGAAGATACTAGATCAAAAGCATATGTCCCACCTCAACAGAGGACACCAGTACCCTTTCTAAACAGCTTGAAGGCAACCAAAGTAGACCATTAGTTCCAGAAATTTTTAAAAGGTTTTGAAAATTTATCTATCAATATTCCACTTATTGATGCAATTGATCAGATCCCATCATATGGAAAGTTCTTGAAAGACATCATCAATAAGAAGAGACAGATACCTGAGGCTGATGTGGTAGTGTTAATGGAGCAGGTGAGCACTTTTATTCTGGGAATGCTACCTCCTAAAAGACAAGATCCTGGTTGTTTCAACATCACGTGCTTCATAGAAAAGACTAAGTTTGGTGAGGTTCTATGTGACTTAGGAGCCAGTATCAACCGCATGCCTTTGTCAACCTTCAAAAAGCTAGGTCTTAAGGAGACAAGAAAAAGTACTATGACTATTGAATTGACTGAAAACTCTATGGTTAGGCCATATGGCATTTGTGAAGATGTCCTAGTGAAAGTGGATATGTTTGTTTTTCCTGCTGATTTTGTGGTAATGGAAATGCAAGAGGATAAAGGAAACAAACTTTTTCTAGGTAGGCCATTCCAATCCACAACTAACATGATCCTGGAAATGGGTAGAGGACGTCTGACCATGGGAATTTATGATGATTGGCTTGAAATAAAGATGCCTAAACACTCAAAATAAAAGGGGGATACAACACAGTTTAACATGTTGCAGCACATGGAGGGCAAGATTTCTGTATGTCTAGAGAAGCTAATTCTTGATATGGCTCACATGATGACCAAGGTGGAAAAAGATACTCTGGCAGTTGATATAATTGAAAACACCAAGATGATCTCATTGAAAGGGGCAATACATTACCCTGATGATAGAGAAGAAGGCTATGACCTGACTACCATAGAGGAAGTCACTTCTAATTCACTAATGCAAACATATCCACAATTATCTTTGGAAGCATGTTTGATGAATAGAGTAGATGATAACACACACAACCGCTCTCTAGAGGAGTGTGTATTGATGTTGAAGGCGGTACCCTATTATTACACAAGATATTTTAAATACTTGGGACCACCTCCCCCACCACTAGTTCCATCTCTACTGAACCCTCTTGAGTTGGAATTGAAGCCGTTACCCCACATATGAAGTATGTCTTCCTGGACATAGAAGAAAAGCTCCCAGTGATCATATCATCATCCTTGAACGGTGAAGAAGAGGGAAAATTACTTACTATATTGAAGAACCACTGAGCTGCTTTTGGGTGGTCTATAGCGGACATCAAAGGAATCTCCCCAAATTAGTTCCAAGACAAGATCTAGCTAGAAGAAGGAGCTAAAGAAATAGTTCAACCTCAGCGGTGACTCAACCCAATCATGACTGAGGTAGTGAAGAAAGAAGTGGGCAAGCTCATTTCGATAGGTATTATTTATGCAATTTCTGATTCTATGTGGTTTAGCCCAACTCAGGTAGTTCCTAAGAAAGGGTGGATTACTGTCACGACCAATGCAACTAATGAATTGATTTCAACTAGGTTGGTTATGGGGTGGCGTGTTTTCATAAATTATCGTCGTTTGAATGTTGTCACTTTAAAAGATCATTTTTTGCTACCTTTCATTGATCAGATGTTGGAACGACTTGCCATTCATTCACACTTTTGTTTCCTCGACGGGTATTCTGGTTACAATTAGATCTTGATCAATCCAAAGGATAATGATAAATCTACTTTGACCTACCCTTATGACACGTTTGCATATAGACGGATGCCATTCAGCCTTTGTAACACCCCTGCTACCTTCCGACGCTATATGCTTGCCATCTTCTCTGATATGGTACAACGGTGGTCGGAGGTGTTTATGGATGATTTTTTGGTGTACGGGGAGTCATTTAGTGATTGCATGTACAATTTGGAAAAGGTTTTACAAAGGTGTGAGGACACTCATTTAGTCTTAAATTGAGAGAAGTGCCATATGATGGTGAGTGAGGGAATAGCGCTAGGACACAAGGTGTCCAACAAGGGTATGGACGTAGACCCAATTAAGATAGAAGTTATCTCCAATCTACCTCCACTGACATCAGTGAAAGGAGTAAGGAGATTTATGGGACATGTTGAATTTTACCGCCGATTTTTCAAAGATTTTTCAAAAATTGCTAAACCCTTGTTGGAACTTTTAGAAAAAGATGCTGAATTTTCCTTTGATGATCAATGTTTGATTGCTTTTGAAACATTAAAGGAAAAGCTAAGTTTTGCACCTATTATGTAGGCTCTTGATTGGATCCTACCATTTGAGCTGATGTGTGACGCATCAGACTATACTGTGGGAGCTGTGTTGGGACAACACAAAGATAAAGCTCCTATTGTCATATATTATGCATCCAAAACTTTGAATGATGCACAACTTAATTATACAACCCCAGAAAAACAACTCTTAGCGGTTATTTTTGCATTTGAGAAGTTCTTCCAGAACCTAGTAGGGGCAAGGGTGATTTTTTGGAATGACCACACTACCATCAAATACTGTTACAAAAGAAAGATGCAAAACCTAGATTTATTAGGTGGATTTTATTGTTACAGGAATTTGACATAGAAATTAAAGACAAGGCAGGGGTGGAAAATGTGGTAGCAGATCACCTATCTAGGCTAGAAAGAGTGAATGGAAAAGATATAGATATTCCCATTGTTGAGGATTTTCTAGATGAACAAATCTTTGCTATTAAGGTTAAGGATCCATGGTTTGCAGATATTGTTAATTATTTAGCCTGCAAAGATTTGCCTACAGATTGGGGGTATCAAGAAAAGAAGAAAATTTTCCACTCATTGAGGTTTTACATTTCAGATGACCCTATTCTTCTTAAACAATGTAGGGATGGACTTTTGAGGTAGTGTGTACTTGAGTGTGAGGTAAAGAGCATTTTGTCACACTGCCATTCTTTACCTATGGGAGGGCATCATGCTAGCTCTAGGACAGCAACCAAAGTGTTAGTGTCACATCCCAAATTTTCCTTAGGTATGTAATGTCATTTGGAACATAATTACACCCTTTATGAGATCAAAATGCTGAATATGTTATTTATACTTTGTTAGGGTAAAATAAGAGATGAACCAAATTTTTATGTTAAAGTGCATGATGATACAAGCTTCATGACCACTTTTGACAAGATTATGATGTTCCTACATTTAGCTAGGAATTATGGAAGGTTAAACCTAATTAAATTACTTAGGACTGGGAATCTAAGCCCACATAATGTTTTACATGATAATGGGAGGTCATGGTTAAAATTTGAAAGATTTTTGACCTTGTTTGACCCCTCAAACAATCTTTGGATTTCTTCATATAGTTAGGACTCATATAACCCAAATATATGGTTCTTTGAGGGCTATTTTGCAAAGTATGAGCTTAATTCAATGTCATGCTGACATTTTCTCACCCAAAATGTGCCTGTCACACAGCTCTAGAACATGGTCTGAGTAGGTCAGACTCAGACCCAGATCCAGCCAAGATCTCGTCTCCTTCACCCGCTGAACTCCTCACACCCCCTGATAAGAGTCCCCGGCTTCCTAGTCTCTCTTCCTCCTCTTTCTATGGTTGTTCCCTGATGGTAATATCCTAGTTAGTTCTGGTTTGACCTCGCGAACCCAAGGGTCCCCAATTTGTTAGTGTTTGGTTCTCCCTAGACTTCAATCGACCATGGATCCTATGTTCTATCGAAACTTGGATTCCTTTGGTCCCAATAACCCCTATGATGCCTTACCTATATATATTATCCATCGAGGAGCGTCAAAGAACATCCAGGAACCAAACTCCAGATCCCGTTCACCCTCAACTTCCCTGCAACCGTAGTTCTGAACTCCATCTACACCTGATATCACACCGACAACAGGGAAGAGGTTCTCAGAACCACCAATCAGTGCTCTCAAGCATTCATATGAAACCTACAAGCCTCCTTGACATTATAAAAGTCTTTAGATCCCTTCAATTTTAGTTGAGAAGGTACCAAACTGATTTCCCCCTTTTTTCTACTGTTACGGCTTGCTTCAACAAATCACCTCCATGGACCTTGTTTGGTTTCATTTTCCTTATTTTCACATTCAACGACATGATATAAATCCGCCCAAGTTGCCATCTTTCCCTAGTTTAGCTTCTTATTCGATATCCAATGTTCACTCCCTTGTCAGCCATGGCGGCGATGGGTTTTTGGGCCTTAGGCCACCTCGCAACCCTTCCAGTGGCTCGCCGAGTTCGGTCAGGGGTGAGAAAGATGAACCTATGGTTCTCTTCTCATGAAGTTTACAAATTTGGAGTAATGGAATGAAGATCTTGAAGGTTGTTTAACTTGATCCATCATTTTTGGGGTGAAGATGATTAGTAGGTTTTTGACGACTTTGCCCCTAGTCTGTTGCTTCTCGTTTGTCATGCCCTCATGAGCATTTTGGTCTTTAGCCACCTAATTGATCCAGTGACTGCAAGTGAGAGAGTTGGCCAATCGGACGGCCGTGATAGGGCCACGTAAGCAATGGCCCGTGAATCATATTATTTTCCCATGATACGATTAATTGATTTTCTTGAGTTCTGATTGGCCAATGCACAAAAAATCATATCTTCTAATTGGTAGATCATATGGGATCGATCCTTATATGAATTTTGTTTAGTTTTTCAAGATCTAGATGATGGACTAGGATTCAAAACCTAGTTTGACTCTATTTTCCCCTGATTCACTAAAGACCTATGAAACCCTAGAAATCAAGTTAAGAATCAATTATTAATGAATGACTATTGAATGAACATGGTAATTAGGGTTTCTTAACCCCATGAACGTGATAGGCTTCCATCAAGCTAGGAAGAATAAATAAGATCTCCTCTAAGAGAGACTTAAGCAGGTTCATGCACTTTGAGTATTTAGTATTGGTTTTCATTGCCTTATAATTTATATGATGATTAAGATGAATTTTATGCTTATGAGTTTCTAGTTAAATCTTAACTGAATGAATGATCTGCTAAGGAAATTAGTTTAATATTATGCTTCAATGTTATTTTAAGAATTCATTTCATGTTCATGTAGAATCAGTTCAAGTAATTATTCCAAGATAATGATGAGTCATGTAATGGGTTGTATTATTTTATCCTCATCATGTTAAGGTGGAGCCTACGAGCCTTATGAGCACCATTGGTGCATAAGTAATGAGGATACTTTAATCAATCGCCATATTAATTTATGTGAATCCAAATATATTGTTTAAATAGTTTCATGCTTTTCCTTATTGCCAAGTTATTAATTTGTTATAATAATACTCAATGCTGCTTACTCTAATGTGGTTTTTATTGCATGTGTGGCTGGGGGCGTGATGCCCACAGGTAGAAAGCAACCTCTAGGAAAGAGCCATATGAAGGTCAACTTAAGGAATAGATCAAGGTTTCCAAAAATATATACATGGTGGGGTTCCATCTATAATAGAAGATCCTAATGTTATAAATAACTTTATGTATAAATAATGTTTGATCATGTATATCTTAGTTAGTTTCAATTCAAGAAATCAATTGTGAACAATGTATGAATCAACTTCAATTTTAATGCATGGTGTTTCATTTATCTTTTTGCAATGTATATCATGTTTTGTAATGTTCCTCCGAGCCAAGTGACCCATGTTATGGACAACATAGGGTTTGCGCCTGCTAAAGTATATATGTGCTTGGAGGGGCATTACAATATAGTATCAGAGAAACAAGTAGATGGCCACTAAGCTAAAGATTCACATGTTCTAAGCCCTAGGTATAGAATATTAAGTTCAAGATATGGGAAACTAAAGTAGGGTCTAGTCAGAAGACATAAGTTAGATAAGGGTTAGGATTATGTTCCTAGATGTTTTAGATTTTCGTCTTAACTCTAAAATTGTACATAGCATGCTCTCTCTTCTTCCCACATGCTTGTGGTATGGGACGCAGACTCATGGGGTTTTGTAGAGAGAATGTTATGTGCATAATCATACTTGTCTAGTCCTTTCAAGTGAATGTAGTATGGGACATGTGCATGAGGGAGGTGCTAAGATAAGCGTGAAAAAAATACAAGAGTTAGCATTAAAATTTGAGACATATAGTCACCTAAACCTAACTAGTTACATAATAAGACCAAGCATGCATACAAAGAGTAAATAATTTGACATGGAAAAAAAAATAATGCACATACTACTAAACAATGTTCTTTACTATTCTATGATTATGTGTTCGAATTGAACATCATGTATTCCTGCCATGCTTATGAACTATGAAATTATGAAAATCATGTTTAAGTATAAGAAATCATGTTATGTTGATAATTTTCCTCTGCACCATGTTATGTGAGCCTTAACTAGCCTTATGTGAGCCTTAATTGGCCTTATGAGCTATGTGGGAGCATTATGTGAGCCTTATCTGGCCTTATGTGAGCCTTAATTGGCCTTATGAGCTCTGTGGGAGCATTATGTGAGCCTTAACCAGCCTTATGTGATCCTTAATTGGCCTTATGAGCTCTGTGGGAGCATTATGTGAGCCTTAACCATCCATATGAGCACTGTGAGTGCAATCAGGAGAGTGACTATATCAACTCAAGTAAAAAAATCCATTTTATTATGAAATCATGTCGAGTTAACCAAGTTCTCATGAAATTATGTTAAATATCAGTAAGTCATGTCTTAAGTATGCTAATGAGACTCTAAAGATGATATTAGAGAATTAACATGCACATACTAAGTAAAACCCTAAGGTGGGTAGTACCTGGAAATTTTGAGGACAAAATTTTTATAAGGTGGGTAGAATTGTCAAATCCCCATTTTCCCTTAGGTATGTAATGTCATTTGGAACATAATTACACCCTTTATGAGATCAAAATGTTGAATATGTTATTATACTTTGTTAGGGTAAAATAAGAGATGAAACAAATTTTATGTTAAAGTGTATGATGATATAAGCTTCATGACAACTTTTGACAAGATTATGATGTTCCTACATTTATCTAGGAATTATGGAAGGTTAAACCTAATTAAATTACTTAGGATTGGGAATCTAAGCCCACAGTAATGTTTTACATGAAAATGGGAGGTCATGGTTAAAATTTTAAAGATTTTTGACCTTGTTTGACCCCTCAAACAATCTTTATATTTCTTCATATAGTTAGGACTCATATAACCCTAATATATGGTTCTTTGAGGGCTATTTCGCAAAGTCTGAGCTTAATTCAATGTCACGCTGACATTTTCTTGCCCAAAGTGTTCCTATCACACAACTCTAGAATGAGATCTGAGTGGGTCAGACTCGGACCCAGATCCAGCCAAGATCCCGTCTCCTTCACTCGCTAGACTCCTCACACCCCCCGATAAGAGTCCCTGACTTCCCAGTCTCTCTTCCTCCTCTTACTATGGTTGTTCCCTGATGGTAATATCCCAGTTAGTTTTGGTTTGACCTTGCAAACCCAAGGGTCCCCAATTTGTTAGGGTTTGGTTCTCCTGAGACTTTAGTCAACCAGAGATTCTCTGTTCTATCGAAACTTGGATTCCTTTGGTCCCATAAACCCCTATGATGCCTTCCCTATATATATTATCCATCAGGGAGCATCAAAGAACATATAGGAACCAAACTCTAGATCCCGTTCACCCTCAGCTTCCCTGCAACCCTAGTTCCAAACTCCATCTATGCCCAATCTCACGCCGATGACAGGGAAGAGGTTCTCGGAACCACCAATTAGTGCTCTCAAGCATTCAGATGAAACCCACAAGCCTCCTTGACATTACAGAAGTCCTTCGATCCCTTCAATTTTAGTTGCGAAGGTACCAAAGTAATTCCCCCCCCCTTTTTCTGCTGTTACGTCTTGCTTCAGCAAATGGCCTCCACGGACCTTGTTTGGTTTTGTTTTCCTGCTTTTCACATTTGATGACATGATATAAATCCGCCCAAGTTTCTATCTTTCCCTAGTTTAGCTTCTTATTCGATATCCAACTTTCACTCCCTTGTCATCCATGGCGGCGACGGGTTTTTGGGCCTCAGGCCACCTCTCGACCCTTCCAGTAGCTCACCGAGTTCGATCATGGGTGAGAAAGATTAACATATGGTTCTCTTCTCATGAAGTTTATGAATTTGGAGTAATGGAATAAAGATCTTGAAGATTGTTCAACCTGGTCCATCATTTTTGGGGTGAAGATGTTTAGCAAGTTTTTGACTAGTTTGCCCCTAGTATGTTGCTTCTCGTTTATCACACCCTTATGGGCAGTTTGGTCTTTAGCCTCCTGATTGATCCAGCGACTGCAAGTGAGAGAGATGGCCAACTGGCCGGACGTGATAGGGCCATGTAAGCAAGGGCCCATGAATCATATTATTTTCCCATGATACGATTAATTGATTTTCTTGACTTCTGATTGTCCAATGCACAAAAATTCATATCTTCTGATTGGTAGATAGTATGGTATCGATCCTTATATGAATTTTGTTTTTGTTTAGTTTTTCAAGATCTAGATGATGGACTAGGATTCAGAACCTGGTTTGACTCTATTTCCCCCTAATTCACTAAAGACCTATGAAACCCTAGAAATCAAGTTAAGAATCAATTATTAATGAATGACTATTGAATGAATAGGGTAATTAGGGTTTCTTAACCCCATGAACGTGATAGGCTTCCATCAAACTAGGAAGAACAAATAAGATCTCCTCCAAGAGAGAGGTAAGTGGGTTCATGCACTTTGAGTATTTAGTATTAGTTTTCAGCACCTTATAATTAATATGATGATCAAGATGAAATATATGCTTAGTTATGAGTTTCTAGTTAAATATTAATTGCATGAATGATCTGCTAAGGTAATTAGTTTAATATTATGCTTCAATGTTATTTTAAGAATTCATGTCATGTTCATGTAGAATCAGTTCAAGTAATTATTCCAATATAATGATGAATAATGTAATGGGTTGTATTATTTTATCCTCATCATGTTAAGGTGGAGTCTATGGGCCTTATGAGCACCATTGGTGCATAAGTAATGAGGATACTTTAATCAACCACCAGATGAATTTATTGCATGCATGGCTGGGGGCGTGATGCCCGCAGGTACAAAGCAACCTCTAGGAAAGAGCTATATGAAGGTCAAATTAAGGAATAGATCAAGGTTTCCAAAAATATATACATGGTGGGGTGCCATCTACAATAGAAGATCCTAATGTTGTAGATAACTTTATGTATAAATAATGTTTAATCATGTATATCTTAGTTAGTTTCAATTCAATAAAATTAATTGTGAACAATGTATGAATCAACTTCAATTTTAATGCATGGTGTTTCATTTATCCTTTTGCAATGTATATCATGTTTTGTAATGTTCCTCTGAGCCAAGTGACCCATGTATCGACAACATAGGGTTTGCTTTCGCTGACATATATATGTGCTTGGAGGGACGTTACAGTTAGAGAGTGGATTTTATTGGACAACAATGTTTAAAGATGCATATGATTTCGTTCGTTGTTGTGACACATGTCAACGTGTAGGTAACATTCTAAGCGACATGAGATGCCATTGAATGTGTTTCAAAAGGTTGAAGTTTTTGATCTTTGGGGCATTGATTTCATGGGTCCATTTGTGTCATCAAATTATAAGCTTTATATTTTACTTGCGATTGACTATGTATGTAAGTGGGTGGAAGCAATTTCTACCTGCACCAATGATGCTCAAGTGGTGTGCAGATTTGTGAAGGAAAACATTTTCTGCAGGTTTGGTGTCCCCCAATTGATCACTAGTGATGGTGGATCACATTTCACCAATAGGCAATTCAGAGCCTTACTCAGCAAGTATGGGGTGAAACACCGAGTGGGTAATCCTTATCACCCATAGGCACAAGGCCAAGTGGAGGTGTCCAATAGAGAAGTGAAAAAGATCTTGGAAAGGACAGTTTCCACTAATGGGACAAATTGGTGTTTTGTGCTTAATGACACTCTTTGGGCATATAGGACGACCTATAAATCACCTATAGGGACAACACTTTTTAGGTTGGTTTATGGTCGTGCTTGTCATTTATCAATAGATCTTGAGCATAAGTTGAAATGGGTTTTGAGAAAGTTAAACTTGGATTGGATGAAGTTGGTAAGAAAAGACTTTTGGAGCTGAATGAACTAGACGAGCTTAGAATGGATGCTTATGAAAGTTTTAGGATTTATTATAAGGAGAGGACATGGAAGATTCATGATAGGCACATTATGAATAGGGTGTTTCTTCCAGGCCAAAAGGTTCTTCTTTTAATTTCCGACCTAAGTTACATCCGGGAAAACTAAGGTCCAAATGGAGTGGACCATTTGTGATTGAGCAAGTTTTTCCCCATGGTGCAGTGAAGATTTTAGATGGGACTAGGTCATTCCTTGTTAATGGCCAAAGATTGAAGCACTACTTTGGTAGGGATGTGGAGCAGAGAATAGAAGAGGTACAACTTATGGAGATCCCTTAGTTTTTTTCTCTTAGGAATGTCTAGTCTAGGATGTTAAACAATGGCGCTTTTTGGGAGGCAACCCAACCTTCATTTTCCTTCTATACATGTTCATTTTCTCATTGTAGTTGTCATATAATTTTTATTTTTTCTGAAAATGGTACATTGACTCGTGTATGGAGTGTGTAGATTTTTCTCTAGGTCAGTACTACTGAGACACCCAGTCGGTTGTACTGAGGTTACATCAGTGAGCCATGCGCACCAAAATGCCAGACTCAGTACTATTGACTCTCCCAGTCAGTACTACCGAGTCTCTAAAGATTTTTGATTGTTAATTGATAAGCTCTCGGTGGTATCTACATACAAGTCGGTACCACTGACTTTTTGGCATGCCCAAAATTGGAACATCGAGCTGAAAAATTCAAAAGTACCGAGCCAAAACTGCCAACTCGGTACTGCCGACATTCTAGTTGGTAGTTACGATGCATGACATCAGCAATCTGTGGATGCTCGATTCAAAGGCAGATGCAAGCTTCATCACACGGTCAGTAGCACTGATCCGCGAGTCAAGTCGGTACTACCGACTTGAACTCGGTACTACCGACTTTGAGCGATCCACGCAAGGGAAATGGATTTGTGCCTGTATCTCGGTACTAGCTACACACAAGTCAGTAGTACCGACTCTGCTCGAATAAATTTTATAAGGAGGGGTGGTTAACCCATTTTCTTAACACCACTTCCTCCACTCCTAGAACTCAGAGCAGAGCTGCACTGGGCACTGATGATCTTCACTGAGCTTCTCTTTTCTAATTCTCTTTCTTACATTGACATCATGGCATCAAGGAGAGGCCCTTCTACATCGGCGGATCAAGGTGAGTTGGTCCCTCGACCAACCCGCACCTAACATCCATCCTCAGAGATTAGGAGATCTATAAAGAGATGCAGACGAGGCTGATAATACCAATGCAATATGGAGATCACACATCAATCGAAAGGGCGGTCTTTACTGAAAACATGTGATAGGTATGTCAGGTGCAGCTCATGAAGGGAGTCAATCCTTTCTTTAGTGACTGACATACTTACCCAAAACTCGTCCTGGAGTTCTTGGTGTCGATAGATGTTCTTGTCACCCCCGAGAAGAAGTTATGATGCAAATGGCGGGAAGGAAAAGTCAACTTTCGCCTCTTCAATAAAAACTATTCCATCACTCTGTGGGCCTTCAACCACATCTTCAACTGGGCTCACATCCCAGAATGCTCGACCCCTTTTGACTTCGACTTGGCTTGGGTGTAGTTGACTGAGGTGCCAGAGGGCTTCGACATAAACTGGCATATCAACTCTGTTACTGACATCAAGCACCCCTTTTCTCAAATCCTTCACCGCCTCTACACCAACACCATATTTGCTCAGTCTGGTCAAGCTCAAGGGAAGGTTCAACAGGCAGAACTCTACTTCCACTACAGGCTACTGGAAGGAGAGACTATCAACTTTGGAGCCTTCCTTCTGCTCCACATGATCTCTATTTGGCGCAACATGACAAGAAAGGTGCTGATTTTATTTGGGGGTCTCATCACCCCCATTGCATTAAATTTTCACCTTTATTTGTCCACCCTCATACCATGGGAAGATACAAAGAAGCTTGACCTCCTACACTTTCCCAAGGCACACCTCCTCAACTTCCACCACAACGTCCTCTATGTGCATTGCACACGTCGAGGACTATTTCGGGAGCTGAGCCTGCCCATCCCCATCTTCAACTTGTGCGGAGTGAATCATCTCCGGTGGCCACTGAACGAGGGGGAGGCAGAAGATCCACCAAGGGTAGAAGACCAGGACGACAATGAGGAGCAAAGTGATGATAATTTTTATGGTGTTGAGGAGGTGGAGCCCACCATCCCCATCACTAGGAGAGCGGTCCTGTGAAAATTGGCCAACACTTATGCTGCCTCAACTTCTTCTGCCCTGCCCCGTTACCAGGAGGAGCAAGACCCGTACAACATGGCAGGTATGTATACCATGCTGCAGGAGATCCATATTGGACAATAGCAACATCAGGTGACATTGGCTGGTGTACAGGACATTCAAGGAAGGCTGTACCAAAACTAGTAGGTGATATACAAGAATGAACGCCTTCTCTTGGCCAACCAAGAGAATGTTCACATGCACCTACAGTGGATGGAGCAGTACCAGCATCCCTTCTTCAACCACTACTGGAATCAGGGCACAACAGATGCCACCGTCTGATCTACCTTTTCATGGGATGTCCCCCCCTCACGAAATCGACATGCCTCAACCACCTCCAGAGAAATGGTACCATCGTTCTACCTCTTGAGTGTGAGTATTGACTATGTGGACATAGTCATATTCGAGCTTGGGGGGTGCTGGAACAACATTCTATCTTAGTTTTTATAGTTTTTCTTGCAATTTTATCTTATTTGTTTTATTTTTAGTTTGAATCATGCATTTTTAGTATCCACACCTATCTAGTGTAATCGTGGAGCAGTAATGTATGGTTGCATTTGTCAAGTCATAGGTGTTAGTGCAAGGAAATGGTTGTGTCTTCATAGCTTAATTTGTGACATCTTTGTGCATCACCAATTGAGGAAGTGTTTGGTCAGGTCAGCTCTAAGATCTAGGATATGAATGAACATCTAATCAAAATGGGAAAGTGAATGAAGATGTTGTTGAGCCTAAGCTGATCAAACCTTTAATGAGATCTTAAATGGAAATTTAAGAAAGAAACCTTAAGATTACCATGTGCACATGTCATTAAAGAGGGACGTATCATAATTCAATGAAAGGCATTGTCTCTTAGTTATGTGATGTCATCCATCTTTGCCATCCCATTTTGAATCACCACCTTAAGATGAACAAGTGCTCCAACATATTTCTTTTGGTTGCATTGTATGGCATGATAGGTGACATGGTAGGTTAGCTCTTATCCTCATATGCATTTGAAAAAAAAACACATTCCTTTTTATCATGTGGGTTGTAGTCTCTAATTGTGAAAGTCGAAGCAGGGGCATACCTCCACATCAAGAAAAAAAGAAAAGAAAAGAAAAATATATATATGAAGTGAAAGCCCGAGCATAATTCCATCATGCTAAAGATAAGAAAATTTATAGGTTAGGAAAAATTCAATCTCAAGATTTCATAAAGAGAAGGTATGTCCCTAAGTCTTCTTAAAGGGATTAACTAATTCACATGACACATTTTTTTTTGTTTTTGACAGTCTCATTTTCTGTTATGAGATAAACTTATACATGCATCATGTGTCAAAAAGAAAAAAGAGAGAAAAAGTTAGTAGGCATCAAGTCTCATGCATAACATTCTTTTCACTCATGTAGGTCATCATTATTTCTGTGTAAATAAGTTGGATGTACTTGTGATTCTTCAATTGCCACCCATCTCATATCATCAATTACTCTCATTGAAAGACCACTCAAATGATTTATCTCCTCATCCATTATTATAAGGAGATCTGCTTCCAAGTAGTTGGTAGTTAGGAGAGAGCAATTTAGATTAGGGAATCACATAGTGCACCAAGTGAATGCCCTATTATGATATTAACTGCTTTCTTCATAGTATTCATTGATCAAAAGGTAGACATCTTCTATGAAATTTTTTGGTCATTGTAGAGCAGCTATTGGTTCAGTGGTCATTAGAGGCCGGTTCAAAGATTTTCTGATAGAAATGATTAAGAAAAGAGTTCATGCATTGTATCCTTTTACTGGCTTACATCAAACAGATCTAAGAGTAGTGTTTCTCGAGGACGAGCAACATTTAAGCTTAGGGGAGTTTGATGCATAGGTTTTTAGTCATTTTCACATGCATACTTTTCTTGATTTTATGTGTTGTTTTGTCATTTATCTGATTAATAATGCATGCAATGCTATTAATGGCCTGTGATATTTAAATACATCAAATTATCTAACTTTTAATGTTTAAGATGATTTAATATTTATCTCGATTATTTATCCATGTTCTTGTATATATTCAGGTACAATGGAACTTCACATAGTCGATACTACCGACACCAAAAGTCGGTGGTACCAACTTCACGTCAGTACTTGCTCAGAAGATACTCACACAGACTTGATACTATCAACACTCCAAGTTGGTAGTACCAAAATCACGTCAGTAAAGCACAATGATGAATCACGAAAAGTCAGTAATACTAAGTTTACAAACTCAGTACTATCGAGATGACGTCAGGCAAACAATGCTCGGGCGACCTAAAGACTCGGTGCTATTAAGGCAAGTCGATAGTACCGACATTGTCAAGAGTCACAACTACCCTAAGATCTCGGTACTACCAACTACCAAGTTAGTACTATCGAGTCTGCCCGATTTGGCTAATTTGAAGATGACAATCTAATCCAACGATGGACGTTATTTCATACCGTAAGTGACTCCTATGATCAAAGGGGAGTTCCGTCAGTCAAAAGGAGAGCAGTCGTATTCCATTGCACGGCACTAGAGAGAGAGAGAGAAGAGGAGAAAGGAACTGAAGGCTTCATCTGGGATGATCCAAGCACCTCTAGAAGGCAAATCGACAGCTGGAAGACAGCCGATTGCACGCACGATGTAGCAGAACATCCAGATCATCTATTCATAGGGGTTACTTAGTTTCTCTAATGTTTCCCACATTTTCCTCTCTCTACCATGTATTCTTCAATGAAAACCATGCAGGGCTAATCCCCTTGATTCCTTAGGACCCAGGAGTAGCCCAGATATCTATTGTAACTGATTTCTATGCATTAATATCATCTTTATCCTTATTTTCTGGATATAAATATATGAAGATGTATTATTATGTTTATGCATGATCAACATAGATAGATTATTAGACTCTTAGTCATTTTAGGAGAGATGTTAAGGGTTGGAAAGTATATAATTACTCATCTATTGCATCCATTGAGAAAGGTGGAGTATAAACAGGAGGAGAAAGTCAGAGTTTAATCATAAAACATCTAACTAATCAACCAATTGTTATGGAAATGAGGTTGGTATTAGAATAGGTAGTGAACTACGCTACAGGAGTGGGTAGTTTTGATTATAGGCTCTTTATCCAGGTATAGGGGTAATAGATATGGGTGTATGGAACGAATTATAATGTTATCTATGGTGAAACCACAATTCTAAGGAATTCCCTAAATCTGAGTAATTTAAATGTTAAGTTTATTTCATTCTATTTTTACTTTTGTTCAATCAAACACATTCATTTACACTGGCCTAGTTGATTAGACTGTAGTTAGTAGTAGTCTTCTGGAGAACGTTTCCATGTGTTCGACTCGGGCGTCAAAAGGGCCTATATTACCATGATACGTTCACTTGTATATAATACAAGGTAAACATGTGTCAATTAACTTGTTTTTTATGTTTGGCATCTTCTTATTTAGTAGAAATCCCCTTGAAGAAGTGTTAGTGGTATGAACAGTTCATAGTAGCTCATTCAAGTGGGTGTTCATTACTTAACCTGATCACAATAACATAGTTACAAAATTAGATTAATCAAAACTACAATTTTATATAACTAAAGATAATGATGAGAAGTGACTATACCTCTAAAGAAGAAACTACAATTAACAAATTCACCATGGTCTAAACCATTGGAAAGTTTGAAACTAGTAACAAGAGTCTTATGTTAGTGTCCCCAATTTTGTCAAATATAGCATAAAAATGTTTCCATACTCACTCTAGGGTATCGTCACCCTTTATTAAGGCACCATTAGTAGCACCAATACCAGCTGCCACCATAACAACAATAGGTGTATCCAATCTCACAGAACAAGGGCAAAAAATCACAAGCACTGATATAGAAAGGACTATAGAGAAATGAAGAAGTTGCCTAAAGAACCACAAAGGAACCTACATAGGGAAAAAATTACTATGCAACACAATTTATGTAATGGTTGACATGCTAGAACTAGGTCATTTAACAAAGCTGTGGAAGTAACTTTGTAGCTCTACAATCATATCGAACTACACCAGAAAAATTAAATCATCCACCAATCTTGCAAGATTCCTCTTCAATAGATTCCAGTCAAGCAACTACTATCACAATGTAAAGATCTGATATGTGGAGATCGAGTTTTGACATGATTTTATTTCAGAGAAATAAACAATCTTTGCATTCATAAAAATATCAAGAGTACATGGAAGTTTAAGAAAAAAAACATATACATCAAATACTAGTAATTACATTTTTTTACTGATTCATTTATCATATCGAACAGAGGACAGCTCATGCGATCTTCCAATAAGTCTTCTTCTGATTCTTTTCTTACAAACCAAAAGATAGACATGGTGTGTTCATACATTTCCCCAGGAAATACATTGCGCATGAACATAAAATAAGGGAATGAGTCAGTCTAAAAGACTGGTAGAAAATCAAATTTAAATAAAGTTAAATGAATATGCCCTATCTACTGAAGATTTAATGAAAAAGGATGCAAGGAGATATAAAATATAGGCAAGTAGAGGGAAACCGAAATATAAATGGGTCTCAAATTTAAACAACTAGGCATATCAAATTAAGAAGAGTTCTCAAATAATTTAGACACTTGGTTTACTTTGTCAGTACTTAGGTGACCATATGTTCTCATCATCTAAAATAAGAACGACCACATTAAGCTGAATTTCTAGTCAACTAGGGGACCACGGTCCCTTATCTCTACGTAGAGTCACGGAAGAGTAATTTCACTAAAATAATTGGGCCTCAACTGTAAAATCAGATGGTACCAATTATCGTGCCGAGTCATCAAGTAGTTTAATTGGGGGTCTTTCAAGAGCAGGCTAAAAGTCTAACAAATTGAACTCTCCAATATTTCTTACACATGCATAATATTCACAAGGGATGTAAACTTCATTTAAACAAAATAGAAGATTTCTGTACCTTAATTGAAGAGCAATCAATAAATCAATTAAGAATATCCGCCACCAAGGTTTGCCTCGATTCTACACATAAACATGCATACTAGTCACAATCATAATCACGGGCTTGGGATTATTTCTTCATTTATTTTAGTTTGATGTTAAGATGGATGTGTGCCACATTTGTATATTACATTTTGGGTTAATATAGAAAAATCCATACCTAATACTTATCTTCATATACATTAGACCAACCTAAGTAGGGTTTTGGAGTTATAATATTATGCAAGTACTTTTGAAGGAATTAAGATGTTAATATTATACCATATGTTTATTCACCTATTTGTTATTACACTTAGACCATGTTAATCACAAAAATATAGATATGTATAGCGAACTCAATAAGGTAAATCATTAAAAGTAGTTGTCAAATTTACTTGTTCTTATGCTTTGTTACGTGCATGGATATCTATTATTTTTTAAGATTTGATAATACTTATCAAACTTATAGGATGTGTAATAACCTACTGAATATTTAGTACTATTTTGCAAATATCGTGGATGACCGAGACAATACATTAGCTAATATATTGCATGTACACGCGATTAAACAGATTAATGCTAGCTAGCATACTACATCGTCTTTGACTTCCATTTAAAAAAAAAAACTACTAAAAGGTCTGTATTAGGAGGTATGACATAATAGAATTGAGATTAGAGTATGGTAGTATGTACGCATAAATACAAGTTTAATTAAAACTAAGGAGTGCCAAACGATTCAAATATATCTTATATATTATTTAGTAGTAGGTTCTGGGATCTGATAACTTGTGGGTTTTACATAGATATGCGTATATACTTCCATTAATGAATCTATGACATACACATAATGAGTTATTCTCAACTGAACCATAAAGTCCAGAACATCTAATTTATTAGATCATTATCTACAGTCTGATTTATAACGTTTACTAGAATTTGAGATCAAATAATGAAGTCATGAGAGCTTACATACAAGACAAGTGATCTTTGACGATTCGTGTTTGGAAAATGTCTGAATTGTTGTGGGCAGCAGAAAATTATTTCAACAAGCTAACCAGCATCCACTCTCAATCCAGATGCGACAAGCTCTGCCGTTCTCACCTCTGAGGACGTATCCAAGGAAGAGTCTAACTGGTTCAGGATACGATGCAGGTCCTCGCTCACTGTTAGTGCATCGATGATGTACTCACTCTTGATGATGAGTTCCGTTATTATTGGGAGGACTAACGATGGTTGTAGAAGGTTGATTGTCTAGCCGGTTCGGTGGTGAGGAGAAGGTCGTTTTAGGGCAAGAAAAGCTTGTTCGGGAAAGACTTGGCGGCTCACCGCGTTGCAGGTTTGTGCTGGGTTTCACATTCGCAGATCGGTGATGACTGCGGTCAAAAGTCCGATAAATATATAATCATGGGGCGGTGATGGTGCATGCAAAGAGCATCATGGATGGCGGTCATTGGAGGTAGGTAAGGAGCCAAGAACGTTTCAGGTCTATATTACATTTTCGTATTCTATAGAGGATCATGGTGGAGGCATGCAGCTGTTAATTTTTATAATTTGACCGTCAAAACTTGTCACTGGATGAAGTTTGAAGGCCAAACCTGCATAGATCTCATCAAGTTTGTGTGTTGCAAACGGTAAAGGAAGAGGAGCAGAGCTGCAGAAGATGAGGAGGTGGTGGTCTCAATTCTGATCTCAAAAGGACCCTTGTCGAAGAAAACGGCGTGATACGTGTTATAACCGGTTGATGAGGCTGCCATAGAATAAAGGAGACGAGGCCTCTAAGTGGATTAGATTGTTGATCTCTTTTTTTTTTTTTGAGAGCAAATGGATGGATTCATTACTTTTTAGCCATACGGCATCTACAATTGAGAAGAAACATATAGACAGAACATACAAACATCACGTTCAGTAACTCAAGGACACTACAACTCATATTGGAATAAAAGAAAGACACTTCTGCATTGATTCTTCTTTGAGGCTGTCTTAAGCATCTTTCCATGAAGAATTCCTTCAATCTGAGCATTGAGTAGTGGTAGAGGGGCTGGAACAAGATGATATTCTGTTCGTATATCAACTCAAACGAAGTCATACAACTGAGTAATAAGATCAATCCAAAGCAAAGATGAGATCTAGCCGTAGCAAGATATCTCATCGCTGTCCTGAAGAGAGGTCGCAGCGAAGCGCGACAGATAAACGCCGACTAGCGGCGACAAAACGGGCAGATCAACTGTCAAAAACCACTGGCTAAACAAGCCAAGACAGAACGAGAAAAAGAAAACAACGAAAACGCACAAAGGAACGAGAAACTTGGGTTACGCGATCCCAGAAAGCCGGCAAGCTGTGGCAGAAAGCGATCGCAGCAGCAAAGAGGGGAGTCGAGGTGTGCCTCAACGCCCCTTGCGCCGCAGCCACCACCCCCACCGTGACTACCGTCGAGAACCGGACCCTAGGGTCCAGAAGCCGGCGCCGCTCGGAGCAGAAGAGGAGGAAGCCGATCCCGCCACAGCTGACCACCAGGATCTGGATCCGCCCTACCCAAACAAAGAGAGAGCCCGGGGGGAGCAGGTCGGCGCACACCGGCAGACGAAACCCCTCCCCCAAGCCAGCCGTCGTGCACAGGAGCGTCGGCCCTAGTCGCTCCTTCTGTCTCCAGACGCGAGCGAGACGCGAGACGGTTGTGGTGGACACCTTCCGATAATTGTTGATCTCTTACTTCATTTCCATGATCGATTCGTTTTCATTGACTTCCGTTACCAGCACGCAGAGGAGACGAGGAAATGACTAATCAATCTTATGGCCACATGTGAAGACATTCTCAACTGATTAATCGGTATTATATTTAATTTAACTACTAGTGAATGCATGTTGCACATGGTATTTGTGCAGTAAAACTTTATTTCAAAACCGACCCAGTTTCTTATTGTTTAAAATACGTGAGTACATCACTTCAACGGTTGAAGAGAGTAAATGTATAATCCTAAAAATCCAAACGCATTGGTCTTGATAAATGTATTGGTGTTTGAAACGGGACATTGTGAAAATGTCTAACTTATTGCAAATCAAAGCAACCATTGAATATCTAGAAACACTTCTACGTGAAGCACATGCCCTTGAGTCGGTAGGCTAGCCTACACATACATGTAACGCAAAGACATGGAGCCCAATGGTTATTTGCAATACAAAACATTATGGTGTAAAGGGCATCAACACGACAATATGAAATGTAATCTTGAACCTCTTTATATGGGAACCCACTCCTACCAACTTAATTGGCTCACGCTAAGTCCGAAACCTAAAATGTTATCGTGTGATTGAAAAATGACTTAATATGTAAGATAAATGTAAAATAAATAATTTAATTAAGTGGTTTTATTGATGACTCTGCAGCTTAAAGAAGATAACATCATTTACAAAAGCATCTTATTTGTTAATTCATTTTTAAAACACAAACCAAACATAGTACATCATTTGGTTATGAACATGGAAATATGTTAACCATGTATTATGTTAGGAGACTAATTATTGGAAATCAAAACAATGACCTTAGATAAAATATGTTGTCCTTTCATTTGATTTTGCATTGAGGAAAAGTAAATAAAAATGGCATATTTTGAGGGTAGAAGGATAGAGATATTTTGCAAAATAAAAAGTTTGGGTGAGAATGAGGTGCCCATGTCCCACCTCTGATAGGCTGAGTTGTTCATCAAGAATTCGTTAAACAAATATTTTGAAAAGGAAAAAGGAAAAAAACCCATGGGGGACCCTTGGTCCCGTATGCATTACAATTGCAAAAATTCCAAAGAAAATGAAAAGAATGTACTATTCATTGGGACAACTTTGTTGCAAATCTTACTTACTATAACAATGGAATTCTTGGTGAGCTACTTTAATAACTTCATAATCAATCAGATTGTTCAATAAAAAGTGGACTTGTTAAAATCATCGTGAAGGTCTACAAGACTGCCTCCAGTCACACCTATGACTATAAGTGGTGTCGTGGTGACACGAAAATAACTACTATATTGTTCCTCAATCTATTTGATGGGCATAGTCTAAATTAAACATACTATGACCATGTATTCTTAGATAATACACATCAAGGATAAACCATGATCGTAACAACGTACACCGTGTAATAGGATCGTAGCTGAACATTCTAGGCATTTTCTAACTCCTTCCTTTGACTTTTAACTAATGGAAATTCTATATCATTGAGTAAATATTGAGGACCAGCAGACCAGGCTGGTTTCTTAATTATAAATTTGTCATTTACAAATAAAAAGTAATGGCAAACAGTCAACGATCTACTTACTTTTATGGAAAAGAAGATAGAATTAACGGCTTCCCGCTTCATCTATAGTAGCGGAAAATGAAGGAACATGTTACATCATTCTTCATTCTGTTTGTTGTTAATTATATTGTAGGTGAGCTGACAAATTGCACTAAATCTTGCATGACATGCATGATGTTGTTCCAATATTGGTTCATTTGTTGCATTTCTTTCTTCTTTACATGTGATCCAGTGAGGAATGTATGTGATGAATCAGTATTCATCATGAAATTCAATCGCCATCTTGTGCTCATTTCAACTCAATACATCCGATTTCATATCCTAAATCTCACAAAATGCAAAATTGCTTAATTGGTTCAATTGTCAAGATTATTAACTGAGTTTATGTTGATTTTATGCAGGTCATGATGGTGTTCCAAAATCAAATGGAACTCACCTTTACTCAAGCCTCTCAGCCTCTGTCCTAATCAATCAATTTTGACCAAACAGTTTGATCAATCGGTCTTGCACCTAACAATTTTCCCATTCGGTCTGTCCAACCAGTTTTGATCCATTGGTCTCAGAACCATGAGCTCATCCACCTTTATCTTCATCAACTTCACCATCAAATCCACTTCTTCTTAACCCTAATCCACCCTTTTCTCGCTCACTTTCCATCAATCATCATTACCATCCCTTGCTTCATAATTCACCTTCGCCTTCATCGATTCACCTCAACCGTCTGATAGCATATCTACGCCTCCTTGCAGTTTGGCCATCCAACCGGTTTTTCCCGTCCATACGGTCTCAAAATTGTATGAGGCCACACAGTCTCAAGACTGTGTGAATCCTCATGGTCTCAAGACCGTATGGGCAACGACAACTGCGTCCTTGTCCTCCTGCTTCCCTTCTTCTTCCTTGTCTCCGATCTGAAACCCTAATCCACTACTGCAACAACACCATTCTCAAGGGGGGATGACACACCTGCATCATCACGATACCACTACAACACCTCTTCACCTCCACCCGACCTCCTACTTCCTAACTCCTTCGGCGCCTACCTCATCAGCAACCCTGTGCTCCACCTGCAACCCTAAGCCCACCTCCATCGCTACCTCCAACCTGCAACTCCTCTCACGACGCCCGCTCAACCTGCTCCTCACCGTTCTCAAGACCGTGAGGTAGGGATCGGTCTCCAAACCGATCGGAGGCCACCGGTTTCAAGACCGTTAAGCCCAAGGACCGATCAAGCAAGAGAAGCACAGACCACGAAGAACCTGGGCCAGCAAGACCGTTTGGTCATTGATTGGTCTTTGAGACCATTTGGGCACACGATCATTTGGATGACAGGGAGCCAAAGACCGTTTGAGCGTAGGAACATTTGGGAGCTCAAGACTGATAAGTGCAAACTGTTTGGAAGTAATGAGCACAAGACCGCGTGAGCAGCAGAAGCCAAGACCGTTTGGCAGTGGTGCTCGATCACAAGGCCGCGATCGGTCTTACAGACCGGTTGGAGTCGAGACCACGTGAGGAAGTGATCTCCAAGACAATTTGATGGAAACTATTTGGATTGTTGGCTCAAGACCGATTGGATATCCTAGGGACTGAAGACCGTTTGGAGGAAGAACTCCAAGACTGTTTGGTCATTGATCAATCTGCAAGACCGTTAGAGTAGATCTCCAAGACCGGTTAAATTGAAGACCGTTTGGATATCTAAGCATTCCAAGACCGTTTGGAATTATCAACTCAAAGACCGTTTGGTCAGTACTAAAGCAAGACCGGTTGGAGGCATTTTACTCTAAATCGTTTAAACCATGTAAAAGGTTCACAACAAAAACGTGAGGCACCAGTCCAGTACCTATAAATAGGACCAGTAGGGTTCTCATTTGGGCATCAGATCCGAGACGCCGACAGGATACCTGAACACAAGTTCGGTCACATACATCCACGCCATTTCCACTTCACCTGATGCTACTGCTGCTATCGAGGAGACCGAGAAGAGAAGGAAGGAGGAGTGGGAAAGACTGCCCGGTCTGTCTTGGCATCCCTCATTCCCCATCCAGATCTGCTCCGACACGACGTAGAAGACTGCATCACCTTCACCGAGCTGTGACTACCTTTTGCATTATGCTCAAGGAGAAATCTTCCCTCTCCCTTGTTCTTCTTGTTTTTTGCATCATGAGCGAGTAGTTCCTTTTCACTGGAGTGTGGGGACTAGCCCCACTATCCATGCAAGCATGTACTCATGTTAAACATTCCATGGCAATGTATATAACTTTTCATTTCATTGTTAGTCGTTAATGTTTGTAGATTGGTTACCTGCTTGCTTTCATCATGTTTTTCCCTATGTTGTGAGAACTTCTATACGTAGGATAGAATGTCGATTAATGAGGTTGAATCCCAAACTAGAAATAGAATGGGATTCCTTGAGGTCGTAAGTGTATGATCTGTGAGGGGACGAGCCATCTAGCCTACGGTGACGCTTCTGTGGCCTAAACATCCCTCAGGGAGGGCTGCAACCTTAGTTGGATTTTGTATCTTCTTTGTTAATTTTCAATGTTTTCTTGTAGATTAATCACCTGCTTGCTTGTCGATTAGCACGGTTGACTCCTTAACGAGAACTTCTTATTGGATTCCTTGAAGTTGTAAGTGTATGATCTGTGAGGGGACAAGCCATCTAGCCCACAATGGCGCTTCTGTGTGCCTAACGCCTGTATAGGGGGCCCACAACTTCAGTTGAATTTATGTATCTTCAGAGCCGTAGGTGAGTGATCCGGATGGTGATGAGACATCTGATACCTAAGGTGATGCTTACGCAAGCCTAATGTCTGATTGGGGGGTTTTGCAGCAACTCCATTTGGATGGTTATATCTTTCCTGGATGTTTGATGTTAGGATGTGTTTGCATGTGTAATGGTGGTGAAACCCGGGACCATCCCAGCAATTCTATATCATTAATCTAGATCCAACTTTAATTCTACTATTTACTTTCTTTCAATTATTTTAATTAACCTCAAATCAACTAATCATTCTAAATATTAGTCTTACTTGAGCTAGATTCGACTGACGACGATTCTTAAAAACATTTTCTATTAGGATTCGATCCTCAACTATATTGCGATAAGACCCGTCTGCTTGCGGGTGGTATTATTGCACAAGGTTTTGGTAAAGCTCGGGGATTTCAACCCCGAGTGAATTTGTTAGTGCGATAATATTCCACGTCAAATTCTGGCGCCATTACCGAGGACAACGGAATCAATTTAGTCAAATCTAGTTCTTTTGAGGCTAATTTAGGTCTTTGCTTTTTCTTTTGATAAAATCGATCATCTACTTGAATTTCACTCTACTCCATCAATCTTACTTCAGATCTTTTCAATTTCAAGAACCACCAAAGACTAGTGAATGCACCGTTTGAACAGCCTCAGACTCTCTGTTAGCTTTGACCCTGAGATAGATAGAACTTTTCATCGTCAGAACAGAGAAAATCAAGCAAGAATGGCTCAAGAGGAGGAAATAGCCTGAAGGGTAGCTCAAGCCCTTAATGCATAAAGAGAAAGGTTCATGCAAGAAGCCAGAGCTGCGGTTCAAGAAGAAATCCAAGTAGCAGAAGCAGTAGCGCAAGCAGCAGAAATCTAAAAGGACCTTAGGGAATTTTCAATCCCTAAAGCTGTTGACGTATATCACCCAGTGCAACCACCTCCTATAAACACCCCAAACTTTGAGATAAGGGCACATTGGATCACATTGCTTCAAAACAACTCATTCTATGGTAACAAGGCAAATATAGTCAAGAACATCTTATGAGGTTTATCAATCTATGTGCTATGACAAAGCAAAATGGAGTCTCAGACGATACTATTCGACTCTGTCTCTTCAAGTATTCTCTCGATGATAGAGCTATAAGTTGGTATAACTCCCTACAATGTGAACCCATCACTACTTGGGAACAACTCCAAAATGTTTTTCTAGAAAAATTGTACCCTCCTTCTCTCACCTATGAAATTAGGGGTCGAATAACAATGTTCACTCAAGCCCCTAGAGAAACCCTTGCTGAAGCATGGGAAAGATATAAAGATCTTCTACGCAAGTGTCCACATCATGGAATCCCTAAGAATCTACTTATTGAAATCTTCCATAGGGGTGTGGACGATGATATCAAGAGGTTTTTAGACTCCTCATATGGAGGAAACTTCATGCGATAAAGTTACGATAGCGAATGGAGGGTTGTCACCCTTGGAGCTGAAAATCAAGCTAATTGGGGTTGATCTGTAGGCAAAGGAGTGTTGAAGGTAGCTATGGCTGAAGTTATTCCTGAATACAAGTCAATCACTGAAACCCTCAAACTCCTAGTTGCCAAGCAAGACCATATCGAATCATCCCTTGATGCATTTGGAAGAGGACGTTCACCCCCTCAATAACAAGAACAGATCAAGTCAGCTTCACTGTTCTGTGAAGCATGTAAAGGTACTGATCATTCCCCTTTTGCATGCAATGTTCTCTATGATGTTGTTCTAAGCAACACATGTGGCCAAGGAGATAATTGTCAACTGGAAAATCTTAATGCTGTCAACTCCATCCCTAGTAAAGGATACTACAATCCGAATCAGAACAGGAACCATCTTGGTTTTCAATACGGAAATCCTTCAGGAGCGGAAAACTCTCGTCAACTTGGTTCAAATAATCAGCAATGAGGCCCACTAGGATTCCAATATAACCAGCAAAAAAATTTCAGGAATCAAGGAAACTTTAGGGGTAACTTTCAGAACAGGAACTACAATAATTATCAGAACAATTCTCAGTTCCAGAATCCCAACCAAGTCCCCTACCAACAACAACAAGGGCAAGAAGCCAGCCCCATCTCTCCTGATGATAAGCTATCGGCAATTGAGAAGATGTTGCAGTCGCAACAGATAATGATAGCTAACCAACAAGAGCATCAGAAGGCTATCGAATCTCAACTAGCTCAACTTGCAGCTAGCATGAAGCCACCTGCTGGAACCTTTACTGGCAAACCAGAAATCAATTCTAAGCACCCAGAGCAATTGAAGGCTGTCACCACCAGGTCTAGAAAAGACTATTCAGATCCCCCTGTCAAGACACCTGTGGTTATTACAGATGAGGACGACTATGCAATTGAATAAGACTCTACCACACCTAAGTCTCAACCAAAAGAAACAACAACTGCTGATAAGACAGACGAGCAAAGTTCTGAGAAACCAACTGATGCAGAACCAGAAACACCAGAGCTAGAAGTATCAGTGTACAAGCCTCGTATACCTTTACCAGCTCATTTAAGGCAGACAAAGCTTGACACTCGATTCAACAAGTTCAAAGAAGCCATGAAGAAACTCCATGTTGATATACCCTTTCTTGGTGTGCTGGCAGAAATACCAGCATGGACAAATTACTTAAAGTCTCTCCTCACCAGGAAGTATATAACTGAAGAATATGAGACAGTCAAGTTAGCAACAACCACTTCAGACATCATTCAGAGTAAGATGCTTAAGAAGCAGAAAGATCTAGGATCTTTTGGGATTTCATGCCATATCGGCGATTCTTCATGTAAGAAAGGATTGCCAAATCTTGGTGCTAGCATCTCTATCACGCCACTTAGCCTTTGCAAGAGGCTAGGGTTTGCTAAACTTCTCCCAACTGGCATGACCATACAACTTGCAGATAACACTATGACTCTACCCCTAGGAATCATTGAGGATGTCCCTGTCAAGGTAGGCAAAGATTCCTATGTTCCTTTTGACTTTGTCATCATGGATATAAAGGAAGACACTAGATACCCTCTCATCTTTGGATGTCCATTCCTTGCCACTAAAAGAGCTATGATTGATGTTGAATCAGGAACCTTACTGCTCATACTAGGTAAAGAAACCCTCGAGTTCAAAGTTTTTGAAAGTATGTGAAGACCAAGTATGCAACAAGAAGTATACTTGATTGAGTGTATAGAGAAGATGACACTGCTTACACAAGAGGATTATGAACAAGGTGATCCGTTATAAGTGGCTCTAACAAACCCATCTACTGATAACTCCATTGATGAACAAATAAAGGATTGTGTTCTCCACCTCGATACTGCTAAAGAAGATCCTAAAGCCAAAATTGAGAAACTCAAAGTTGTGGATGTCGCTGAAGAACCATGTGAAAAACCACAAGCTCTTGAAATGAAACCCCTACCTGAGGGATTGAAGTATGTGTTTCTAGATGACCTCAAAGTCTGCCCAATCATCATAAATTCTGATCTTACGACAGAATAAGAGGATAAACTCTTGACGAAATTAAGGGAAAGAAGAAAAGCAATAGGTTATAAGATGAGTGATCTCACCGGGGTGAGTCAGGCGCTTTGCATGCACAAAATCCCCATGATGGAAGATCATAAGCCAACCGTTGAAGATCAAAGAAAGCTTAATCCAAACATGAAGGAAGTAGTCCGTCGAGAAGTCATTAAACCGCTCACTACTGGAATCATTTATTCGATATCTGACTCACCATGGGTGAGTCCCGTGCATGTTGTCCCGAAGAATGGTGGAACTACTGTAATACGAAATGAAGACAATGAACTCATCCCCACTAGAACAGTCACCGGGTAGAGGATGTGTATTGATTACAGGAAGTTGCATAAGGCAACCCGAAAGGATCATTTCCCGATGCCTTTTCTTGATCAAGTCTTAGAGCGGTTGGCTCACCAAGAATATTTCTGCTATCTTGATGGTTACTCTGGATTCTATCAAATTCCTATACATCCAGATGATCAAGAGAAAACTTCTTTTACTTGCCCATTTGGAACATATGCATTCAGAAGGATGTCGTTCGGCCTTTGCAATGTGCCTGCAACCTTTCAGCGTTGCATGGCAGCTATATTCGCTGGTCTAACTGAGACTATCATGGAAGTTTTAATGGATGATTTTTCTGTATATGGAGATTCATACGACTCATGCCTAACACACCTCTCCCTTGTCCTTAAACGGTGTGAAGAAGCACATCTTGTGTTGAATTGGGAGAAGTGTCACTTTATGGTGAAGGAAGGCATTGTCCTTGGTCATAGAGTTAGTAATTGAGGAATCGAAGTGGATAGAGCAAAAATCAAAGTAATTTCCAAACTCACTGTTCCGGAAAAAGTAAGAGAAGTTCATGCATTCCTAGGTCATGCAGGCTTTTACAGACGATTCATAAAGGATTTCTCTAAGATAACCAAGCCGATGACAAATTTGTTACTAAAGGACGCTGAGTTCCATTTTGACGAAGAATGTGTCAAAAGTTTTAAAAATCTGAAACATGCCCTTAAAACAACACCCATCATTAGAGCTCCCGATTGGGATCACCCATTTGAAATTATGTGTGATGCCAGTGATTATGCTGTGGGTGCTGTCTTAAACCAATGTATAGAAAATAAACATTATGTGATCTACTATGCATCGAAGACCCTCGATGAAGCTTAGAGGAATTATGCAACTACCGAGAAAGAACTTATTGCAGTCGTGTATGCCTTTGACAAGTTCAGATCCTACCTCATTGGCTCAAAAGTCATTGTCTACACAGATCATGCAACTATCTGTTACCTCCTAGTGAAGAAAGACGCTAAACCCAGGTTAATTAGATGGATTCTCCTATTATAAGAATTTGATCTAGAGATAAGAGATAAAAAGGGTATAGAGAACGTTGTAGCATACCACCTAAGTCACATCCACACTCTGGAAACTGAGAAGATCCCGATCAACGATTCTCTTTCGGATGACAAACTAATGAAAGTTTCAGAAGCTACCCCTTGGTACTCGAACTATGTGAACTATCTCGCCGACGACGTTATCCATCCTGAATGCACCGGTAATGCACTGAAGAAATTCATGCACAATATAAAACAGTATCACTGGGATGAGCCGTACCTGTTCAAACTCTGTGTTGATGGTCTCTACAGATGTTGTATCACTGAGGATGAAGCCCAACTTATTTTAAAACAATGTCATTCAGGACCAGTTGGAGGCCATATGAGTGCTAAGAAAACTTCTATAAAAGTTTTGCAATGTGGTTTCTTTTGGCCAACTATATCTAAAGACTACTACAAGTTTGTTCTATCATGTGACAAATGTCAAAGAGCGGGTAACATTATGAAGAGAGATGAAATGCCACTTAATCTGTGGCAAGAAGTTGAAAGTTTTGATATTTGGGGTGTGGACTACATGGGTCCATTCCCATCTTCTCATGGATTTTCTTACATCCTAGTTGTGGTTGATTACGTCTCAAAATGGGTTGAATCCATACCAACCGTCACTAGTAATTCCAAACCCATCATCAAGATGTTCAAAGATATTATTTTCCCCCATTTTGGAGTCCCACACATTGTGATATCTGACGGAGGATCTCATTTCCTGGAAAGAAGCTTTGAAGCATTGCTAAGGAAATATGGTGTAACACTCAAGGTAGCCTCACCCTATCATCCACAAACAAGTAGACATGTAGAGGTTTCTAACCATCAACTCAAGGCTATCTTGGAAAAGACAGTAGGCCGCAACTGAAAGGATTGGTCAGTGAAAATCAATGATGCATTGTGGGCCTACCGAATTGCTTTTAAGACTCCTCTGGGAACTACACCATTTCGGTTAATCTATGGGAACTCATGCCACCTGTCTGTAGAACTTGAACACAAAGCATGGTGGGCAATAAAACAACTAAATTTTGACATGAAGAAAGCTGGCCAAGCAAGGATTCTACAACTTTAGGAGCTGGATGAACTCCGGATGACAGCTTATGAAAATGCACAAATCTACAAAGAACACACAAAACTTTGGCACGATGGTCATATGAAAAGAAAGGACATACAAGTAGGAGACCAAGTTCTTTTGTTCAACTCAAGACTGAAGTTATTCCCAGGAAAACTCTGTTCTCACTGGTCTGGACCCTACATTGTCAAGAACATCTCCCTACATAGTGCTTTCTCTTTATGGAGTGAAAAGTCAGGCGAATTTGTGGCAAATGGACAACACGTGAAGAGATACTTCACCCCAACAAAAAGTACATTGAAGAATTGATAAAAATCACCAATCCAACATACCCACTGTAAAGATGAAGGATTCAGTCGAGCCATTGACATAAAACAAAGGCACTTGTCGGGAGGCAACCCGATCAACAAATTCATTTTTACTTTTAATTTTGAATTAAAAATTTTCCTAAATTTTGTTTTTTAGTTAATTTTGCACTAAAATAAAAATCACATCGCAAGATGCTATCTTAAGTTCTGATTAGTCTTCATTTTTGAAATTTTCAGATGGAGGATGCACGCTGATTGGAACACAGCCACATTTGGTGGTCCAAATGGGATGAATTTTCCCCTCCATCTTGGATTTAGAGTTTTCTCAGGACGAGAAAATTTCTAAGTTCAGGGTGGGGGTGGGTGGTACATATTTCACTTTCCACCTTCACCCATCTATTTCAGACTTTAGAATTTTATCGTTGCATTTTTTACCAAAATTTTCAATTCTTTTAAAGTTTCCAAAGATTTTGAACAGACACTGGATGAAGTTTTGACACCTATCATTTCTCTTTCTATGCACTTTGAATCATTACACCCTCCTTATTCGAAGAAGATCCTCAAAAGGACCACTTTTTAAAACTAGCCTTTTGATCAAAATCATCTTGTGAAGCTTATGATTTTCTAACATCATGACACTTATGCAAAATTGACAAGTGTCTGTCAAACTGATAGGGATCAAACACGTCGTGCTTCCTAACTAACTAGTAGAATAATAACATGGAATCTTCACTGGATCCTCATCAAGTCATTATTTGAGCAGAGTATGATAAAGAGAACGACCTAATGCACTAAATTGTAAATCAAGTTGCATTCTGATATGAACTCTCTTCTACACTTCTTCTACCATCTTCGTACCCCTCCATTCATCAAAAAGAAACAAAAATAGTCAAAATAGTGCTAAACCCTAAGTTCGGGGTGGCACGCCACTTCCCTCTACATTCACTTCTTCCATACCCCTCGCTAATAAATAGGGGCGTACCACCAAGAAAAGATGCCAATGTGCACACAAAAAGAAAATGCAATCTCGAGTCGAATAGAGGAGAGATTCACACAAAAAACTACAATAAATGAAATTGCAAATCATATAATAAAAATCTCAAGTTGAATAGAGGAGAGATTTATTTCTTCCTTCCATACCACCCTTCACTCCCTTTTCTACCTAATGGCACAATGAATGCCTCCACTATCATGAAAAACACCAGTGTCAGACCAGGTGCATACTTGTTGATTCTGCGGGTATCTTTGGACTCTTACAAAACTCTTTGACATGCTTTTTGTTGGAAAAAGGTGAGGAGGAAGTGATATTGAAAAGCAAACTCAAGAACAAAGATATGGTAAGATGTGTTTAGTGGTCTCAGGAGGTTGAAATACTTAGTCATACTGAGCAGAAAGAAAACAATCGTGATGTGAATATGAGGCAATCACACGAGTTGAAAGTATTCATTTGGCGACTATTTCAGATTTTGTGTTACTCGAGGAAGAGAAACGTTTAAGTTCGGGGTGTTTTGATGAATCAATATTCATCATGAAATTTAATCGCCATCTTGTGCTAATTTCAACTCAATACATCCAATTTCATATCCTAAATCTCACAAAATGCAAAATTGCTTAATTGGTTTAATTGTCAAGATTATTAACTAAGTTTATGTTGATTATATGCAAGTCATGATGATGTTCAAAAATCAAATGGAACTCACCTTCACTCAAGCCTCTCAGCCTCTGTCCTAATCAATCAATTCTGACCAAATGGTTTGATCAATCGGTCTTGCACCTAACAGTTTGCCCATTCGGTCTGTCCAACCAGTTTTGATCCATTGGTCTCAGAACCATGAGCTCATCACACATTTATCTTCATCAACTTCACCATCAAACCCACTTCTTCTTAACCCTAATCCACCCTTTTCTCGCTCACTTTCCATCAATCGTCATTACCATCCCTTGCTTCATAATTCACCTTCACCTTCATCGATTCACCTCAACCGCTCGATAGCATATCTACGCCTCCTTGTGGTTTGGCCATCCAACCAGTTTTGCCCGTCCATACAGTCTCAAAATCATATGAGGCCACACGGTCTCAAGACCGTGTGAATCCTCACGGTCTCAAGACCGTATGGGCAACGATAACCACATCCCTATCCTCCTGCTTCCCTTCTTCTTCTTCCTTGGCTCTGATCCGAAACCCTAATCAACTACTACAACAATGCCATTCTCAAGGAGGGATGACACACCTACATCATCACGATACCACTACAGTACATCTTCACCTCCGCCCGACCTCCTACTGCCTAATTCCTCTGGCACCTGCCTCTTCAGCAACCCCGTGCTCCACCTGTAACCCTAAGCCCACCGCCATTGCTACCTCCAACCTGCAACTCCTCTCATGACCCCCGCTCAGCCTGCTCCTCACCGGTCTCAAGACCGTGAGGCAGGGATCGATCTCCAAACCGATCGGAGGCCACCGGTCTTAAGACTATTAAGCCCAAGGACCGATCAAGCAAGAGAAGCATAGAATGCGAAGAACCAGGGCCAGCAAGACCCTTTGTCCATTGATCGGTCTCTGAGATCGTTTGGGCGCGAGATCGTTTGGATGACAAGGAGCCGAAGACCGTTTGAGAACGGGAACGTTTGGGAGCTCAAGACCGATCAGCGCAAACTGTTTGGAAGTCATGAGTGCAAGACCACGTGAGCAGCATAAGCCAAGAACGTTTGGCAGCAGTGCTCGATCACAAGGCCGCGATCAGTCTTACAGACCAGTTGGAGTCGAGATCACGTGAGGAAGTGATCTCCAAGACCGTTTCATGGAAACCATTTGGATCGCTGGCTCAAGACCGATAGGATATCCTAGGGACTGAAGACCGTTTGGAGGAAGAACTCCAAGACCGTTTGGTCATTGATCAGTCTGCAAGACCGTTAGAGAAGATCTCCAAGATCAGTTAAACTGAACACCGTTTGGATATCTAAGCATTCCAAGACCATTTGGACTTATCAACTCAAAGACCATTTGGTCAGTACTAAAGCAAGACCGGTTGGAGGCATTTTATTCCAAACCGTTTAAACCATGTAAAAGGTTCACAGCAAAAACGTGAGGCACCAGTCCAGTACCTATAAATAGGACCAGTAGGGTCCTCATTTGGGCATCAGATCCAGGACGCCGACAGGCTGCCTGAATACAGGTTCGGTGGCATACATCCACGCCATAGCCACTTCACCTGCTGCTACTGTTGCGATCGAGGAGACTGAGAAGAGAAGGAAGGAGGAGTGGGAACGACTACCCAGTCTGTCTTGGCATCCCGCGTTCCCCGTCCAGATATGCTCCGACACATCGTAGAAGATTGCATCACCTTCACCGAGCTGCGACTACCTTCTACATCATGCTCATGGAGGAATCTTTCCTCTCCCTTGTTCTTTTTGTTTTTCACATCATGAGCGAGTAGTTCCTTTTCACTCGGGTGCGGGGACTAGCCCCACTACCCATACAAGCATGTACACATGTTAAACATTCCATGGCAATGTATATAACTTTTCATTTCATTGTTAGTCGTTAATGTTTGTAGATTGGTTACCTGCTTGCTTTCATCATGTTTTTCCCTATGTTGTGAGAACTTCTATACGTAGGGTAGAATGTCGATTAATGATATTGACTCCCAAACTAGAAATAGAATGGGATTCCTTGAGGTCGTAAGTATATGATCTGTGAGGGGATGAGCCATCTAGCCTACGGTGATTCTTCTGTGGCCTAAACATCCCTCAGGGAGGGCCGCAACCTTAGTTGGATTTTGTATCTTCTGTGTTAATCATCGATGTTTGCTTGTATATTAATCACCTGCTTGCTTGTCGATTAGCACAATTGACTCCTTGACGAGAACTTCTGATAGAATTCCTTGATGTTATAAGTGTATGATCCTTGAGGGGACGAGCCATCTAGCCCACAGTGACGCTTCTGCGTGATAACGCCTGTATAGGGGGGCCACAACTTCAGTTGGATTTCTGTATCTTCGGAGTCGTAGGTGAGTGATCTGGATGGTGATGATACATCTGATACCTAAGGTGATGATTACGCAAGCCTAACACCCGTATGGGGGGTTTTGCAGCTGCTCCATTTGGATGGTTATATCTTGCCTCGATGTTTGATGTTAGGATGTGTTTGCATGTGTAGTGGTGGTGAAACCCGGGACCATCCCAGTGATTCCATATCATTAATCTAGATCCAACTTTAATTCTGCTATTTACTTTCTTGCAATTAGTTTAATTAACCTCAAATCAACCAATCGTTCTAAATATTAGTCTTAATTGAGCTAGATTCGACTAACGACGATTCTTTTAAACGTTGTCTCTTGGGATTCGATCATCAACTATACTGCGATAAGACCCGTCCGCTTGCGGGTAGTATTATTGCATAAGGTTTTGGTAAAGCTCGGGGATTTCAACCCCGAGTGAATTTGTTAGTGCGATAATATTCCACGTCAGTATGTGATAGTTGCATGCACAAAGATTGAATGTTGGAGTAACAATTGTACTTAGAGAAGGAAACCAATCTTAATCAATGCTAAAAAAAGTTGATCAGGAGGACCAAGTTTCGAACCATAAAACCAACCTTATAGGAAGACATCGTAATTGTCTTCCTTTGCACCAGACTGAGAAGATTCTCACATAGTAGGAGTGTAGGACATCAAGTATGTTGTTTTAGTTATTCATATGATATATTGAAAGTTTTAAGTTGGTTGCATTCAACGATGATGATGGGTGCATAGAAAACATTAGCGACATGACAATTGTCAAAACAAAGAGAGTACATGCTCATCTTTGCGATCTCTGGCATCTCAGCTTCGAGGTAAATGACTTCTTCAATGACATGAAGAGGACATAAGAAAGTTATACACCACTCATGGAGTCTGGAAGATCATTTTACTCTGGGTAATGACCTGACCGTGTGCTCATTGGTCTTTGCGAAAGATTAGGACCCGCTCAACCGGGATGGGCATCACTCTGCAGTTGTGATTCATAGCACTCGGGACCCACACCAAAAATACAAGATCACAAGGTGCATATTTGATAGGCGAGAATGTGAAGGCATGGTGCCGCTGGTCTAAGTTTTTGGATGGAAACGACAAAAACTATTCAATGGAGATTGGAAACCTAGCTAGCCTTATGGCTGACGAGTAAAAGAGAAGAAATCTATTTTTGTTGTTCCATATTAGGCTCTGTATATGATTTATGAAATGCTGGCGGCCGCCTCTCCCTCGTGTGTGCATATGGGTGGTGTCCAGAACGTGGATGGATTATAAAAATCCTTGCCAGTTTCACGGAATAGATGGTACTAGATATAAGGAATATTAGACATTTTGGCTAGTATTTACATGACCGAATTGTGGGATCGAGAGTCCTTATCATCTTGGGAGTTAGGTGGACGGAAACGAGTGTTGGCACTTAGTAGAGTATAATAGTATATTTACCCACCATGACACCACGAGAACAGAATTCATTAGGCTAGCTTTGTATCTATTAGATTAGGTATTAGAATGTAAATTCATGACATAGTATACGTGAAACGTATATCTCAAGTATCATTCTAGGTGACCAAGCCAATCTATTAAATATTGATCGTGCCAGTTTCAAGTGGATAATTTAAGCTATGTTCATAATAGATGAATATCTTTGAATCAATTTTTTTCATTGAAGCCTTCAATGATTTTCTAAGCCACCCATCGCAACTTATTGGGGTCTAATCTTTCAAGAGATGCTAGACAAATTTATTATCATCGGACAATGCATGTGCATAAATAAAATATGAATGGATTTTCAAATCAATTTCAAATATGTGCAAGGAAGAGAACTAATATATAGATGATCCAAACAATAGTTTTAAAAGATTTATTAAACTGGATTGTACCTGCATTAGGTCAAAATTGAGTATGTTACAACTCTTCCATCCTTATAATAGATTTTGTCCCCGAAATCCACTCCCTCCTAATGAAATATTTACTGACTAGGGTGTGGTTCACATTATCTTTTCCAAACAATTTTGACTTTCTTGAGCCACACATACGACTACGGTTGTAGACCTCATACATAGTGTTACTATTTTCTATTTGTAACCCCTACTAAGTCAGAGAGAATATCCTTTGTATTTTCAGGGTAACACACACTTCTAGCTATTCATTCTAATAAATATAATTAATTTAGGTTTTGGATCTACCTAAATTCCCACTATTTAGTAGAAATATTATCAAAAATTGCGTAGAGGGTATGATGGATAAATGATATTCAAATTATAAACGTACATTTATCAAAGATAAAACAGTAGATCTCAAATATAGAATCTCAAACATATTGTTGTCAAAACCTTCAAGAATGGGTCAACTTAATTAACAAATAAAATATGTGTATCTATAAGAGAAACATGTTAGTAAAATTTAATCATGTTCACAAGGATCAATTAGAAAAGGGTAATCTGATTTTGAATATTTACCAATAATTGTCAACTACAAGGTTTCTTCATAAATAACTAGCAAACCTATGACAACTATACATTTTTAAGTAATAAAATTAAGACATAAATACGAGAACAACTTATATTTGTCTAAAAAAATTACTATCAATATGTAGGAAGAAAGGTGAAGTGTACGTATACTTCATTGAACATGTTACATATGTATTCTACACTTATAACCAGTATGATCTAGGAAGTACACTATAATATTAAGAAGGAAGTGATATATACTGAACAAGTCATGTTTATAATAACAAAGCATGCATATATCAACAATATTTAAAAATAAAGGAATTACTATAAGCCATGCATTATTTTTTTTTAATCATGAAACAAATTATCCCACAAAGTAAGCAAGTAGGAATATGACATACAATCTAGTTTATATTAGGAAAGTGGAAATATTAAGAAAGATTGAAAATAAACAAACTATCTAATGTATCACTACTTCCCTTCCCTCCTTAGAAGGTGATTTTGTCACCAAAATCATTCTCGCTTGAGAAGTCAGTGGGCTCACAATATTGTATTATGTCATCGAACTGAATGAAATAAAATTTACCCTATTAATCAAAACATTAATACTAGTGGATCATATTATTTTTTAAATAGTGTGAAACTTGGTAGTATGAGGAAATATATGACATGAAATGTCACCATGCAATCTTAGCTAAGATCAAACTGTATCAACTTTACCAGGCTCCAAAAGTTTCTTTTAAGTTAGATAGGAACTTTCTACAAGATCGAAAGTAACAACACATATTTGAAACAAGTATGATGGGATATTCAAGTTTCATATTACTAACAGTTATCTATTTTTCATATAAGTAGGAATAGGCCAGGATGATCCACCCATATTTCTATCATGTGGTTGGGGTATTATATTTATTCTGATTGATGATCATATCCATGATTACTATTAACATGAAAATAAAATTACTACTGCCTTGAAAGAGGTATTATGAAGTTTATTTATACTCAGTAACAATTTAGATAATGAACTATACATTTCAAAACAATAGGATCATGAAGTACAATTTTTTATATTAAGAAGTAAGGTAATATATACACTAATAAGTCAATTTCATAATATGAAAGCATATATACTTAGTATATTTTCAAATAAAAAAAGATCATTCTACCAGAGGCAATACTAGAAATCACATTTTGTTTTCTTCATTAAAAATATGCCCAAGTATCATAAAAGATAATTCTACCAATCAAAAAAATAATTTTTAGATAAAAATATAAGTTTACTGGTTAAATTTCCTAAAGACAAGTAAAAATTAGCACACTCAAATACAACAAAAATGTCTAATGTATCATTACTTCTCTTCCACTGTGGAAGGCAATTTTTTCCTTAAAATCATTTTCTTTAGAAAATATAGGAAGCTCACTATAATGTAGTCATCATTGTTTCTAAGAGAGAAAATTCCAACTTAATATAAAGACATGTCAAATATTAGATTACCCATTTTAGATAGCAAGTGACCATAAATCTATAGTAGGGCATGCAATCACATTATAAAATCTAAACTAAGAGCAAGTTAAATAATTTTCATCAAACTCAAAATTTGGTTCTAAAATTTAGTTGGAAATTTATACAAATAACATATAAATGAAACAAATATGATACAATAGTTAAATCTCATACGACTATGATTATCCATCTTTCATATAAATAGGAGGATTTGGTGATATACCCATTTGTTTACCCACCATGGTTCTTTAGATATCATAGGCATTCTCAATTTGATCATATCTATGATATATGATTTCATTATATCTCCTAGAGGTTCATGCATAGGAGTCTGTGATAAGAAGTTTAATATTGAGTGATCGAGATAAGTAATAGAGGTTGACTATGATGTGAGTATGAATTCCCTAGGTTGCTAGTTCATTATAAGGACATTCTAGGCATATGGACTATGTTATGCTAATATTCTATGATTTTGTCTACTATGTTCTAACTATATCATATATATATATATATATATATATATATATTCTATCCAATCTCTACGAGAAGTGCATGAGTGCCGACTGTTTATGACTCTGATATCATCATACAAAGACCCAATCTTTGGAGATCGAATTTTGACATAAATTTATTTTAGAGAAATAAACAATCTTTGTATTCATTAAAAAATTTCTAGAGTACATGGAGGTTTAAGAAAAAAAACATATACATCAAATACTAGTTATTACAATTTTTATATTGATTCATTCATCATCTTGAGAAGAGGACAACCCATTCGATCTTCCAATAAGTCTTCTTCTGATTCTTTTCGTGCTAACCAAAAGATAGGCTTGGTGTGTTCATACATATCCCCAGGGAATACATCACGCATGAACATAAAATAAGGGCAAAGGTTAGTCTAAAAAATTGATAGAAAATCCAATTTAAATAAAGTTAAATAAATATGCCTTATCTACCGAAGGAGATATAAAATATAGGCAAGTAATTAGAAAAAAAATATATAAATGGGTTTCAAATTTAAACAACTGGGTATATCAAATTAAGAAGAGTTCTCAAATAATCTAGGCAATTGGTATACTATGTCTGTGCTTAGGTGACCATGTGTTTTCATCATCTAAAATAAGAACGACCTATGTTAAGATGAACTGCTAGTCGACTAGAGGACCACAGTCCCTTATCTCTACTAGAGTCGCAGAAGCGTAATTCCGCTAAAATAACTAGGCTTCAACCTTAAAAATCTGACAATACCAATTAATCTAAGTGGGTTTTTTTAAGAGTAGGCTAAAAGTTTAACAAATTGGACTCCTCAATATTTCTTACACATGTATGATATTCAAGAGGGATATAAACTTCATTTAAATAAAATAGAAGATTTTCATACCTTAATTGAAGAACAATCAATAAATCAATTAAGAATATCCGCTACCAAAGTTTATCTGGATTCTACACATAAATAGGCATAATAGTCATAATCATAATTATGGGCTTAGAATTATATCTTCATTTATTTTAGTTTGATGTTCCTTATAGTTGTTCGACTTATATTTACATAAGATGGATGTGTGCCGCATTTGTGCATTATATTTTGGGTTTATATAGAAAAATTCCTACCTAATACTTATCTTCAGATACACTAGACCAACCTAAGTAGGGTTCGGGAGTTATAATATTATGCAAGTACTTTTGAAGGAATTAAGATGTTAATATTATACCATATGTTTATTCACCTATTTGTTATTACATTTAGACCATGTTAATCACAAAAATATAGATATGTATAGAGAACTCATAAGGTAAATCATTAAAAGTAGTTGTCAAATTTACATGATCTTATGCTTTGTTACGTGCATGGATGCCAACTACTTTTTAAGAATTGATAATATTTATCCAACTTATAGGATGTGTAATAACCTACTGAACATTTAGTACTATTTTGCAGATATCGTGGTTGACCAAGAATATACATCAGCTAATATATTGCATGTACACATGATTAAACAGATTAGTGCTAGCTAGCATGCTACATAGTCTTTTACTTCCATTTTAAAAAACTACTAAAAGGTATGTATTAGGAGCTATGATATAATAGAACTGAGATTAGAGTATGGTAGTATATATGCACGCATAAATACAAGTTTATTTAAAACTAAAGAGTGCTAAACTATTCAAATATATCTTATATATTATTTAGTAGTAGGTTCGGGGATCTGATAACTTGTGGGTTTTACATAGATATGTGTATATACTTCCATTAACGAATCTATGTCATACACATAATGAGTTATTTTCAACTGAACCATAAAGTTCAGAACATCTAGTTTATTAGATCATTATCCACAATCTGATTTATATCGTTTACTAGAATCTGAGATCAAATAATGAAGTCATGAGAGCTTGCATGCATACAATAGACAAGTGATCTTTGACGATTCGTGTTTGGAAAATGTCTGAATTGTTGTGGGCTGCAGAAAATTATTTCAACAAGCTAACCAGCATCCACTCTCCTTCCAGATGCGACAAGCTCTACCGTACTCACCTCTGATGACGTAACCAAGGAAGAGTCTAGCTGGTTCAGGTTACGATGCAGGTCCTCGCTCACTGTTAGTGCATCGATGATGTACTCACTCTTGACGATGAGTTCCGTTATTGCGAGGAGTAACGATGGTTGTAGAAGGTTGATTGTCTAGCCGGTTCGGTGGTGAGGAGAAGGTCGTTTTAGGGCAAAAAAAGCTTGTTCGGGAAAGACTTGGCGGCTCACTGTGTCGCATGGGTTTCATATTCGCAGATCTGTGATGACTGTGGTCAAAAGTCCGATAGGTATATAATCATGGGGCGGTGATGGTGCATGCAAAGAGCATCATGGGTGGCGGCTGTTGGATGTAGGTAAGGAGCCACGGACGTTTCAGGTCTATACTACCTTTTCGTATTCTATAGAGATATCATGGTGGAGGCAGCTGTTAATTTCTATGATTTGTCCCTCAAAACTTGCCACTGGATGAAGTTCGAAGGCCAAACCTGCGTAGATCTCATCAAGTTTGTGTGTTGCAAACGGTAAAGGAAGAGGAGCAGAAGATGAGGAGGTTGTGGTCTTAATTCTGATCTCAAAAGGACCCTTGTCGAAGAAAACGGCGTGATACGTATTATAGCCGGTTGATGAGGCTGTTAGATACCGTAGAATAAAGGAGACGAGGCCTCTAAGTGGATTAGATTGTTGATCTCTCCTTCATTTCCATTATCGATTCGTTTTCATTGACTTCCGTTACCAGCACGCAGAGGAGATGAGGCGATGACTAATCAATCTTATGGTCACATGTGAAGACAAGTAGTACGTTGGAAAGCACATTCTCAACTGATTAATCGGTATTATATTTAACTATTTACCCATCATGACACCACGAGAACAGAATTCATTAGGCTAGCTTTGTATCTATTAGATCAGGTAATAGAATGTAAATTCATGACATATATACGTGAAACGTATATCTCAAGTATCATTCTAGGTGACTAGGCCAATCTATTAAATATTGATTGTGCCAATTTCAAGTGGATAATTCGTGCTATGTTCATAATCGATGAATTTCTTTGAAAATTTTGTTTTGTTGAAGCCTTCAATGATTTCCTAAGCCACATGATTGTAGTTGATGCCCATTGCAACTTAGTGGGGTCTAATCTTTCAAGAGATGCTAGACAAATTTATTATCACCGCACAATGTGCATAAATAAAACATGAATGGATTTTTAAATCAATTTCAAATATGTAATATGCAGATGGTCCAAACAAAAGTTTTAAAAGATTAATTAAATTACATTGTACCTTCATTAGGCTGAATTTGAGTATGTTACACACATCCTATGTGTGTACACAATAACATGGTTTCTTGTTGGACAGATAGAAAAGCTTAGCAAATGAAACACTGACACTCCATTAATAAAATGACAAATGTAAAATGGGTTGAAATATGCAATTCATTATCATGTATCCATAGTACAGAGGAAAGGAGAGAGTATTTACAACACCACTACCTTACCTAATGAAAATAAATACAATTGACTATACAACAGATGGAACAAATCTTACTACATAGTAATAATCATATTATTCTAACTTGGAAAGTAAGGATATTTGTCCCATTTCATTTTCAATCTGAACTAGTTCTAAATTGATGCATTCCGATAGGATACACAAGAACATTGAATTCGACGGATGGTTTCACACAAATTAAATTACCAATATATTTAGCAAAATAAGTTACAAAGTTGAATCATTTTAGGCATACCACATCAAAAACCATGGACTGCAGTCACAACTTGTCATTGTTGTATTGTAAATAATAACTAATTTAAGTAGGAGATTATTAGCATTCGACTTGATCAAAGTAGAAGTGTTGACAAATTAAAAAAAAAAGATAGTAAACAAAAGACATTATTTACGTGTTATATTGTAAACTACAAGCCATGAAAAAGAAAAAATGTTTGAATAGAAGATTATTGGCTTTCAATCAATCAAGCAAATGTATTGACAAATAAACAAAAGACATCATTTATGTATTTTGACAAAGGTAAGCCTTTCAAGGTTTCTGTAGCAGTTCAATCATAACAATAATTGATATAATGATGTATTAGTCCTTGTTTGAAGCTAACTTGCTATCTTTGGAATAACCTACATGAAAGGGGGAGGGGGAAGAACTATGAATTTAAGTTTCATTGACCTTCGGTTTTAGAACTATGTGATACTTGATTAAATATAAGAGAAAAATTAACACGTTTGCCTTCCTTTTCTGTGTAGCATGAACTCCACAGTTTGCAGCTCCATAAACAAGCATATTAATGCTCCAATGAAATTAAGACCTTGCTCAAAAGTACACTCAAATCAAGTAAAAAGTTAATAATGACATTTAATTTAATTATACATTGCTATATTATTAGTGGTTCCATCCTTTTCGGTAAAGCTTCAACATTTTTTCCTTATGTGTCATATGCAACTTCTTACACTTTGTCTTGATCACATTCTACTATCTTAATTTGTCATGTACTTCACGTTGAATAAGAAAAAGAAAGAGATTGTTTGGATGGTTAATTTGTGAAAACTGAGTATTCTTCCAAGGGAGTCCAGAAAAGATAGAAGTTACCTGATGTATGCATACTTTGGCCACCCAGCTGATAAGGAAAGAATGGATAACTGTGCCAAGGGTTGTTAGGTGAGTATTAGTTGATTGATTGTGGATATCGAATCAAGATTCTTGAAATGTGCCTGACAGACAATCATAGCACCTGATAGTAGTATGTGTGATGGACTTTGAAGGCGTGGAGGTCAAAGAGGAGTCAATAAAACTGACTTAGGCTTCTGAGGTAGTGGTGGCTTTGATATGCATCCCTCCCCTGGTTGGAGGAGGCTAGCAATGCCCAAGGAGGATGAAGGCCAATGGAGAGATCGCTAAGAAGAAACTATAAAACTGAGTATTATGAGGGAGAGATGCCATGGAGGAATTATGATGGAAGGATAAGCATTAATGATCAGATAAATGTTGATATTATTGCAAATAATAGATGGTAGTTTGGTTGAATCATGTGTGGGTTTCGTTCTATCTCAAGTATTAGGTAGTTTTACCTCATCGGGAGTAGGAGAATAACATGCACAAAATCAATGAACCCTGATTCTATAACTGAGCGACTGTGGAATCGGTCTTCACCTTGATCCTACCTCTCCTCTCCTACTTTTAATGGGAGGGACTCCTTCCTTTTGTGCCTCCTATCTAACATCATGAGATGCCTTTGTCTAGTGGTCGTTTGGATGGGGATAGCATGGTTGAGGGTGCACACTATGCTGAGATAGTGGGAGGAGGAAGCACGTGCATAGTCAGTGGGAGTGATAGACACTACCTACAATTGGGGAAGGACAATGAGTATTGGCCCCGCTGAAAAAATGAAGTGGGAATCAGTGCACTCAAAAATTGAAAGGATTTGGGAATGATCTTGTCAATTGTTTAAAAAGAGAGTGGGTGGGCGAGCAATCAAAGGGGGCCCTTGGGGAGTTGAGAATTTCTTTTGTATCCAGTTCAAAATTTTAGTCAAATGTAGTTATTAGAATCCCTTACATATGTTTTCTTTATGGTACAATAATTTGTATAGAGAAGTATTTTTTACTACAAAAATAATGTATGTAGCTATATTAATTATAGATACATCATTTTTTTTATAGTGTGTGTTGTAATGATTGGGACCAATGGAATATCTCTTGTTAATCAATTCAATTTTAGGAACATTCCACACACCAACATCACATCAAATTTACACAAAGGGATGAACATTATGTTATTTGATATTTTAACTATGTTCAAATACCAATGATATAACCACAAAAGAAACAATCTAACTATTATAGAAAATCTCAAAGTCTGGAACATCTCTTCACCCACATGGCTGGCAACATAAAGGAAAACTAACTAAGTAAAGCAAAACATGACTAGATGCAAAGGGCAACCAGGTCATTCCAAATATATCTTCAAAAAACTAGCTAATCATGTGTAGACTCTGGGATAACATGTGTAGTTCCTTCAATGATGCCTTCACCGAAGTGGTTGGGAACAAGATGACACAAGGAGAAACAATAATAGATACATTCTACTAAACAATGATTCATGTATAAACAATCAACGAATTGAACAATATTAGGAATAAGAAAAATGATAAATCTATATGATATCAAGGATCTCGATAAAAAGGAGAAGGAGACATGATCACCACATAAGTGATTTAAGAGAAACAAGATATTAAGGTGATAATATTCAATTGAAAAAATCAAGGCTTATGTGGTACAATTATTAACATGAAGATCATAATGATTAAGATATTACAAAGTATGCTTGTCATATACATAACTATGATATATCTTACAAAAGCATAATTAGGTAATATTAAGGAACATAAAGAATCAAATAACCAACAACCATGTTATAGATGTAGTACTAGTGAAAGTACAACAATAATGGCATCCAAGGTGCATAACCTAAACCTAATAGCATAAGGTAAATAACCAAACTACTTATAGATCGACACATAACCCTATGCATATAGTAACACGTTCAAAATATAAATCGGGTATGGGACAATATATAACTAACCAAGGTAATTATATTAGTTTATCACTAATGCATAAAAATATGCTTGAAAGTAGAGTCAAGTAAAGTGAGTCACAGCAATGAATAAATTAGGGCTCCAACACAAGGGATTGACATTGATTAGTTGTATAAATTAGGATGCAAGATGGGGGAATATTAACAAGAAAAAAATAAATAGGAATGAATGGTTAAATCTAATCATATGAAAGACCACTTGGAATCAAATCCAAAATATGAGACTCAACTATATCAATAAGATATGAACAATATATTTTAGAAAAATTATGTCTCAAATAGGTCAAAGAGATGATAGATCAATTGCCCAATATGTAACCCCAAGAGAAGTGTTACCTACATGTACAACATCATTCCGGCTTTCACAAACCCAAGTTTAGCAATAATCCATACCTAGGGTTTACATTATTATAAACAATGTGTATTTTAATACATAAAGAAATCCTAGACTTCACCTTCTTTTATTGTTGAAGTAACTTGTAAAACCTAAACCATAATGTTTAGAAGAATCCATGACATCTTCTTAATAATATTGGAACTTTAGTTAACTAGTGATGATCTTCTCGGTTTAGTGTGCTTATTAATATCATGATCCAAAATCTCAGGGCAAAAAGGACTGAAGTGCCTCCCATGTAGTGCGTCAATAACTTAATGTGTGACAGTCTAGACCAGTAAAAGGACTAGTTTAACACTCATGTAGCATGTGAGGAATGAAACATGGAAAGACTAAAATTCCCATTGTCACATACCAAAATCTACTATCATGAATGTAGACACGCTGATCCCATGGATTAGATATTAGTATGCTTTGATATTTAGAAATTGCCAAACAATGTTAGAGTTATATCCCACTACGCTCCCATGTATGCTACTAAACATATAATGCACATATATTAGTAACTTAAATGTAAACCTTAACTATGGATACATATGTTTCTAACTATATTCTAGATGAATAAACCCTATGGTGATATATAGATCCCAATACTAGGCTTTGGAAATGTTGATGATGTATACCCATTGGATAGTTTTGGTTTGGACCTAAACACTAAATTGTAGTCGACTATCCTTGATATATACATCATTGGTTGTGGTACATTAGTGACATAATGCACATAACATGTCTTAATATGGTGCAAGAGGACCTAATAACCTAAATGTGACTTAATATAAAATCGAATCATAAACATGTAATATATTTCATATTGTACATTAATATACATATGATGACCTAAATATGATTGATGATCAATTGGATGTTAATAAATATGCACAAATGATTGGTGTGGGTTAAAATGTGATTGAAACATATAAAATAATAATAATAAATATTGTATATATGTGAGGATAATGAATTTGTCAACTTGTAAGTGACAATGAGTTGATCATTTTATTGTTTTGGCCCATTTGAACACGGCGATGCAAAAAAAAATTGGCAGTACTAAGTTTTCCATGAACTCCTTATGAGCGTCGTTATTTGCTATTGTCAATATTGCACTAAAGAATAAGAGCATTCATAAAGTTGAAGATAATTCTCTTTACCTTGATATATAATTGATGGGCTTCAGTAATCCTAGGATGAAAATTAAAGTCCTCAAATTTGTTCGGTGACAGGAGACAGACATGGAAAATCTCAAGCTTAATCTTGCTTTTGGATGAGGTAGGATCCAGTTTACATGATATTGGTGTTTGCAATTGTATGCAACTGTCATGGCTATATTCACATGGCTTTTCGATATAGGTTTAATTATATGATTATTCTATTTCTCTGTCTTAGGGATGCTTGCTTGCGCTTAAAATTGTTGATGACAAGAATATGAATGTGTCGATTGTTGAGATGAATGATCCACATGTTCTTTCTACTATTTGAGGAAATATCTCGTGTCCATGAAATATGACAACCTTCATCAGAGAGATCAAGAGGGTTGTTGAGGAAGAAGCCATCATTGGCGTAGCGATTCCCAGAGTTCTCAACTCCGCTTCTTACAAATTGGGATGTTGGGGATGCTCATTGAATGATGGGTTGGTTTGGACTATATCATCCTTAAAGCCGACAAAATTCAGAGGCATGACTATTTTGAAAAAAAGTGGGACACCATATATTTACAACAAGTGGACAAACACTTAGTTCTTTTTTGGGGTATGTTTTTGTTTATCTATGTGTTTACACATTGAATCACGTATGATGTATTTTGATGCTGAGGGTAACATGAATAGATGATCCCTGGCTTAATTTTTTTTAATATTGGAGGAATGGGCCTAATTAGTTAATTAATAAAAATATCATATTTAATGAAAAAATAATATAACATAGCCATGTTGCTAATAATTATATGATGATATGTCACGAAATCTAAACATTGAGAACTAATGGTGATATACATTAGTAAATATTAAGACTATGGATATAGACCTTAGTCAAATTGAATATTGTATACAATATTCCTAAATATAAAATACGATGTGGAAGTTGTAATCCTCACAATTAAACTAGTCATAGTGCTTAGTTTTGATCTAAATAAACTTTTTTTACAAGTTTAATTCTTTTAGAGAAGAAATATGTATCGATTTAAATCCAATTTTGATCAAACTATGTCTTTGTTTTATTAAAATCACACTTTTTATTTGGATGGTTAATCACGTAGGCTTTAGGATGTTGGACAATGGCTCTCTTTTGAGACATTTGTTTGGGTATTAAATGGGGGAAGTTCATCTCTTACCTCCCATTGGACTATGATTTGCACCTCACATTGTTTGCATCATTCTCACCCTACTATTTATTCTTTCCTACAAATGATTGATCATCACTCTGATTTCTTTAGACTCCTTATTTTTTAAAACAAAATGGTAGCCTATATGAAACCTATCTCTACCTAGTTTGGAATGCTCCAACAACCTGCCTTTCTCTCACTCAACCTTGAACCCAAACTCCTTCATGCATCCAATAACTAAGGTGTGTATATGTATCTAACATTCCCGTTGTTTCCACTGTGATCTTATCTAACCTTGTGCTCTTCCAATTTATTGTGGTAGCACTTTCTTTGCTTTCATGAACTCAAATTTTGTTTTTGACTTTGACAAAAGGGTTCCTACAACTCCATCCATACCAATTCCTTTGACCTCATAGTAACTACCACTAAAACTCTTTCTCTATTTTCTCTATATTTTTTTCCCATGCTTTTGGCATAGTTTTCCTATCTAATCCCATTTTCCTATTTTTACAAGGTGGATCTTCTCTCTTAGGAAGTTGTTTGTTCACAAAACCCTCATGCTTCAATTCCTAGAGGTTCATTCTTCTTTTTGGCTTTGAGGCTACATAGAAATTCTCATTGGGGACTACATGGTAGTTTTTGAGATTTTTTATTTTATTTGAACCTATCACAGTACTAAATCAAGAAGATATTATGGTCTTTATGTATTGGTGATTGTACTCACTTTGTGTGATTATCTTACTTTGTTCGAAACCCCCCATCCATGTCGTGTAACATTATTCTCCCAAACTTGGTTTCTATGTAAGGCCCCTAAACTTGCTTAATGAGTTGAATGAGCTTAATTATCATAATTTAATTCTTATAACCCTAATTTAACCTTTTTATATGCTTTAAAATCATAAGACAAGCTTAAGTTTCAAATTTGGTCCAATTTGGACATTGTTTGAGCAAGTTATGCAATTTTATGCACATTTTGGACTTTTCTGCAATTTACCCAATTGAGAGGTTTATTTGCAATTTATCACTTGAATTATGTTCCTTGGATATTATGTCATCATTCTTGATATTGTTGATCCATGGTGAACCTATTTAATCCTTGGTTTGAAGGTGTTTTCTCTAAGGATATTTTAGGGTTTACCGCTTCACGGATGAGCTACCTTTAGTAGCTATCAACTAATGAATTATGTGATTGTCTGGGAAATTCGACAAAGGAAAGATAAGAAGGTCTATAAAGACTGTGGGGGGGCTTCTTGTGTGTGTGCTTGTAAATTCTTAATAGTTTAAGGCCATAGACACATGGGGAAGCTACTTTTACACCTCATGCTTGCTCCCATCCTTATCCATGGGCTATATTTACCTCTTCCTTGCCCAAGTACGAAACTTTGCTTGATTTCTATTTCCTATAACCTGGAGAAAAGACTTCACTCTGTTTTTCTGTAGAACCAAGTGCTCTAAGGTAGAAGACAACCTCTTTTTGGAGAAAAAGGTCTCCTAGAGCTCCATTTAGCCCTACCTAGGGTTTCCAAGGTCATCTTCTAGGGATTTCGACCAAGGAAAGTTATTTTCTTACTTTCTTCTCCATTTCTCTTTCTCTTATCCTTACTTATACCTTCCTCCAGGTCGTAAACTTGCTGTTCCATGGTAGAAATTGCTCTAAAGCTCTAAAAACCTATCTGTGTTGCTCCTTATGATTAGGGTTTGCTCATTTGATGAAGAAAGGTGCTAGATGGACGAGTTCATAGCTTATGCTTGGATTTTCTACCCTAACTGCTTGAGATTTCTTCTGTGTGGGGTTTCATCTCTTCATTATAAGCAATTTTTATAACTTGATCCACGTTTATTGCTTATCATAAGCTTTCTAGATCATGTTCTTTCTTGAAAATGATGATTTATGCACTAAAAAGCTATGCTTGACTTGGATTTCGATTTTTATAATGATCCTTGTTCTGATTTCAGTTTTAGATGAACCTTTGATCATGTGTACGTTATTCCTAAGGTATAATATGACTTTGATCAGGTTGGTTTGACAACCTATGGTGCAAAGCACCTATCAACCAATGGTCAATTTTGGGGTTTTAAGTTGATTTCTTTTATAAACCCATGACCTGATGATGGTACCATTGCAACAACCCTATGGTGTTGTCTTCATGACAACTGATGGTCAAGATCAAAAGTTTTATATGATGGTGAAAACCTATGGTCACCCCCTTAGGTCAGGTTTTGGATCAATTAGAAGTTTGATGATCAACCATTAAGTACCCTAATAATGTTATCAATTAATGATGACATTAGCTTAATATTTGATGTTGATTAATGAATATAGTGTTAATATAACAACCTATGGTGACTTAATGGTCACTAATTATGGTGGATCATGTCTCCAAAACCTATGGTGAATTAATCATATAGTTGTAGCATCAATTAAGCCTTAGACCAATGGTTTCTTGGATAACTTGATGCAATGGTCGGGCCTATGCTGTGATTGATGGTTTTAATATATGAACTTGACCCAATGGTCAAGATCTACTATTTATTCCTCAAATAAAGTGGAATGGTTGCTAATGTAATATGCTGGTCCTAATAATGTGATTTATATGGTTTCCTTTATATGATCAACTTAAGGAGCTTACTAGTTGACAATGGATGGCTTGTTTTAAATGAACAGTCGATTGTGAGTTTTACCCTACTTTCAATGGAGCTTTTTGTGTTGTTAATCAAGGAATGTCTAGGATTAGATGGTGATTCTTTATAGAGAACAAGTCAAAGACTTTATAGGTGGTTTATCCAAGGTGTTTACTTATGTAAACAACCAATGATCTTACCTTTTAAACATCCAATGGTTCTGGGTGACATTGTGGTATGGTGATATGGGTTGAATGATGATGGAACAAATGGAGGGTTATCCTTAATAAGGTAGTATTACCTATTCACTCATATGAATAGAAGGTATGATAATCATATTGTGTTGATATGTAACCCTAATGAGGTTTAGCTTGTTATACCTAGCTTTAATCTAACTAAATGATGGTAATTGGGTATGAATAGTCCTTGAATGACTAATACAATCATAGAGTACTCTATTACTGTTGTTGAAACCCTAGTATGCTATAACCCGATGGTTACACCTTGATTTATGTGTGGGTTCATACTTGAGAATAGTATGGAGTGTGATGGTGATGCTTCACCTTATGCATCCATGATCGAATGGGGATGCCGTGAGTTAGGGTTTGGGTGTAAGTGCTGATTAGTAACATTAATATAATTTATCTTATTGAACCTAACTCTAATGCAAATAGATAAAGATGAGTATTCATGTTTAACATTCTTATATGATGGCATGATGGTAAAATAACCTCATTAACATGATCATAACCTTAATGTGTTAATTGGTGGTTGTCATAACCACATGGTTGATACTGGCTTATGTGAAACATGTGCATTATGAATATGATGAGGGTTAATCATATCTAGATTCCTTGCATGTTGATGTAATAAAGGAATGTTCTTAATGTTAATATAACCCTGCTATGATTGTTTATGAATATCTCCTAGCTCATTAATGCAATATTATGATGCTCTGGTGTATTATATGTAAGTGATGTTGTTGAGCCTTGTTATAAGGCATGCAAATATAATGATGATCTTGGAGGAAATAGTATGATGGTCTTAATGACCTTTGGGCATGGTTGAGCCCTAAATGAGGTGTAATCCTCTTATGTTGATAAGGGTTGATACCCTATGATATTGTGAAAAGGATTTATATCTTGTGATAGTATGATGACTAGTGTGGTTTCATAAATGGCAAGTGAATAGTACCATGTGATGATGAGATGAGAAAATAAGTTTCACACGTTTTATATCTTTTCAAAGTTGTGATATTTATATGCTTGCTAGAAGTGAATTAGGGTTTGTATGTCCACTTGTTTGATGCAGCCTTAATTCACCCAATTGGCATAACTAATCAAGTGCAACTCTAATCATGTAGTGTCTTGTGCCGTAGAACCATCTTCAGTGTCAAAGATTGCTGGATGGTGAAATGAGTATTCCTAAGGGAAACTCAGAGTGCATATTGTTGAGTATGTAGGGGTGACAGGTTGAGGATATATCATTTTCATCCACAATGCAGATTGTAGAGGTTGGCTATGGTCATGCCTCATACATCTGATGTGATTAAGAATGGTTGTGGTCGTGTCTTGGTGATTATAACATGATGTGATTAGAGGAATATTGTGGTTGTACCTCAGTGATTGGGTTTGTATACCCTGGTTTCTACTATCGTGACCTATACCAAGGGCGGACTAGTGGTTAGTAGCTTGACTATATGTCACTGTGGTGGCATCTTTGAATGATATGTCACACCTTTTTACTCGTACTGACCGAGGGGAAGAGATCTTAGGATACCGACACTCCTAGATCTTGTACAGAATCGAATAACCCTTCGCACAGGTTGGTTGGACTTTGGATGGTACGATTCAAATTCCCTACGGCATAATAAAAGATGTAATATAGCCGTGTATCATATATGTTTAGGGTTATACATGACGTTTCACATTGGATGATAACCCTTGTTTGTTATCTTTATATAAAGATGATGCTTAGTGAAATTAAGAGATAGTAGATATACTTATGTTGTCAATATGCTTAAGATTGTAGATGCATACCTACAGTATCCATCCTTATGTTGATAACCATAATTCTACTGTAGATTATAATCATGATGCTAGATATCTCATGTTGATAGTTATGTTTAGCATGCTATCCATGCCTTTGTTACTAGAGATGCATATACTACTAATCATGCTTATGCAGATAGTTGTGCTTATGTTGTTATCTCTTCTTATGATGTTAATATGTTCTACCTATTAGACATGCTAATGTTGTTATCTATGCTTATGTGGCTAGAATTATTCATAATGATAGAGATTCGATGTTACTAGACTTGCTCATGATGCTAGATATGCATATGCTACTGAATTGCTTATACTGTCAACAAGATAAAGGGTGATAGTCTGGCTAATGATGATAATTATTATCTGCTCCTTTATGTATTCTATCAATCATCCCTGTTATTGAGCCTATTTGTTATATCTGATTAAACTACTTAACTGTTTAATTACTTTAAAATGTTGTAATCAATAAAAGGTTATATCTCTTACTGGGACATGGGTCTCACCCTTGTGGTTTGCCACATTTTTTTAGGTAATCAGAAGTGACAAAAACAAACATGTGTCAGCAAAGAGGAGCTATAGTAATTAATCTTTGATAAAGTTGATTAGATGTCTAGTGTTTCCTAGAGTCATCCATGTACTCTCAGGTCCGGGTGAGAAAATTTTTGTATATGGTGTTTCAAACGAATCAGACTTTTGTTAGCATATTAATGCTTGTTTGTGTGGCATATATGAATATTGTTCTCCTGTGTATATATGTGGTGGCTAAGATGATAGAAAAATTTGTATCAAATTATTGGTATAGTATGGATATAAGAAAGATGTTGGGCTCTTATGTAAATGTTTCTGAGCGGGTGCTGACGTTGAAATCGGTTTTAGTTTACCCATATTTTTGGGTATGTGGTTAATTGGTGATTGATTGTGTTTTTATGTTTTGAGTAATATCATTTAGTGTAATGGGTTCCCACATTCTAGTTCTATCCCAAACATGGAATCATCTACAACTTTGGGTCCTAACTGTCTCACGATGCCTCCTTGGGTTTGTTGGGAATGACAGTTTCCCAAGGAGCGGTAGGAACCTATAGATGGTCATGTGAAGTAGGTTGACAATTTGATCTCACTTTGGAGGAGCTTGTGATGATTTGTGGCTTCTAATGCGTAAGCAGAAAGATGGGGATCACTTATGGTATTTTTTTTCATTTTTCCCCTTGGTATTATTGGTTTCTCTCTTTCTTAACATGTGTGTTTTATGTCTATACCAATTTTGTATGACTTGATCTCACATGGGTTTTAGATTGAAGACACTTGTTTAACCATGTCATGCAATATAATTATGAACCAAACATGTGGCATAAGTTGTAGTATCTAAAACGAAAGTAAAAACTAATAGTAAGAAAGTATTAGTAAACATACTATTTTTTTAGTTTCACCAAAAAAGTATAAGTAAACATGTTTTGGAATCAATAAATTAAGATTTATTCTTGGTCTATGATTTAAAACCCAATTTCACTATAATTAAGAGTCAAGATTTTGATTGAATATACATATAAATTAATGATTTTATATTTAATATAATAATAGGTGAAGTACGTCCTATTTGTATCTCGGGTTTGACTTTGATTGTTGATACACGTTTTGAGGTATGTTGCATCTCCCTTGATGTCATATTGGACAATAATTTGTATATCCTCTCTTTTTGATATAGTTAAGGTGTTTCAATTTGAAATACCCATGTCATGTCTAATTGATCTTATTTGATATATATCTTTTGGAGTTGTTGTTGATTCATCTTTTAATTGTTGATAATTACAAAATGAACCCTAATTTGGTGTATTTTGCTTTTAAACCCTAATTTGGTGTATTCAATTTGCACCCTATTTGCATTCATGAATAATATTGTACCAATCCATTTTTGAAACTCAAAATTTATCATCTTGTTTGATGAAGCTTATTTTCCTTATTATATTTATATTGATGGTTAGACTATTTCTAGGATTATTGGTGCTTGGGATTTTGCCTCAGTGCACAATTTTTCTATATATGGGCGATTGGTACTCTCATTTAGTCCTAGGTGCCCCAATTGATTTATATACTAGTACACAAAGATTTTGGTGGTGATTTCCCTTCCTAGGCATGGAATGAGAAGTGTTATGGCCCTATATTTTAGATCTTAGTAGTATTCTATATAATGTGCATGCAATTGTACTAAATGCAGCTGATTTCATTACTGATCTACGTTTTTGATTTAAATGGAAGAATTGATATTTGTACTTATTTTGTTAATTTGTTGTAATTGTTCTTTTCATTGAATTTCATATGATATCCATTTGGATATATCAACCTCCCTCTTTGTTTGGAACCTTTTATATATAAATTTGGTGTTCTATTCCATGTGTTGTTTGATACTTATTATATGGCACAAACCGACTTTACGCTGATCAGATTCCAGTATTATTTTTCTATGGGTGTTCCCAACCCCTTTACATGAAAAAGACATTGGTGTAGTTGAGCAAGGCCAACACCATGAAAAAGAGTATCCATGGCTTGGAGACTGTTTAAAATAGGATAGTTATTCCTATGTATCTTGTTAGGTTTAGTTTTGTTTCTCTTAGCTTTCCCTTTGTATCTACCCTTTTTTGTTGAAGAACTACATTCATTTTGAAAATTGTAATAGTTAAACTATTTTGTTTCGTTGCAATATTTCTATTTTATGATTCTAATACTTGTATTTTATTGTGTCATTCCTTGTGAAAAAAATCTATGGTTTTCAACATGTGGAATGTCTGTTATTAATCTTTAAGTGAGTGGCTCCCCTCTTGGGTCCCCCTCCATACTCCTATGGTCAAAATTTCATAAGGAGTTTTGATTAAGTAGTAACTTGAGTCATTCATATGAGAAACTATTATTCCTCAACATCATGAGAACTAGAGCTATTAGATATTGAAAGCAATTGATCGAAACCAAATCTTTGACATACTAAGTCATGGAAAGTGAACCCATCAAGTTAGTCAAACACTTACCAACTTAGAAATCCCCATGATTGGTCCTAATGGGGCCATGAGTGACGATATCACCTTTCGCTGTGATTGGAAGGAAAGGGTAAACTCAAAGAGCATGTTGGGGCCTAAGAAACCAAGAACCAATACTTCTATCACTTCACGAGGTCCATAAAAATGTAGAGATGAGAAAAAATAGGTCCATCATGGACAAAGTATGGAAAACTAGTTCAAGATTCACACATGGAAGAGGAGAAGACAAAAAGTGGGAATCCTCGATTTACCTTGAATGGAGTCAAACCAAGGTGACTAGTAGCCTTGTAGGATTAAGTGAGATAATTTGGAAGTTGAACTTACCTCATGAAGGTATGGGTTTCATTGTTGATCTCTAGGTGCACCTAGAAGATAGTTTGTGATGGGGGAGCTAGATCTGAGGAGTTTGGAATCAATAGAATAATTGGGAATCGTTCATGGGGATGGAAAAAAGGTGGGGTATTTTTGTATATGGTATAATTCAATGGTTTTAATTAGACATCTACGAGAAATGAATCAAAAGTAAACTATTTTGGGTTTGACAAGGAAGAGGAGAACATAAAGCATATGGAAAGTAGATATAGTTAAGGGAAGAAAAACTTGAGGAGTCTAAGGGAGTACATATATCAATGGGAGATGGAGTAGCGAGAGAATGCATTGAGAAAAGGTCACACTAATTTGTTCAAGAAAACACCTCTGATTGTTGTAGGAGATTAAGCAAGAATTTTCATATCCATATATAATAGCAAGAAATAAACTTGCCTGAGGACATGCCAAAACACTTGGAAAATATCACATGATAGACAAACCTTAAGTCCTAATTTGTACTTAAAATCAAATTTGTTTAAACTAGAGTATATACACATATTTTTGTTTTAAATTTGTTAACCTATCTGACGTTATCCAATTTGGTTGTAGATTGATGTCTTCTAATTAAGGAATTAGGAAATCGAGTTTCTCATCGATTTTACATCTTGAGTTTATCTTATATAGCGCTTAATACATTAAGGTTTCCTAGAATTATTACTATATATTATCATAAATAATTTTTTAATCTATTATTTTGACATGATACTTATTTTTAGATTTCATTGTCATGAGATACTTTCTCTCATGTCTATTTCTATCCATTTGTATGATTTCATTCAAGTTCTAATATAATTTTATTAAGTGAAAATATAATACAAATGAATATAAACTACTTCTGAAATAATATTTAGTATCTCATTAATGACTTATTTAGTTATTTCCAAGTATTATTACTCATGTCTACATATTTTGTTCTCAATTTTGATATTCTTGAACTTGTGAGATGGGTAATGCATAGCAAGAAGGTTATGAAACCTTAACTTGTATGTTTGCACACATAAATTCATGGTGACATAACAAGATATGCATTTATTATATGTAATACCAACATACATATTATACTCTATTAACTCATTTTGTAACTTATGTGCATTTAATGTGGTATATCATGTGAGATAGGACTAGCCACATAAAATATCTAGTGAATATTTATTTAACTATCTTGAATAATCCACTGATATAAACCATTCAAGAACCCAATATATTGACTATAATTATTAACCTATTAAAGTCAAAGGTTTAGACTAATGAAGCATATTGTTTGATGAATATTTGAGGTTTTATAAGTATCATTACTCTAGTAAATGTCTTTTTTAAGAGATTGATTGGAATTACTGTCATTATGTTGTGAATCATCTTTTTGGGCTTGTAGTATGTTTTTTAAAATGATAGATAGATCTACCTTTATAGTACACTTGAAGAATTTCAAGACCTAGATTATCGCTACATCTCAATCCAAAAAAGTTACCTTCAAAATTACATTTCCTAACCTCCTGGATACATTGTCAGACAAAAGACAATCAAATTCAACCTTGGAAAGGCATACAACATCACAGAAAAGCCTTCACGAAATATAAACGAGGAGATCTAAGGCATGCTTGGTTGCATCCATTACATCCTCCACTTCAAATTCAAGCTCACTTCAACATCAAGCTAATTTTCTTACCGTTGAAGAAAAAATATGACTCGAAGTGAGATGATCAGTGTGAAGATGAACTCCAAAGTCTTAAATACAATCACACCAGGTCATCAATCTTAAAACATGTAGTGCAAGGATAGCCACTCACTGTTTGATAGTTTGTTTGTGAAATCTAGATGAGGGTATCCTGAGATAATTAACAACTTATGGTAAGCATTGTTGACTCAACGTCTAAATTGACTAAACCCTTGTTTTGCTAATGAGTAACCATTCAACTCATTTGTGTCTAATGGTTCTACTCTAGTAATTTTAGATTAGATAGACGAACTCCAAATGCATAAACTTGTGCCTCCTAAGTTGGAGAAATCAGGTCATACATGCATAAAGATCAAGATTGAAGAATAAATAGTTTTCTCCATAGATCTTTGATGTAAATCACTTGTAATGACTATATGACTTGTAGTTAGGTTTAATGAAAATTTAGAGCACTTAAATTGAATATATAAACACTTTTTGGACATTTGTCAAAAGTGATTACATGATGGATTGTTGGTCGAGTTTGTCTTGGTGACAACTCTATGGACAACCAATCTAGCTCTTGGCAATGGCCAGGGTCGGCCAAGTTTGTTCCTGTTGGAAACTAGACCAAAACCCTACACTTTTGACTTGTCTTATAGTGTTGTCGTTTGAGTCATCCAAAAAATATCTCAGTCGACAACATTGTATGCAAAAGTGCAGAAAAGTGGTTTTAGCCGTTGGAGTGTTGCAAAATTCGAAAATTTATATGTTGGAACACCCAAAATGGCTAGAAATTGATCCTAAGTGTCTCTACTGGATAGTAAGCAACCTCAACTATAAATAGGACTCCTTGGGATCCATTTCATGGTCATCCCAGAACTATGAAGGTCCCTATATTGTAGTTGAGAGAGATTTTGCCTCCAAGAGACTCCATCTACTGTCATGAGCTTAATAACCTACTATATCCATTAAAGTTCGTAGGATATTTGTAAGAGAGCTAGTCCTACATGTATATCTTGTGAGGCTCTCACTTTCTTCACCTCCCAATCTCTCTTTCTACCTTGAAGATGAAGATTCTCTCTCTTGGCTAAGAGAGGAGAAGAAGGGAATGAGTCACTTGGTCAAAGCTTCTCCTTGGTGAATGTGAAGTCAAGGGTAGAAGATCCAAGTCAAGAGTGGGTAAATCTTTGAAGGTGAAAACTTGTTGAAGTCCTTGGAGAAGGCCAAAAACTCATTGCAAGAGTAGGTAAGTCTTTGACAAGGTATAAGACTCTTGGTCATGGATAGGTAAGCCATTTGTAAGGTTGTTGGCTCACTTGTCCTTAAAAGGAAGGATAGGTACCCTTGACCTTGAAAACGAAGGTCTTATTTTGTAGCTCTTACAATAAAATATAAAGAGTGAGACATGGTTGGAAATCCTAGAGGATGATGATGCACTAAATATTATCTGCTTTTCACATGCTATTTTATTATGTATTTCATGCATATTTTCTTATTTTTCTACTACTTATGCATTGTTTTTCATCATTAGCCTATGACACATACTTGCATCAAATATTATCTATTTTTATCGTTTTATATTGATTTATCATATTTAAGTAGACTTGTGTTCTTTAATTCTGAAGTTCAGGTAATTTGAGAAGTCTTGAGTCAACTCAGTGCTACTGATATCTTTGTCGGTGGTACTAACATTGGAAGAAAAAGAACAGACCTAAATCGAAAATGCTCAGTGCTACCGACCACTTGATTAGTACTACCAACTTTCATGACAGTGACAAACCTGAAGTAGCTCGGTGTCGCTAACCTATTATCGAAGGTACCAACCATTACATGGAGAAATCATCAGTGGAGACAGAAAGCAACTCGGTGCTACCAACTCCTTCATCGGTAGTACTAACACTTATATAGAGTCACAAAATCTAGTAGAGGACTCGGTGCAACCAAATTCATGTCGATGAAACTTACTTGGCATGGTCAAATGATATTAAAGATCTTGATTTATCTGACGGCCATGTCTTATTGATGCCCTAAGTCTCTCTTATGACTAGGGAGGAGCTCGGTCAAACCTAAGGATCATGTTCTAGTTCATTCCACAAAGATAGAGAGTTAGGAGAAAAGAGAGGAGAGGAGAAAGCCACATTTCAATTATTTGATTTCTCCAGATGGAAAATTTTGCAGCATGAGGACAAAAAATCATCACATTCATCTGAGGGAGTCATCCATATCATCTTCTCCAGGGGTTTCCATTAATTATTTAATGTTTTCCTTCTCTTCTTCTCTTCCATCTATGTGTATGACAACAGAAATCATGCATGGTCAATCCCCTAGTTCCTTAGGACCTAAGAGTAACCCAATTATGCACTATATTTGACATTATGAATTGATAATATATATATTTATTCCTAATTTCTAGACATAATATTATGATTGCATAATGAATTGACTGTGCCTGGTCAGAATAGCTAATTTCTCGTATCCTTAATTGCTTCGAGAGATGGATTTAGGATTAGAAAAGTCAGAGTATTACATAGTTTATATCATGCCTTGAGAGAGGGCTTACGATTGTGAAGGGAATAGTCCAAAAAATTCATTGAAGAACCTAGCTAATAGTTAAATCGCTGTGAGAGTGGGGTTTATATTAGATTAGATAGTGAATTACACTCTGAGAGTGGGTAATTCTTGCTACATGTCCCTTATTCTAGGTTTAGGAGAAATAAATATTAATAAATGATGTTAATTATAGTGTGAAACGTGGTAAAATTGTACTCCCAAGGAATCCATTCCATTTGTGATCACAAGCCAATAAATTTACTTTTAATTCTTGTAATTAGTTAACTAATCAATCAATTACTTATTTACTAGGTCTATCTAATTGAGTCATAGTTAGTATAAGTCTATGGTGTTTCCCTGAGTTCGACACTTGGGTCTCATAGGCCTATATTATGCGACACGTTCTTTTGCGTTTTATATGTGTAGTAAACACGCATCAAGTTTTTGGCACCTTGTTGGGGATATAGCAATCCAACACTACTAGTGTTGTGATTGGTCACTCTAGGCCATACTTTTCTTTTTCTTTTCATCATTATTAATTTGAAAACCCAAATTTCCATTAAATCACTAGAATCCATCTCTCACATTTTACTATCATTTACAGGTCCTAGTGCATGGTTTAGACTAGGACCACTGATTATGAAGAGCCAATCCCACAGAGTATAGGCCAAGAGGAACTTCGTCGAAGAGCAAGGGAGTACGGTAGTTCTGTTGAAGGACTTCTCTGAACTCCATCACCATAGGTGGCACAACCAAAACAGGTAGAAATGGGTGATGGTAACGTCGAAGATTCGGAGCAGACTATCTGGGAAAAGGTCAAGTCTTCATCGGATATAACCTAGTTGGGGCCAATCGTGAAGTCGGCAGTAAATGTGGCAAGCTATAAAATTGATCAAGGGCTAATGGCACTTATAAAATCTCAGACGTTTCATGGTCACAGTATGGAGGATCCCATGGATTACATAAATAATTTTGTGGAGAGGTGTGACATGGTGAAGATTGATAGGGTTCCTATGAGAGTAGTTTATCTGAAGTTATTTTAGTACTCATTGGTAGATAAGGCGAAGGATTGGTTCTTAAGCCTTCCCTATGAAATCCATATCCACCTAGTAGGGAATGATAGATGCCTTCTTTGAAAGATATTTCCCTCTAAAAGAAGACACATGATCTAGTTGGGTGGATCTACAACTTTAAGAAGCATGTAGAGGAATCATATTTAGAGGCGTGGGAGAGATTCTAGAATATGTTGAGGAAGGTCCCTCATCATGGGATTGATCCTTACGGGCAAGCAAAGAAATTTACTATGGGCTACATAAAGGGGAAAGAACGACACTTGATAGTTCCAAAGCATGATTTTTCCTCAACAATAAGTCATCCAGGTGTCACAAAATCTTAAAGAACTTGGCTAAAAAATAGTCATGGGGGAAGAAAGAGAAACTCCAACAACTGCTAAGTGTCAAAGAGACTAGAGAGATCATAATGCTTAAAGAGAAGATGGGAAACCCTGCCAGGAAATTAGATCATAAATCAAGAAGCTCGTCTAGAGGTGAGGGAGAAGAATGCATGTATGTTCGACAATAGAACTACAACAACAAAAACAAGTATGCATGGAGGAAGGATCCAAAATTCTCATGGAAGGATCCCAATGATTTTGAGCAGGATCCATCTCAAGCACAATAGGCCAAGCCACAATATGGAAGTGTACAACAACAATATCATCAAGACATAATTCCCAACAAGATAGACCACATAGAGGACATGCTAGCCAAATTGGTCAGTCAAAATGAGACTGTCATAGGGAAAACACAGAGGGACATGCAGAATCAAGGGGCACAGATCTACAGTAGAAAAAACCACACTTCTCATATAGTAGCAGAATTATCATCTTTGAACAAGCCAGGACAACGGGGATTCCCCACAAGTATTGACATTTCATCTACTAACCAACATGTGAAGGTATTGTTACTCTGTAGTGGTTAGTGTAATGACCCCGCCTCCCGGTAACCCCCAATTAAGGGAGACCCGAAGGTCAGAGCCGTTATTCAATTAACAGGATCAAAGGTTCAACAAATAATCAATAATAATTATGAAATTCTATGAACTAACTGGAATTTGGTATAAAATTAAAACTTTACTTACCTTTGAAAACTTTGAAAATCTATATATCCAGAGCTTGAATTATTCTATCTAATCCTCCTGAAACTTTATTTCTTATTTCCACAATGTGTCACTTTACTATTTGTTCTTTCAATTGTTGTTCCTAAAACGCTGACAAACAAAACGTCGATCAGTATATCGAAATATACTGGTATGTGGGAACAACCAAAAACTTGTAAATATGGCTAACAATTTAATAATCACAATCAAATTAATTAACAAGCCAATTTACACTTTTTTGTATGACATTCTCCATCGCTTTTGCCCTAACCCTGGCATACCCACCTTAGGGTTCCCTTTGCCAATGACTTAAGGCCACCTTCTCAATCCTGAGCTTGGTGCCTGGGGGTCACCACTCATGGTGCCCACTAGTCATGCAATATCATAGGCCACCTTCTCATTCCCGAGCTTGGTGCCTGGGGTCACCACTCAAGGTGTCCATTGGTCTACCCATCTGGGCCTGACCTTTGGCATCATCCATCAGGGTGGCATGTAAGTGAGAGAATCCATACTTCTATTATTAATGTGATAATCATAGTGACTTTATAGTTTGCAAGTATGAACATCAAAACTGATAATTTACATTCAATGCGATTTACCATCCGGAAAATCCTCGAGAAACTAAGGCGGTTATTCATAATTAACCACATACCTGATCTGAAGATTTGAATAGAAATATCCATGCAAATAAGAATCCAAGCAAGCAAGCAAGCATTCTCAACAAGATCCTAAAATAATCACATAATTCTTTTTTATTATTCATGTCTTCAAGATCCATTAAACCTAGCTCACTTCCTAGGGTTTCTAATTCACTTTTAGGGTTTCTATTGCAATTAGGGTTTCCCTTCATCTTTTACTATTTTAAACCCTAATTTAATGCAATTGATCACAAACCCTAATTATCTCAACATCTAATCCTCAGTTTCAGATTAAAGGCATAATTATCCATTAATTAAGCCCCTTAAACCTCTTTTACATTAAAGCTACTATTTTTATCCTTTTAATCCATGACAAAGTCATTATGCTCATTTATCATTAATTCCACCTTTTATCCACTAGAAAAGCCTAATTTCTACATTAAGGGTATTTATCCATAATTTAGGAACTTTAATGCTCGAAATAGCCTAGGATCATTATGTCTCGTCTTTATTCACCACTTTGAATAATTAAAGCTATTAAGAGTCGAATTTACCAACATTAGGGTTTCAAGGCTCATTAAAGTATTATTCGTGCACATGAAACTCGAAATTAAACTAATTATATGCAAAGTTCATCTTTTTTGTTCCTAATGTGCCCTTTCATCATTAACAGGTTAATACCAACTCTAATCATCCATTAAACCCTTATAATTGTATTATTCATCTCAAAATAGGGTTCTTTAAACATTAACACATTAAAGTTGACATCTTCCATTACTTTTCAAACTAGAAGTAAAACTAGTCTCTACTAGTAATTTTATTAAATTCCTCATGCTTTTCTGAGCAAGATTCATGTATAAACTTTTGTCATCCCAGCTACTATTAAAGAGTTATGATTTTCGGAAGAAATACCTTAGTTGGGCCAATCTAGGAGCGCCACGTGGCTGTTCCCATGCATTGGTGCTTGGTGGCTTTGCAAACATAACGGAATTCCATTTTTGCCCCCACATAAGTTAGTTGGTCTTCAGCCCGCGGAGGGGCAGAACCGTCAAACACGCCCAACCTTCTTCAACCTTGCGCAACGCAGGAGGTCGTCGTCCTGTAGCTCGATTGCAGGTGTGTCCCTTCCACCCTAGGACCCATGGACTGCCGCCGAGGGCCGCCCAGGCTCCTCTACCTCTAACGCACCTAGGGAATCGCCCAGGTCGTGCTATAACTGGCCAAAGCAAGCATACTTGACCTGTCAAGCGCGGCCGCCATTGTTGCCATGTTGTTGCAGCTGCGCGCAAGTCAGGGCCTTCCCTTGATGGTGGAGCTTGTTGCAGCACCGGCGAGGGTTCCCATTACTTCCGCCGCCTCTTTCCACACCTGCGGAGCCCCAGGTTGGGGCCAAAGAGAGTCGGGGTCATGTTGCGGCGCTCCTCCGTTTGCTGTTCTGGCAGTCCTGTTGCAGATGGCCGGAGTGATAGTGGGAGCTTGGGGATGATGGCTATGCCTCCCCTGGTCGATGGGAAAACTACAGGCCGCCCTCGTACTCCATCATAGAGCTTGGATGTCCCTTGGATCGCTCCACCCTCTCTTAGCTAGGGTTTATGCAGAGATAAGAAGGAACAAAGAGAAAGATGCCCGAGATCTCTGTGGCTCGAAGCCCTGGAACCAAACCCTTATATAGGGAAGGATGGCAATGTCCCATTGTGCTTAACCACAGGGAAAACAAGTCCCCTTTATCTTACTTTCCTTGTTTAGGTGCAACTTCTCTTTTTAACTATATTCCTTATTTATTAGTATTCCTTGTTTATTAAGGAATCTATTCACTTAAAGGGAAATCCGAAAATTACATATTTTAATCTCCTTGTGCTTGACTTTTAATCTATTGGCCACGAGGATCAACTTCCTTAAGGCAATTAACATCCCCTTTTGATATTATCATAAAATTATTAATTATATAGTACATTATCCTTTTATTTTGCATTATTGGCATTTTTTCTTTCCTCTTTCTTCATTGGGACTCCTTGGATCCCAATAAACTCTATTATTTCGAAATCCTTTTTATTGGACACTCATTATCCTTCTAGATGCATCTAAATGCATTATTCTTCGTTATTCCTCATTATCTTATTTATTTCCTATTAAAATAGTTCTTTTTTTGAGGATTTCTCGTTATTTCTCTTTTATTTTCCTCATTGGTATTCCTTTTCTCATCAGGAATTCTTGGGATACGAAATTTCACCAAGAATAACTCAATTACACCTCTTTTCACTTGTTTTCCACATTTTACCATTATTTTCAATTTCTTTCTTAATAAAGAAATACTTAATTAATCTTTTCTTTTCTTATTGCTTTCTTTTTGCAACTTTGGACTCCTTGGAACCCAAGGAACCCAAGAGGCACAAAATCCTCTTTAGATGTGCCTTCTAGAGGTTTCCAGATTTTCCTTTTTTCAAATATTCAATTATACATTTACTAATTGAATTTTCTTGTTATTTGGGCCCAATAGCCAATAAAGCCCACAACAAAACCATCAAGGCTATTGTAAATGAAATCCATTTATTCCAAAACAAATTATATCATTATTTGTTCAATTATCTTTAATATGAGAAATTCCATTTCTCACCAATTGAACCCAAAACTGGGGTTGTAACATCCTTCCCCTCTTATAAGAATTTTGTCCTCAAAATTCTATCAAGCAAACAAACAGATCAGAATAAATCTTTCCTATGTCCATCGTGGCTCCCATGTGGCTTCACCCTTTCCATGGTGCTTCCCAAGAACCTTCATCATCTCATATTCTTCCATCTGAGTTCTTTCTTACCTTGGTGTATCATACCCTCATAGGTGACTCAGGACATTTCGGCCTCTCAAAAGCTGAATAGGTTCAGGGTTCAGCACATGGCTTGGGTACCTCACATAGTGCTCTAGATCGGACTCATGGAACACATCATTCATCATGTTATCTTGAGGGGCAAGGCTAAACACAACCGTCTCCACCAATCCATCTCAAACGGACCCATATATCAGGGACTCAGCTTCCTCAGTTGTAGCTTAGAGGGGTCAGATTTTCACATCACATACTTTCCTACAGTGAACTGCATGTCAGTCTGCTTTGCATTAGCTCACGACTCATGTCATCTTTGGGCTCTCTCTCTCAGCCATTACACAATCAAAGTGACTTCATTTGCACACACTGTGGTTTTTTTTTCTGACCTTCATGAGGCCTCCTTCACCAACATCATCTTAATGAAGTGGTGACCGACACAACCTCCCTACATAACTTCTTGCATCCCGATAAAGGCTATGGTGGTTAAAATCATGTCTTATGAACTGTCTCTTTGTATCACCCTGAGCAAGCTCACTTACTCACCTCAGATCCTCTAGTCTGGATCATACTAGCCATGAGATAGGGGTGATAAACTATACTATCATCGAGTTCTTCATGTATCTACTTCCACCTCATGGAAGTGAACCTTGGTCATACCCAAGAACTTTTGAACTCGCATCATGGTTTGGCTGAACCATCTTCTCTCTGTCTCGTGACAGTACTCTTCCTTTCTCATGTCATCTAGGTAAGGCCATCTACCATAACCCATATTGGATCTCGACCTTCCTTGGTTCAGGGGAGACTCACAACATCCATAGTGGATGGACTCCCATTCCCTCTCGGGTACTCTTTATACTTTATATCCATGTACTGGGTTACTGGTGTTCGTCCTTCACCTCTTATCTTGAATGACCACACACCACATGAAACTCACATCAAGCAGCCAAAGTGCTACCATCACTTTCTATCTTTGTAGTATCACGGTGGTTAGTGATCCTAAAACCATGATCTCCGGTATGTCAAGATTCCTCAAGATCGATACCTCAGAAACCCTAAACCACTCTCATCAGGGTTTCATCACCTTCCTTTCTAAAGAAGTGTATCATAGGTTCTACCACCATCCTTTCATTGCATCAAAGACTAGGCTGACTAACCATTAACATATCTCATTACATCGGAGTGCTAGCCAAACACATATTCTTTCCAGAATTAGGGTTAGCCTATCAACCTCTTCTAGCCTCTAGTTAAACTAGGCAGCTGCATCTCATCCATAGCATCCATTACCACTTCTCATCCTTCGGTGTTAGGTAACGTTGAAGATATACACCTTTGTGTATTTCACTTATCATCTCCTCTCGGCTCTAGGTCTATCTTCATTAAGAAAACTATGAGCTTAATCTCTTGGTTTTTAACTCATATCTCATGATAAAACATCCTCATAGGGTGACTACCTTGTTTGTAAACCATCCATGTATCATTCACTCCACCAAGGTATGTTACCATCTCTGTCCTCATACCTCGTAGCAACGTTCCAACTCACACCGTCTTTTATCCTTGGTGTATGGCATGTGTACTGTCCCATCTCTCCCTCCCATAATAAGAAGAAATAAGCATTTGGCGGCCGTCCAAACACAAAATTCTTCTTGTTCCAAGAGTAGAGATGATACATCCCACATCGCCCATACACCTTCAATTCTAAGTTGAAACGTGCAACTTATGTCTCTACATCACAATCATCTTGATATCAAAGTTACTTCCATAGAAAACTGGTCTCGAACCTACTTGGGTTTACACACAATCCTTGGTCATCTCCTCTGGGTCTATAGGGTGCTGACACTTTTGGGGTCATCCCTCTTCCCTCATGCATCCAGAGAGTGCCCTACTCATTTGCCCTTTGGGTCCCATGAGTTCATGAAGGTGATCAATCTCCTAACCCATGGCCCTCAGACAATGATAGATGTTACCTCCCGACCCTATGGTCATGTACAACTAGGGAATTAGGCAACTCCTTCTTCCATTGGTATTATCCCTACCTGACCCTAGGACAAACTTAGGATTCTATTATAGTACATGTCCAACATAGAACCCTACCTAATCCTTCATCATCTCTCTCTACATTCTTGGGTTGTCTTTCATCCTTTCATAAGGGTCATGGCGACCAGCCTACCTTGTTCAGGCCCCATACCGGTTACCTCCACGGTAAGACATCCACATGCACTTAGAGATGGTTAAGTATGGGTCTACAGGTTCATTCTCTTACCATGTACTTTTCACTTAGATTCTCAAGATCCTATGAAACCTTTTTAGGTTACCCCAAAACCAACAAAACCGGTATACCCTCTACAAGAGGGTCCCTCTCCCAGGATGGGAGGAAACTACCACTCTTGACAACAAGGTCACAACCGTCCTTAGGTTTTACCTTCACATGAGCATGCCTAACCCAGCAACTACTAAAGCACAAGCAGACCACCTATTAAACCATGCTAGGTCGTACTTGTTCTCTTTCCTCAACATTGGATCAACTTAGTTGTGAGGGGTTCATCAAACATACCCTTAACTTAAGGGGTTTCCTTTACCTCTACACATGAGTAGTATCATGCTCGAAACTATAGAGACTCAAATCTCATCATGAGAATCAGATACCTTGCTTCCCCTCTTAGGCCTAGGAACCCTAGGTTCACCTTTGGGTGTCCAACTGCATACTCAATCTCTTTACCACAAATGAAGCATGTCTAAGGTATGTCTTGTACTTCCATGATCCTTCTACTCGAGCAACACTTCGGAGTTGAGTCCTCTTTCAGGACAACCAACTAAGTACAAGGCCTCACAACCTGGTTACCTAAACCTCCTCAGGGTCTAAGGCACTCTTTGTCTCGTCTCAATAGGTAACCACTTATACCATAGGCACATAGGTACCAGAAACATCGTTCCCTCTCTAGGGTTGGTTCCTCTAAAGGCAACCAAGATATCGTTAGCCTCCATGGGTCAAGCATAAGGCAACCACTATCATCCACTTAGGTCACATCATCCTCGACTCCCCACTGTACCTTATTCTCGGGGTGTTAGGCTTCCAATCTTCTTGCCAGGGTCCTACTCTCTCTCTATAACTAACCCTATGCTTATCCCATAAGCCATCCTTCCTGATCCCTTATCTAGGGTTTCATCCTACTGTCAGCACTACTGACGTACTCTGGGTGCAAACTATATCCTTCTTGCAACAACCCATAAGGTTTCTATAGGCTCTTCTCTAACCTCATCCATGAAGGAGCTATCCCTCACTTAAACATGCACGACCCTTCCTAGGGTTGGGTTGCTAAAGGTGCTAGGTCATCCAACCTCTCATGGCTCGTATGGCAATCCAAAGGCATGTCCATCCAAACACCCAGTCTACCATGACATCTAACTCATCATGCCATCTCTCTCTAAACATCACTTAGGGTTAGGGTTAACATCATCCTCAAAGGATGTGCTAGGTCTCTACCTTCAATGGAGGTCTCTACCTCTAAGACTAACTCTCTCTACTCATCCTCCTGACAAGGAGGTCTATCCTCATGTCTCTCCTGAGGGCAATGACAACTCGTGTCATATGACCTAAACATGTATCTATTCTTTAGTTTGCGCTTAATCTATTAAGCTTATGTCCATGACATCTTATTTACATGATTTTCATTAATTTGGTGGAGGATTCCTTAGACCTTATTATCCTTACCCATACCTCAAGAGGGTGAGGAGAAGAGAGAAAACCCTAATCCTTAAGGTCCTTAATAGAAATTGAGTGGAGAAGGGATGAATAAGATGAGAGAGTCCTAAAGGTATCTTATTTCGAGTCATATCCTAAGACATCGGCCAGACAGTCACACAATCCGGGAGTCCTCATATTCCGACTAGCGGTGCGGAGGAAAATATTGCCATCCCCCGGACGTGATCCTTTTCTAGACACCTCAATCTTTCGGACAATCCTCTAATAACTCCCTCGGTTCTATGGAATTTGTAAAATTTAATAATTATTAACGATTAAATGAGGAACCTATGCTTTGATACCAATTGTAACGACCCCGCCTCCCGGTAATCCCCAATTAAGGGAGACCCGAAGGTCAGAGCCGTTATTCAATTAACAGGATCAAAGGTTCGACAAATAATTAATAATAATTATGAAATTCTACGAACTAACTGGAATTTGGTATAAAATTAAAACTTTACTTACCTTTGAAAACTTTGGAAATCTATCTATCCAGAGCTTGAATTATTCTATCTAATCCTCCTGACACTTTATTTCTTATTTCCACAATGTGTCACTTTACTGTTTGTTCTTTCAATTATTGTTCCTAAAATGCCGACAAACAAAACGTCGGTCAGTATATCGAAATATACTGGTATGTGAGAACAACCAAAAACTTGCAAATATGGCTAACAATTTAATAATCACAATCAAATTAATTAACAAGCCAATTTACACTTTTCAGTATGACATTCTCCACCGCTTTTGCCCTAACCCTGGCATACCCACCTTAGGGTTCCCTTTGCCAATGACTTAAGGCCACCTTCTCAATCCTGAGCTTGGTGCCTGGGGGTCACCACTCATGGTGCCCACTAGTCATGCAATATCATAGGCCACCTTCTCATTCTCGAGCTTGGTGCCTGGGGTCACCACTCAAGGTGTCCATTGGTCTACCCATCTGGGCTTGACCTTTGGCATCATCCATCAGGGTGGCATGTAAGTGCGAGAATCCATACTTCTATTATTAATGTGATAATCATAGTGACTTTATAGTTTGCAAGTATGAACATCCAAACTGATAATTTACATTCAATGCGATTAACCATCTGAAAAATCCTCGAGAAACTAAGGCGGTTATTCATAATTAACCACATACCTGATCTGATGATTTGAACAGAAATATCCATACAAATAAGAATCCAAGCAAACAAGCATTCTCAACAAGATCCTGAAATAATCATGTAATTCTTTTTTTATTATTCATGTCTTCAAGATCCATTAAACCTAGCTCACTTCCTAGGGTTTCTAATCCACTTTTAGGGTTTCTATTGCAATTAGGGTTTCCCTTCATCTTTTACTATTTTAAACCCTAATTTAATGCAATTGATCACTTGATGTAAACTATGTTGCTACTATATAGAGATTTTAAATCAAAAGCTAGTAAGAATGAATACATTGAACTTTACAATATAAGTGCACATTCCATGCTCTCCATTATATCATGTAACCCTCCTTTCTAAATCAAACACATCATCTGCATCACTTCATTTTTGTTTCATCTTAGTTTCTTATCCTAGTCTTAAAATTTGCATGTTCATATAATTCTCTTCACTTTCATTCTTTGAACTTCACTTCTATTGTGACGACCCCGTCTCCCGGTAACCCCCAATTAAGGGAGACCCGAAAGGATAGAGCCGTTATTCAATTAATAGGATCAAAGGTTCGACAAATAATCAATAACAATTAATAAACTTTACCAACTAAACTGAAAACTGGTATAAAATAAAACTTTGTTTACCTTTTAAAATCTGGGATTTCTAAACTTCTATCCATGAAGATACTAATCTAACTAATCCTCCTGTGCACTTACTTCTCTTTTAATTCCACATATGCCACTTTACTGTTTGTTCTTTTCCTTTGTACCTAAAACGCCGACAAACAAAACGTCGGTCAGCCGAAGCTTGTATGTGGGGGAAACAATAATTGTGCAACTATGTTAACAATGTAATCAACTAAATATCATTTAACAACCAAGATTATGTTTTAAGCAATACTACTCAATCCTTGCCTATCCCCTTTCTCTGTAACGTCCCTACAGTGGACATGGATACCACCTCTCTCATATGGTAGATCCTTACCCCCATGGCCCTACCACACAGGTAGCCAATACCTAGGGTTATGGAGTCGCATGGTCCTACCCAAAGGTAGACCAATCCCTGACTCATGATGACTTGATGGACCTACCCCATTGGTAGCCATTTACTAAGTCATTTAATGACCTGATGGACCTACCCATTGGTAGCCATTTACTAGGTCAATCTATACAGCTACAGAGGGGACTAGGATCTGAGCTAGTAGGCACATCTCTTATGTGATAGTCATATTCACATTATAATTTGCATGAATTAAATACATCCAACAACTTAATTCAAGACACGATGGAAACATTGATAAAATCCCGGAAAACTAATTCGGGTAGTCATCAGCATAACCACATACCTGTACATGTAGATTCAGGTGCAAGAATAGTCCAAACAACAATGAGCAAGTAAGCATTCAATAAGATCCTGAAACAAATATACAATTTCCTTTTATTACTCGTGTCATTAAGATCTATTAAATCTATCTCGCTTCTTAGGGTTTCTAGTCCACTTTTAGGGTTTCCATTGCAATTAGGGTTTCCCTTCATCTTTTATTATTTTAAACCCTAATTTAACACAATTGATCACAAACCCTAATTATTTCCACATCTAATTATCAATTCCGGATTAAAGGCATAATCAACCATTAATCAAGCTCATTAAGCCTCTTTTTATTAAAGCTACTATTTTTATCCTTTTAATCCATGACAAGATCATTATTCACATTTATCATTAATTCATAGTTCATTATGATCCAAATCACATATAAACTCGATTTGCAATTAATTCCATATTTTATTCATGAGAAAACCCTAATTACTATATTTAGGGTATTATCCACAAACTAGGAACTTTAATACTCAAAATAGCTTAGATTCAGCATTTTCCAACTTTAATCATGAAATTAATCAATTAAAGCCATTGATAGTCAAATTAATCAACATTAGGGTTTCAAGGCCCATTAAAGTATTATTCATGCACATTAAACTCGAAATTAAACTAATTACATGCAAATTCATCTTTTTTGTTCCTAATGTGTCCTTTCATCATTAAAAGGTTAATACTAACTCTAATCATCCATTAAACCCTTATAAATATATTATTCATCTCAAAATAGGGTTCTTTAAACATTAACACATTAAAGTTGATATCTTCCATCACTTTTCGAATTGCAGGAGGAATTAGCTTTTAAAAATATTTTTATTGGATTCTTCTCGTTTTTCTGAGCAAAATTCATATTTTATGTGTGCTAATCCGAGCTACGGTTGAGGAGATATGAATTTAACAAAATTGACTTACTTCGGGCCAATGGGATTGCGCCACATCATTTTACCCATGCAGCGATCTCGCAAATTTGGAAAACATTTTGAAATGACCAGAATACCCTCGATTAAGTTGTCGCTTCTTTCTACCCCGGAGGGGTAAAACCGTCCAACGTGCCCAAGCTTCTTCTTCCTTCTCGCAAGCTGCCAGGGCGTCGACCTGCAGCCCTAATCGCGAACATCACGACCTCTCTACCCCCTCCCCGACCCCGAAGGTCGCTAGGGAGGGTTCTCCTCCCTCCGCCGCACACCCCCGCGCCAGATGGTGCCCCCCTTTCACAGCTAGGGCGGCTGACCCACGTCGGTCGGGCCTGCAATCCGCAGCCGACCTGGTAGTCGCGTTGCAGGTTCGTTGCGCGATGGTGGCGACCAGGAAAGGTGGCATATCACCCTAGATTTCTAGGAGTAATTTCGTGCCTCCACTAAGATCACACCAAAGCTGATAGAGCCTCCGAAACTGCCCTAGGTTCCCTTGGTTAGGGGGTAGCACGGAAAGAATAAGAATAGGTTGTATTGCGTGGGATTTCTCCCTGGACCTCGACCAGTGCTTTACCCCTTTATATAGGGTGGCATATGAAGCCCTAAGGCGTGCCTCATGAGGACTCAAGTCCCAAACTCAAAAGGAAACTCACTTTCCTTGGTTGTGAAGCAACCATCTCTCTCTCTCTTCATTATCTCCTTTTTCTTTGATATTCCTTGTTGCATGGATATTTAAGAATTCGAAATTCCTCTCCCTTATCCTCTTTAATCTTGTCTTTTAATTCATTAATCACGAATTTATGTTTTCCTTTAGTAGAAAACATCTCCCTTTTAATAAAACCACATAGTCCATTAGGAAAGTATTCACATTATATTCTTATTTTCTTTTATAGGTATTTTCTCTTTCCTCCTTCTTCATTGGGACTCCTTGGATCCCAAGAAACTCTATTATTTCGAAATCCTTTTTATTGGATACTCATTATCCTCCTAGATGCATCTACATGCATTATTCTCCATTATCATGTGTATTTCTTATTAAAATATTTCTTTTTGAGGATTTCTCTTTATTTCTCTTTTATTTTCCTCATTAGTATTCCTTTTATCATTAGGAATCCTTGGAATATTAAATTCCACCAAGGATTATTCCATTATACCTCTTTTCACTTATTTTCCATATTTCATCAATGTTTTTAATTTCTTTATTAACAAGGAAATACTTTATTGGTCTTTTCTTTTCTCGTTGCTTTATCTTTGCAACTTTGGACTCCTTGGAACCCAAGGAACCCAAGAGGCACAAAATTCATTCTTGGATTACATTCCTTTGCCTTCTAGAGGTTTCTACCTCATCTCTCTTTTCTCAACAACTCAAATATTCATTAATTAATTGAATTTCCTTGTTATTGGGCCCAATAGCCAATAAAGCCCACAAATCAAACAACAAGGCTATTTTAAACGAAATCCATTTATTCACAACAAATTATATCATTATTTGTCCAAATATCTTTAATATGAGAAATCACATTTCTCACCAAAGGAACCCAAAATTTGGGGTTGTAACATCCTTCCCCTCTTATGAGAATTTTGCCCTCAAAATTCCATCAAGCAAGCAATCAAATAGGATAAACCTATCACATGTCCAACATGGCTCCAATGTGGCTTCACCCTTTTCCATGTTGCTTCCCAAGAACCCTCATTATATCATTTCCTTCCATATGAGTTCTTTCTTACCTTGGTATATCGTACCCTCATAGGTGACTCAGGACTTTTCAGCCTTTCAAAAGCTGAATAGGTTCAGGGCTCAACACATGCCTTGGGTACCTCACATAGTGCTCTAGATCGGATTAATGGAACACATTAAACATCATATTATCCTGAGGGGCAAGGCTAAACACAACCATCTCCACCAATCCATCTCAAATAGACCCATATATCGGGGACTCAGCTGTCTCAGCTGTAGCTTAGAGGGGTCGGATTTTCACATTATATTCCCCCACAGTGAACTGCATGTCAGTCTGCTTTGCATCAGCTCGTGACTCATGTCACCCTTGGGCTCTCTCTCATCCATTACACGATCAAGCGACTTCATCTGCACACATTGTGATTCTTTTATGACCTTCACGAGGCCTCCTTCACCAACATCATCATAATAAAGTGGCGACCGACACAACCTCCTTATAGCACTTCTTGCATCCCGATAAAGGCTATGGTGGTTAACATCACATCTTAAGAACTGTCTCTTTGTATCACCCTGAACAAGCACACTTGCTCTCATCAGACCCTCTAGTCTGGATCATACTAACCATTGGTATGGGGTGATAAACTGTACTATCATCGAGTTCTTCATGTTTCTACTTCCACCTCATGGAAGTGAACCCTTAGGTCATATTCAAGAACTTTTGAACTTGCATCGTGGTGTAGTTGAACCATCTTCTCCCTTAAGTAGTTCAACACTCTTCCTTTCTCATGTCATCTAGGTAAGGCGATCTACCATAACCCATATTGCACTTCGACCCTCCTTGGTCTAGGGGAGTCTTACCACAACATCCATAGTAATGAACTCCCATTCTCTCTCGTGGACTCTTTTATCCTCTATATCGATACACTGGGTTACTAGTGTTCGTCCTTCACTTCTATCATGCATGGATACAAGCCACATGCATCTTCATCTTAAGCATCCAAAGTGCTACTATCTCTTACTATCTCAATAATATCATGGTATACGATGATCATGATCTCCAGCATGTCATGATTCCTCCAGCTGATTCCTCAAAATCCCTACACCACTCTAATCAGGGTTTTATCACCTTTCTTTTCAGAGGAGTGCATTTGGGGTTTCACAACCATTCTGGCTTTCCAAACAACCACCATTCTTGTTCAACTTATCTCTTTTTCCAAACTTAAGGTTGGCATGTCCACCTCCACTTATTCTAGCTTCTAGCTAAACTAGGCACTATATCTCAAACAGAGCATTCATCACAACTTCTTATCCTTAGGTATTAGGTAACATAACCCTCCATGTATTATACTTATCATCTCATCTTAGCCTTAAGTCCATCTTCGTCAAGAATATTTCGAGCTTATACCTTTGGTTTTCAACCTCAACCTGGTGTAACTCATAGCTCATACTAAAAACATCCTTATAAGATGACTATCTTATTTCTCTTTAGCATTTGTAAGCCATCCATGTATCATTCACTTTACCAGGGTATGTTATTTTCTCTGTCCCCGTATCTCGTGGCAACGTTCCAAACCATATTATCTTTTATCCTTGGTGTATGGCCTGCGTACTGTCCTATCTCTCACTCCCATAACAAGAGGAAATAAGCATTTGGCTGCAGTCCAAATACAGAGTTCTTCCTGTTCCAAGAGTAGAGATGGTACATCCCACCTTGCCAGTACCCCTTTAAGGCTGAGTTTGAAATGTGCCTCACCTGTCTCTTCACCACAAACATCATGATATCCAAGTTACTTCCATGGGAAACTGGTCTCGAACCTACTTGGGTTACTACACAATCCTTGGTCATCTCCTCTAGGTCGATAGGGTGTCGACACTTTTGGGGTCATCCCTCTTCCCTCGCGCATCAGAGAGTGCCCTACTCATCTGCCCTTTGGGTCCCATGAGTTTATGAAGGTGATCAATCTCCTAACCCATGGCCCTCAGACAATGATAGCTGTTTCCTCCCGACCCTATGGTCATGTGCAACTAGGGAATTAGGCAACTCCTTCTTCCATCGGTCTTATCCCTACCTGACCCTAGGATAGACTTAGGATTCCATTATAATACATGTTCAACTTAGAACCTTACCCAATCCTTCCTCATCTCTCTCTGCATTCACGACTGACTTTCATCCTTTCATAGGGATCATGGTGACATGTCTTCCATGGTCAGGTCCCATACCGGTTACCTCCAAGGTAACACATCCACATGCACTTTAGAGATGGCTATGTATGGGTCTACAGGTTCATTTTCACGCCATGTACTTTTCACTTAGCTTCTCAAGATCCTATGAAACCTCTTTAGGTCACCTTAAAACCAACAGAACTGGTATACACCCTACCAAAGGGGTCCCTCTCCCAGGATGGGAGGAAACTACAACTCATGACAACAAGGTCACAAACATCCTTATGTTTAGGGTATGCATCCACCTGAGCATGCTTAGCCCTAGCAAGCTACTAAGGCATAAGAAAACACTTACCAAACCATGCTAGGTCACACTTGTTCGCATCCTCAACATCGGACCAACTTAGTTGCGAGGGGTTCGTCAAACATACCCTTAACTTAAGGGGTTTCCCTTACATGAGGAGTACCATGCTCGGAACTATAGAGACTCAAATCTCATCATGAGCATTGGATACGTTGCTTCCCCTCTTAGGCCTAGGAACCCTATGTTCTCTTTTGGGTATCCAACTTGCATGCTCAATCTCTTAACCATGAATCAAGCAGGTCCAAGGTAAGTCATGTACCTTCATGATCCCTCTACTCGAGCAACACTTCGGATCTGAGTCCTCTTCCAGGACAACCAACTACGTATAAAGCCTCACAACTGGTTACTTAAACCTTCTCAGGGTCTAAAGCACTCTTTATCTCATCCAGCAGGTAATTACTTATACCATAGGTACTAGAAGCATCCACTATTCCTCATGTCTCAGAATCTAAGCTTCCAACCTTCTTTCTTGGGTCCTGCTTTCTCTCTCTAGATCTAACTCCACATCCATCATGATTCCTTGTCCAGGGTTTCATCCTACTGTCAGCACTACTGAAGTACTCTGGGTGCAAGCTACACCCTACTTGCACAAGCCCATAGGGTTCTATAGGTTCCTTTCTAACTTCATCCATGAAGGAGCTATCCTTCGCTCAAACCTGCACGACCCTTCCCAGGGTTGGGTTGCCAAAAGTGCTAGGTCATCAACTTCTCATGGCTCATATGGCATCCAAGGCACGTTTATCCAAACACCTGGTCTAACCTCATCATGCCATCTCTCTCTCTAACCTTCACTTAGGGTTAGGGTTAACATCATCCTCAGAGGATGTTCTGGGTCTCTACTGTAATGGAGATCTCTACCTCCAAGACTCACTTTCTCTACTCATCCTTCTGACAAGAAGGTCTAGCCTCAGGTCTCTCCCGAGGGCAAAGACAACTTATGTCATACGACCTAAGCATGTATCTATCCTTTTACGCTTACTCTATTAAGCTTATGTCCATGACATCTTATTTACATGCTTTTCATTAATTTGGTGGAGGATCCCTTAATCCTTATCAACCTTACCCATACCTCAAGAGGGTGAGGAGAAGAGAGGAAACCCTAATCCTTAAGGTCCTTAACAGAATTTGAGTTGAGAAGGGATGAACAAGATGAGAGAGTCCTAAAGGTATCTTATTTCGAGTCATATCCTAAGACTTTGGCCAGGCAGTCACACGGATCCGGGAGTCCTCGTATTCCGACTAGCGGTGCGGAGGAAAATATTGCCAGCCCCCGGTCGTGATCCTTTTCTAGACACCTCTGTCTTTCGGATAATCCTCTAATAACTCCCTTGGGTTCTACAGAATTTGTAAAATTTAATAATTATTAAAGATTACTTGAGAAACCTATGCTATGATACCAATTGTAACGACCCCGTCTCCCAGTAACCCCCAATTAAGGGAGACCCGAAGGATAGAGCCGTTATTCAATTAACAGGATCAAAGGTTCGACAAATAATCAATAACAATTAATAAACTTTACCAACTAAACTGAAAACTGGTATAAAATAAAACTTTGTTTACCTTTTAAAATCTGGGATTTCTAAACTTCTATCCATGAAGATACTAATCTAAGTAATCCTCCTGTGCACGTTACTTCTCTTTTAATTCCACATATGCCACTTTACTGTTTGTTCTTTTCCTTTGTACCTAAAATGCCGACAAACAAAACGTCGGTCAGCCGAAGCTGGTATGTGGGGGAAACAATAATTATGCAACTATGTTAACAATGTAATCAACTAAATATCATTTAACAACCAAGATTATGTTTTAAGCAATACTACTCAATCCTTGCCTATCCCCTTTCTCTGTAACGTCCCTGTAGTAGACATGGATACCACCTCTCTCATATGGTAGATCCTTACCCCCATGGCCCTACCACACAGGTAGCCAATACCTAGGGTTATGGAGTTGCATGGTCCTACCCAAAGGTAGACCAATCCCTGACTCATGATGACTTGATGGACCTACCCCATTGGTAGCCATTTACTAAGTCATTTAATGACCTGATGGACCTACCCATTGGTAGCCATTTACTAGGTCAATCTATACAGCTACAGAGGGGACTAGGATCTGAGCTAGTAGGAACATCTCTTATGTGATAGTCATATTCACATTATAATTTGCATGAATTAAATACATCCAACAGTTTAATTCAAGCCACGATGGAAACATCGATAAAATCCCGAAAAACTAATTCGGGTAGTCATAAGCGTAACCACATACCTGTACATGTAGATTCAGGTGCAAGAATAGTCCAAACAACAATGAGCAAGCAAGCATTCAATAAGATCCTGAAACAAATATACAATTTCCTTTTATTACTCGTATCATTAAGATCTATTAAATCTAGCACGCTTCTTAGGGTTTCTAGTCCACTTTTAGGGTTTCCATTGCAATTAGGGTTTCCCTTCATCTTTTATTATTTTAAACCCTAATTTAACACAATTGATCACAAACCCTAATTATTTCCACATCTAATTATCAATTCCGGATTAAAGGCATAATCAACCATTAATCAAGCTCATTAAGCCTCTTTTAATTAAAGCTACTATTTTTACCCTGTTAATCCATGACAAGATCATTATTCGCATTTATCATTCATTCATAGTTCATTATGATCCAAATCACATATAAATTCGATTTGCAATTAATTCCATATTTTATTCATGAGAAAACCCTAATTACTATATTTAGGGTATTATCCACAAATAAGGAACTTTAATACTCAAAATAGCTTAGATTCAGCATATTCCAACTTTAATCATGAAATTAATCAATTAAAGCCATTGATAGTCAAATTAATCAACATTAGGGTTTCAAGGCCCATTAAAGTATTATTCATGCACATTAAACTCGAAATTAAACTAATTATATGCAAATTCATCCTTTTTGTTCCTAATGTGTCCTTTCATCATTAAAAGGTTAATACTAACTCTAATCATCCATTAAACCCTTATAAATATATTATTCATCTCAAAATAGGGTTCTTTAAACATTAACACATTAAAGTTGATATCTTCCATCACTTTTCAAATTGTAGGAGGAATTAGCTTTTAAAAATATTTTTATTGGATTCCTCTCGTTTTTCTGAGCAAAATTCATATGTTATGCGTGCTAATCCGAGCTACGGTTGAGGAGATATGAATTTAACAAAATTGACTTACTTCGGGCCAATGGGATTGCGCCACGTCACTTTACCCATGCAGCGATCTCGCGAATTTGGAAAACATTTCGAAATGATCAGAATACCCTCGGTTAAATTGTCGCTTCTTTCTACCCCGGAGGGGTAAAACCATCCAACGTGCCCAAGCTTCTTCTTCCTCCTCGCGAGCTGCCAGGGCACCGACCTGCAGCCCTAATCGCGAACAGCGTGACCTCTCTACCCCCTCCCCGACCCCGAAGGTCACTAGGGAGGGTTCTCCTCCCTTCGCCGCACACCCCCGCGCCAGATGGTGCCCCCCTTTCACAGCTAGAGCGGCTGACCCACGTCGGTCGGGCCTGCAATCTGCAGCTGACCTGGTAGTCGCGTTGCAGGTTCGTTGCGCGATGGTGGCGGCCAGGAAAGGTGGCAGATCACCCTAGATTTCTAGGAGCAATTTCGTGCCTCCACTAAGATCACACCAAAGCTGATAGAGCCTCCGAAACCTCCCTAGGTTCCCTTGGTTAGGGGGTAGCACGGAAAGAATAAGAATAGGTTGTATTGCGTGGGATTTCTCCCTGGACCTCGACCAGTTCTTTACCCCTTTATATAGGGTGGAGTATGAAGCCCTAAGGCGTGCCTCATGAGGACTCAAGTCCCAAACTCAAAAGGAAACTCACTTTCCTTGGTTGTGGAGCAACCATCTCTCTCTCTCTCTCTTCATTATCTCCTTTTTCTTTGATATTCCTTATTGCATGGATATTTAGGAATTCGAAATTCCTCTCCCTTATCCTCTTTAATCTTGTCTTTTAATTCATTAATCACGAATTTATGTTTTCCTTAAGTAGAAAACATCTCCCTTCTAATAAAACCACATAGTCCATTTGGAAAGTATTCACATTATATTCTTATTTTCTTTTATAGGTATTTTCTCTTTCCTCCTTCTTCATTGGGACTCCTTGGATCCCAAGAAACTCTATTATTTCGAAATCCTTTTTATTGGATACTCATTATCCTCCTAGATGCATCGACATGCATTATTCTCCATTATCATGTGTATTTCTTATTAAAATATTTCTTTTTTAGGATTTCTCTTTATTTCTCTTTTATTTTCCTCATTAGTATTCCTTTTATCATTAGGAATCCTTGGAATATGAAATTCCACCAAGGATTATTCCATTATACCTCTTTTCACTTATTTTCCATATTTCATCAATGTTTTTAATTTCTTTATTAACAAGGAAATACTTTATTGGTCTTTTCTTTTCTCGTTGCTTTATCTTTGCAACTTTGGACTCCTTGGAACCCAAGGAACCCAAGAGGCACGAAATTCATTCTTGGATTACATTCCTTTGCCTTCTAGAGGTTTCTACCTCATCTCTCTTTTCTCAACAACTCAAATATTCATTAATTAATTGAATTTCCTTGTTATTGGGCCCAATAGCCAATAAAGCCCACAAATCAAACAACAAGGCTATTTTAAACGAAATCCATTTATTCACAACAAATTATATCATTATTTGTCCAAATATCTTTAATATGAGAAATCACATTTCTCACCAAAGGAACCCAAAATTTGGGGTTGTAACATCCTTCCCCTCTTATGAGAATTTTTCCTTCAAAATTCCATCAAGCAAGCAATAAAATAGGATAAACCTATCACATGTCCATCATGGCTCCAATGTGGCTTCACCCTTTTCCATGGTGCTTCCCAAGAACCCTCATTATCTCATTTCCTTCCATCTAATTTCTTTCTTACCTTGGTATATCGTACCCTCATAGGTGACTTAGGACTTTTCAGCCTTTCAAAAGCTGAATAGGTTCAGGGCTCAACACATGGCTTGGGTACCTCACATAGTGCTCTTGATCGGACTAATGGAACACATTACACATCATATTATCCTGAGGGGCAAGGCTAAACACAACCATCTCCACCAATCCATCTCAAATGGACCCATATATCGGGGACTCAGCTGTAGCTTAGAGGGGTCGGATTTTCACATTATATTCCCCCACAGTGAACTGCATGTCAGTCTGCTTTGCATCAGCTCGTGACTCATGTCACCCTTGGGCTCTCTCTCTCAGCCATTTCATGATCAAGTGACTTCATCTGCACACAATGTGGTTCTTTTATGACCTTCACGAGACCTCCTTCACCAACATCATCATAATGAAGTGGCGACCGACACAACCTCCTTATAGCACTTCTTGCATCCCGATAAAGGCTATGGTGGTTAACATCACATCTTAAGAACTGTCTCTTTGTATCACCCTGAACAAGCACACTTGCTATCATCAGACCCTCTAGTCTGGATCATACTAACCATTGGTATGGGGTGATAAACTGTACTATCATCGAGTTCTTCACGTTTCTACTTCCACCTCATGGAAATGAACCCTTAGGTCATATTCAAGAACTTTTGAACTTGCATCGTGGTGTAGTTGAACCATCTTCTCCCTTAAGTAGTTCAACACTCTTCCTTTCTCATGTCATCTAGGTAAGGCGATCTACCATAACCCATATTGCACTTCGACCCTCCTTGGTCTAGGGTAGTCTTACCACAACATCCATAGTAATGAACTCCCATTCTCTCTCGTGGACTCTTTTATCCTCTATATCGATACACTGGGTTACTAGTGTTCGTCCCTCACTTCTATCATGCATGGATACAAGCCACATGCATCTTCAGCTTAAGCATCCAAAGTGCTACTATCTCTTACTATCTCAATAATATCATGGTATACGATGATCATGATCTCCAGCGTGTCATGATTCCTCCAGCTGATTCCTCAAAATCCCTACACCACTCTAATCAGGGTTTTATCACCTTTCTTTTCAGAGGAGTGCATCTGGGGTTTCACAACCATTCTGGCTTTCCAAACAACCACTATTCTTGTTCAACTTATCTCTTTTTCCAAACTTAAGGTTGGCCTGTCCACCTCCACTTATTCTAGCTTCCAGCTAAACTAGGCACTATATCTCAAACAGAGCATTCATCACAACTTATTATCCTTAGGTATTAGGTAACATACCCCTCCATGTATTGTACTTATCATCTCATCTTAGCCTTAAGTCCATCTTCGTCAAGAATATTTCGAGCTTATACCTTTGGTTTTCAACCTCAACCTGGTGTAACTCATAGCTCATACTAAAAACATCCTTATAAGATGACTATCTTATTTCTCTTTAGTATTTGTAAGCCATCCATGTATCATTCACTTTACCAGGGTATGTTATCTTCTCTGTCCCCGTATCTCATGGCAACGTTCCAAACCATATTATCTTTTATCCTTGGTGTATGGCATGCGTACTGTCCTATCTCTCACTCCCATAACAAGAGGAAATAAGCATTTGGCTGCAGTCCAAATACAGAGTTCTTCCTGTTCCAAGAGTAGAGATGGTACATCCCACCTTGCCAGTACCCCTTTAAGGCTGAGTTTGAAATGTGCCTCACCTGTCTCTTCACCACAAACATCATGATATCAAAGTTACTTCCATGGGAAATTGGTCTCGAACCTACTTGGGTTACTACACAATCCTTGGTCATCTCCTCTAGGTCGATAGGGTGCCGACACTTTTGGGGTCATCCCTCTTCCCTCGTGCATCAGAGAGTGCCCTACTCATCTTCCCTTTGGGTCCCATGAGTTTATGAAGGTGATCAATCTCCTAACCCATGGCCCTCAGACAATGATAGATGTTTCCTCCCGACCCTATGGTCATGTGCAACTAGGGAATTAGGCAACTCCTTCTTCCATCGGTCTTATCCCTACCTGACCCTAGGATAGACTTAGGATTCCATTATAATACATGTTCAACTTAGAACCTTACCCAATCCTTCCTCATCTCTCTCTGCATTCACAACTGACTTTCATCCTTTCATAGGGATCATGGCGACCTGTCTTCCATGGTCAGGTCCCATACCGGTTACCTCCAAGGTAACACATCCACATGCACTTTAGAGATGGCTATGTATGGGTCTACAGGTTCATTTTCATGCCATGTACTTTTCACTTAGCTTCTCAAGATCCTATGAAACCTCTTTAGGTCACCTCAAAACCAACAGAACTGGTATACACCCTACCAAAGGGGTCCTTCTCCCAGGATGGGAGGAAACTACAACTCATGACAACAAGGTCACAAACATCCTTATGTTTAGGGTATGCATCCACCTGAGCATGCTTAGCCCTAGCAAGCTACTAAGGCATAAGAAAACACTTACCAAACCATGCTAGGTCACACTTGTTCGCATCCTCAACATCGGACCAACTTAGTTGCGAGGGGTTCGTCAAACATACCCTTAACTTAAGGGGTTTCCCTTACATGAGGAGTACCATTCTTGGAACTATAGAGACTCAAATCTCATCATGAGCATTGGATACGTTGCTTCCCCTCTTAGGCCTAGGAACCCTATGTTCTCTTTTGGGTATCCAACTTGCATGCTCAATCTCTTAACCATGAATCAAGAAGGTCCAAGGTAAGTCATGTACCTTCATGATCCCTCTACTCGAGCAACACTTCAGATCTGAGTCCTCTTCCAGGACAACCAACTACGTATAAAGCCTCACAACTGGTTACTTAAACCTTCTTAGGGTCTAAAGCACTCTTTATCTCATCCAGCAGGTAATTACTTATACCATAGGTACTAGAAGCATCCACTATTCCTCATGTCTCAGAATCTAAGATTCCAACCTTCTTTCTTGGGTCCTGCTTTCTCTCTCTAGATCTAACTCCACATCCATCATGATTCCTTATCCAGGGTTTCATCCTACTGTCAGCACTACTGAAGTACTCTGGGTGCAAGCTACACCTTACTTGCACAAGCCCATAGGGTTCTATAGGTTCCTTTCTAACTTCATACATGAAGGAGCTATCCTTCGCTCAAACCTGCACGACCCTTCCCAGGGTTGGGTTGCCAAAAGTGCTAGGTCAGCAACTTCTCATGGCTCATATGGCATCCAAGGAACGTTTATCCAAACACCTGGTCTAACCTCATCATGCCATCTCTCTCTCTCTAACCTTCACTTAGGGTTAGGGTTAACATCGTCCTCAGAGGATGTGCTAGGTCTCTACTGTAATGGAGATCTCTACCTCCAAGACTCACTTTCTCTACTCATCCTTCTGACAAGAAGGTCTAGCCTCAGGTCTCTCCCGAGGGCAAAGACAACTTATGTCATACGACCTAAGCATGTATCTATACTTTTATGCTTACTCTATTAAGCTTATGTCCATGACATCTTATTTACATGCTTTTCATTAATTTGGTGGAGGATCCCTTAATCCTTATCAACCTTACCCATACCTCAAGAGGGTGAGGAGAAGAGAGGAAACCCTAATCCTTAAGGTCCTTAACAGAATTTGAGTTGAGAAGGGATGAACAAGATGAGAGAGTCCTAAAGGTATCTTATTTCGAGTCATATCCTAAGACTTTGGCCAGGCAGTCACACGGATCCAGGAGTCCTCATATTCCGACTAGCGGTGCGGAGGAAAATATTGCCAGCCCCCGGTCGTGATCCTTTTCTAGACACCTCTGTCTTTCGGATAATCCTCTAATAACTCCCTTGGGTTCTACAGAATTTGTAAAATTTAATAATTATTAAAGATTACTTGAGGAACCTATGATCTAATACCAATTGTAACGACCCCGTCTCCCGGTAACCCCCAATTAAGGGAGACCCGAAGGATAGAGCCGTTATTCAATTAACAGGATCAAAGATTCGACAAATAATCAATAACAATTAATAAACTTTACCAACTAAACTGAAAACTGGTATAAAATAAACTTTGTTTACCTTTTAAAATCTGGGATTTCTAAACTTCTATCCATGAAGATACTAATCTAACTAATCCTCCTATGCACGTTACTTCTCTTTTAATTCCACATATGCCACTTTACTGTTTGTTCTTTTCCTTTGTACCTAAAACGCCGACAAACAAAACTTCGGTCAGCCGAAGCTGGTATGTGGGGGAAACAATAATTGTGCAACTATGTTAACAATGTAATCAACCAAATATCATTTAACAACCAAGATTACGTTTTAAGAAATACTACTCAATCCTTGCCTATCCCTGTGGGCTATGATCTCCAAAACACAAGATAAACATAGCGGAAGCGATTCGATTAATAGCGGAATACGAAAAATCATGAGAAATTAAAACTTTTCGAAAATGAGATCTCAAAAACCTGAAACTCCTTTTATAAAAGTAAGATGAACTGTTTACATCTCTGATAAATCACTTCTTGAGTGATTATATACATCATGATACAAAATCTCAAGACTTAAAAATTCTCAGATCAACAAACTCCTAGGACCTGAGTGTACAGAGACGACATAAGACTATTCTAATTACAAGACTAGACAGCACAGTGTTTCCACCTGAAATCACTGCTGCTCCTGGTTTTGCTGCTGCTGCTGCTGTCCACCTGCAGATTGGTTCCTTCGACCTCGACGTCCACCTAAAGGTAGAAATCTATGGGGTGAGACAATTTCAAATAATTGTCCCAGCGAGAGTTATAACTCTCCGCCAGAAACTTTGTTAAAAGCATTCAAAGGAATATCATGAGCAGGTAACTTAGATTACTCACAGCAGGCTTGATAATAATTACTCACCCGTATTAAGGAATATGAAGAACATGTATACTAATACTTGAACAGGATATTAAATGCAAGCAATGTAATAACAATCAATGTTCTTCGTAGTTCAACCTAAGATGTTATTCTATGTGGTTGATTATGTTTTACAAACATCATTATGCCCTGCGGAGATGAGGTATACCGCTCATACTCCAACCGATCACTAGTAAGTCGCATCGGTATCATACTAGGTCATCGAAAGAGCCAGATTCTCATGACCTTCAACTACCTCAGTCAGAATGAGGATAAACATGCAGAACATCTAGTATCTCTGCTATTATAGCTCACCAGGGTATTATGGTACTTCGCTATTAGAGTCACAGTGGCATTCTGCACTCTCTTCGCTATCGAAAGATTTCATGTTTATCTCTCATCGATGCGGTATAAAAGATTCCTTTGGGAGAATAGTGTTACATCATCCCAGTATAAACATATAGTGAAGGGTTGATGGATTAAGATATATCCACATCAACTCTTATACTAGGATGTAAGGATATACACATCCATATTCCCCCACATACTCTAAAGTATGTGATCCAGGAGTTCCCTTAGGAAAACCTGTTTCAAACTCTGACAATGATGGATCTATGATCAGGGCTCTACATGATATGATTATACTTGGTTATTAGGTACATTTCAGTATTCTTTTAGCATCATACAAGTTTCCAAGCATTCAAGTACTAAACATGGATATAACAGAAGAATACTAAATGTAACAGGTATTACTCATATCAGTTATCAGATGGCTATCAATTCTTAATCATCTTATCACTATGATTCAGGAACATGGTTGCTTACACCCTTATATCATCATAACACTTGCTATCAAGTGACATGTCAGCATCAAGTCATCTATTAGCATGACCTTAATGTCATTCATGGCCCTTAAGGCATATCAGTTTCATGTGATGCCACTTGCATCTAGGCAACATAGTTATTTCTGTTCATAAGCTATTGACATACTTTCAATGGATATGATGTCATGATCCTTACCTGGATATGATTATTTTCTTATAAGAACCTGCATGGTTAAATCAATTAATAATAATCAACAATTCATAGTCAGATCAGCAGTCAATAAGACAGAATTAACCTTTCAATTCAAAGGTTATACTTTTATGTCCTTACAAATGGTAAGATTCCCTTGTTTATATCATTTAGGGTTATTCAACCCTTTCATTATGATTAGGAATAATGATTCCTCATCTCATATTTTTATCATACAATTCATGCTTAAAGGAAAATCATGAGTTTATAGTTTATTGTTCATTTCAACATATTACCATGAACTAGGGTTTACTATTCACATTACTCATGATTACCTTAGAACTAGGGTTTACTATTCACATCATAGTGAAATGAGCTCATATCATCATCATGAATGAGAAACATCATCATTGATGCTTTCAAATTAGGTTAAGACTCATCAATTATCTTAATTAGGGTTTTCATGATCTCTCATAAGTGGATCATACCCTAATCCTGCATATTCATATACATTGAAGGTACTTTATTTGAGTTTTAACCATAAATGGTACTTTCTCTCTCTCCTTACTAATAGATGGTGATTATATCACTCTAGATAGGGTTGGGTTAAGTCCTCATTGATTAACATAAACCAAATCACCACTATCATGTCATTAGGGTTTGAATAAAACAAGGTATCTTTTAATTGAACCCATTTAAGCTTTAAACGAGTGTGAACCCATTTGAGCTTAAACGAGTGTGAACCCATTTGAGCTTAAACGGGTGTGAACCCATTTGATCTTAAATGAGTGTGAACCCTTTTGAGCTTAAACGAGTGTGAACCCGTTTGAGCTTAAATGAGTGTGAACCCATTTGAGCTTAAACGAGTGTGAATCCACTTGAGCTTAAACGAATGTGAACCCACTTGAGCTTAAACGAGTGTGAACCCACTTGAGCTTAAATGAGTGTGAACCCACTTGAGATTAAACGAGTGTGAACCCACTTGAGCTTAAAAGAGTGTGAACCCACTTGAGCTTAAACGACCTTGAGGTAGTTAATTTGGATCCAAATGGGTTCAAACCGCATGGACATAAAAGGTGAAACAAAGATTATGTTTGAATAGGATTTCCTATGTTGAAGCCTTCAATTGGCCATGCCCTTGTTAACCATTTACAAACTGAGTCAATTAGGATTAGCCTTAATCAATTGGACACCAAATTGATTCTCAATTGAAAGCTAATTTGGGTTAAATCCCACTCAATTAGGGTTTTCAATCGGCTAGTCATCAATTTTCAACAATGTGAAACAAATTGTAGTTGAACCCATCAATTGAGCTCCAATTGGGCCCAAACTTGGCCGAAACGGTCTTGGGATCATTTGGATATCCTCCAAACGATCTTGAGACCGTTTTCCCAAAGTTTTATCAAAAACTAATTCAATTTGATAAGGATTGAACCCTAACTAGGTCCAAAATCAGCATTTTTATCAATTCATCAACCTATTGAAATTGGACCCTCAAACCATCAAATTTCCTTAACCCTAGACCTCCAAACGGTCTTGGGTTGTCACCAAACGGTCTTAAGACCGTTTGAGTGAACCCCCAAACGGTCTTGAGACCGTTTGGGTCCTTCAACCCAAAATTCACCAAAATCTATCATTGAAAAACTCAATTCAACCCGATTAGGGTTTAAGGAGTTGAAGTGCCTTCAACTTGTGATTGGTTTTGGAATTGGGTTATGATTCTTTGTAGGAATTAAATTCAATATGTTTACAACAGTTCCTTAAATGGTCTTCCCTTGGTCAACCCTATCAAACGGTCTTGAAGACCGTTTAAAACTAAACGATCTTGCAAGGTCGTTTGAGATCAAACGGGTTGAGCCCCTTTTTAATTTCAAACGATTGCAAACCGTTTAGACCTATTGGTCCAAGATCGTTTAATAAAGTTGGATAAGGACCAACATAGGTATTAACGCCCTTCATCTTCAACCTTGAAACCAAGGTCTGTTCTTTACGAAAAAGCTTGCAAGAGTGCAAAGAAAGATGGGGAAGAAGAAGAACTAACTATTATTTGCAAGAATAAAAGTATGCATAACAAAGCAAGGTTTAGAGTTATAAAACCCGCCTCAAATGTTGTTCCTAGAGCTCCAAGATTCCAAGCTTCAAGCCTTTTATGGCGTCTTGAGCTCCATAGGTTGGCCAAAGGTGATTCTCCAAGGAAAAGATGGAGATGATCGGCTAGAACAAGAAACCTAAGTGAATTAACCATGAAACCAACCTTATACAAGGATTTCCTCCATGAATCCAAGCTAGAAGATGGTTCTCTCTTACCTTAGAATAGGTTGGTCGTTTCCCTGAGCTCCAGAGCTTTGCCTAAGTCAGTCTAAGCAAGGGAATAAGAAGGGAAGAAAGGAAACGTTGCCTTTGGTTGCAAAGGAAAGGATCATATATACTTTGAGGTTATTTTCATCATAAGGATAACTTACTCCTCCTTTTCACAACTAGGTCCTTCCTTTCTTTTAGGCACGTCCCTCCTCTTCATATCTAAGGTAAAACTTCTTCTAAGACCAAGGACTAAAGGCAAGGAAGGTCAACTTGTCACTATGGTGCACATATACATATAAGGGTCTCCTTTACTTACAACTTTGGTGGTTTAATTACAAAGGTGTTTCTTATTATATGATTATTTAAATGAAGTGTATCCTTCATTATTATAACTTTAAAAGATGTCAAAAATCATAAAAGATATTCTAGAAAGTGTATATTACAAGTTGCACCCCCACATTTTGGGTAAATTGCACTTTACACCAAAATTAGGGTTTAAGCACAAGAATTGCTCCACAAGCTGCACCTTGGTGCCCAAGCTTGGAGAATCCATCATACCTCATCATATTCATTCATATGATGTCTCATCATCAAAGGAACATTATATCATGTTAATATTGCAAGTTAACCCTTCTAATTGGGTAATTTGCACATAGGTCCCTGCATAACAAAACAATACTACATTCATTGTTTTAAAAGGACAGAAATGAAATTGTATGTTCCTCAGGAACTTAATTACATGCCAGAAGTTAATCACAAGTATCTTAATTACATGATTTAAGTAAAAACACCTAGGGTTAACTTATAACCCAGGTCAGGGATGTTACAATCCCCTTTCTCTATAATGTCCCTGCAGTAGACATGGATACCACCTCTCTCATATGGTAGATCCTTACCCCCATGGCCCTACCACATAGGTAGACAATACCTAGGGTTATGGAGTCGCATGGTCCTACCCAAAGGTAGACCAATCCCTGACTCATGATGACTTGATGGACCTACCCCATTGGTCGCCATTTACTAAGTCATTTAATGACCTGATGGACCTACCCATTGGTAGCCATTTACTAGGTCAATCTATACAGCTACAGAGGGGACTAGGATCTGAGCTAGTAGGCACATCTCTTATGTGATAGTCATATTCACATTATAATTTGCATGAATTAAATACATCCAACAGTTTGATTCAAGCCACGATGGAAACATCGATAAAATCCCGGAAAACTAATTTGGGTAGTCATAAGCGTAACCACATACATGTACATGTAGATTCAGGTGCAAGAATAGTCCAAACAACAATGAGCAAGCAAGCATTCAATAAGATCCTGAAACAAATATACAATTTCCTTTTATTACTCGTGTCATTAAGATCTATTAAATCTAGCTCGCTTCTTAGGGTTTCTAGTCCACTATTAGGGTTTCCATTGCAATTAGGGTTTCCCTTCATCTTTTATTATTTTAAACCCTAATTTAACACAATTGATCACAAACCATAATTATTTCCACATCTAATTATCAATTCCGGATTAAAGGCATAATCAACCATTAATCAGGCTCATTAAGCCTCTTTTTATTAAAGCTACTATTTTTATCCTTTTAATCCATGACAAGATCATTATTCGCATTTATCATTAATTCATAGTTCATTATGATCCAAATCACATATAAACTCGATTTGCAATTAATTCCATATTTTATTCATGAGAAAACCCTAATTACTATATTTAGGGTATTATCCACAAATTAGGAACTTTAATACTCAAAATAGCTTAGATTCAGCATATTCCAACTTTAATCATGAAATTAATCAATTAAAGCCATTGATAGTCAAATTAATCAACATTAGGGTTTCAAGGCCCATTAAAGTATTATTCATGCACATTAAACTCGAAATTAAACTAATTACATGCAAATTCATCCTTTTTGTTCCTAATGTGTCCTTTCATCATTAAAAGGTTAATACTAACTCTAATAATCCATTAAACCCTTATAAATATATTATTCATCTCAAAATAGGGTTCTTTAAACATTAACACATTAAAGTTGATATCTTCCATCACTTTTAGAATTGCAGGAGTAATTAGCTTTTAAAAATATTTTTATTGGATTCCTCTCGTTTTTCTAAGCAAAATTCATATTTTATGCGTGCTAATCCGAGCTACGGTTGAGGAGATATGAATTTAACAAAATTGACTTACTTCGGGCCAATGGGATTGTGCCACGTCACTTTACCCATGCAGCGATCTCGCGACTTGGAAAACATTTCGAAATGACCAGAATACCCTCCGTTAAGTTGTCTCTTCTTTCTACCCCAGAGGGGTAAAACCGTCCAACGTGCCCAAGCTTCTTCTTCCTCCTCGCGAGCTGCCAGGGCGTCGACCTGCAGCCCTAATCGCGAACAGCGCGACCTCTCTACCCCCTCCCCGACCCCGAAGGTCGCTAGGGAGGGTTCTCCTCCCTCCGCCGCACACCCCCGCGCCAGATGGTGCCCTTCTTTCACAGCTAGGGCGGCTGACCCACGTCGGTCGGGCCTGCAATCCGCAGCCGACCTGGTAGTCGCGTTGCAGGTTCGTTGTGCGATGGTGGCAGCCAGGAAAGGTGGCAGATCACCCTAGATTTCTAGGAGCAATTTTGTGCCTCCACTAAGATCACACCAAAGATGATAGAGCCTCCGAAACCTCCCTAGGTTCCCTTGGTTAGGGGGTAGCACGGAAAGAATAAGAATAGGTTGTATTGTGTGGGATTTCTCCCTGGACCTCGACCAGTTCTTTACCCCTTTATATAGGGTGGAGTATGAAGCCCTAAGGCGTGCCTCATGAGGACTCAAGTCCCAAACTCAAAAGGAAACTCACTTTCCTTGGTTGTGAAGCAACCGTCTCTCTCTCTCTCTTCATTATCTCCTTTTTCTTTGATATTCCTTGTTACATGGATATTTAGGAATTCGAAATTCCTCTCCCTTATCCTCTTTAATCTTGTCTTTTAATTCATTAATCACGAATTTATGTTTTCCTTAAGTAGAAAACATCTCCCTTTTAATAAAACCACATAGTCCATTAGGAAAGTATTCACATTATATTCTTATTTTCTTTTATAGGTATTTTCTCTTTCCTCCTTCTTCATTGGGACTCCTTGGATCCCAAGAAACTCTATTATTTCGAAATCCTTTTTATTGGATACTCATTATCCTCCTAGATGCATCTACATGCATTATTCTCCATTATCATGTGTATTTCTTATTAAAATATTTCTTTTTGAGGATTTCTCTTTATTTCTCTTTTATTTTCCTCATTAGTATTCCTTTTATCATTAGGAATCCTTGGAATATGAAATTCCACCAAGGATTATTCCATTATACCTCTTTTCACTTATTTTCCATATTTCATCAATGTTTTTAATTTCTTTATTAACAAGGAAATACTTTATTGGTCTTTTCTTTTCTCGTTGCTTTATCTTTGCAACTTTGGACTCCTTGGAACCCAAGGAACCCAAGAGGCACGAAATTCATTCTTGGATTACATTCCTTTGCCTTCTAGAGGTTTCTACCTCATCTCTCTTTTCTCAACAACTCAAATATTCATTAATTAATTGAATTTCCTTTTTATTGGGCCCAATAGCCAATAAAGCCCACAAATCAAACAACAAGGCTATTTTAAACGAAATCCATTTATTCACAACAAATTATATCATTATTTGTCCAAATATCTTTAATATGAGAAATCACATTTCTCACCAAAGGAACCCAAAATTTGGGGTTGTAACATCTATGCACTTATTGTATACTTAACTCTTTTATCCTATTTTCCCTTTGTTGTAGAGTACATAAATGCATTTTACTCGATTATATGATCCATTCATTCTAATTGATTCTTTCTATCTTGGCTTTCCATGTAGTTTTCTCTTATCTTTCCTTGCTTTTAGATTGGGTAAAGTGCCTCAATTAGTTATATGGTTCAATTATCTTTATATATCCTTTCTTCTTCATTTTGTATGTTACATACTAATATATTTCTTGAATATATATTCCCTCTTCCTTCATTCCTAATTTTGGGTTTCTTATCTGAGGCCCCAAAGCTGGATCTTAGAAATCAATTCCAAATTATTCTTTTCTATTCTAGTCTTTCCCTTATATTTCAACTTCTTAGTTTATTTACATTCACACTATGATTGTGGGTCTAATTTATCCAGAGTCTACTCTTATTATATTGTTAATAGGAGCCATTAGATCCCAGTAACACACCCTACCAGTCAGACCAGGACGAACCTGCAATCCTGAAGCCAAGAGCTACTCAGGATTAACCAACTCCTATTCATATCAAACATGTGGAAAGAATATCTACTTAGGAAAAAATCATTTAAACATAACTTCTAGTCTACTTGATAAAAAGAATATAAAAAATATTTGAAGAAACTTCATGATATATAACAATATAAAAGAACCATATATATTCTATAAAATGATAATATGAATTCAAATATATAAGATCATTTCTACCAATCTCAAATAAAAACAATTTAAAATAAAAAAAATTTATTGCATTCTATGTTTATGCTCTTATCCTTCTTTACTTTCTAGTCTTCTAACCCTAAAATTTGTAGGGTTTCTCTCCAGTCCATCCTTCCTCTACATACCTGGCCAGGGAATCCAGAGAAGAATAGACATAGTAGATTGATACTGGTCAACCCTAAGTATTCATAAAGTGGGCCAGGATATCCAAACACTCACACCTCCAAGATTTGTAGACACATCACCTCCTATATGCCATACTTATAACTCTGACTTTCTATACTATGGTCCCTAACGACTCATCCTAAGCTCTAATACCAAGAGTTACACCCACATCCCACAATTACCACTAATCATGAGATTAGGGCATAAGTTTGAGGATCACACTTAATACAAAGTTCACTCCCAACTTTTTCTTTAATTTCAGACTCTTTGTTTCCTCACATTCAATCACATAAAAAACTTAACAAGGGAAATTAAGACTCGGTTACTCTAATCTTATGCCAACAATAAAGATACATATCTAAACATTCATTATGTTTCCCACACTTCCCTATATATACGACATGAAAATCAGAAGCATACTCTATTATTAAGGAATCAAAGTTACACAACATCATCAACTACTCTCTCACTACTCTACAAGGACCTAGAGTGATAGGGATCAACATAAATTGACTAATCCAATACTTAGATCTTGTGGCAGATCTACTTTGGCATTGACATTCTTCAATCCACTTGGTTTCCCTAAAAAATTGTGAGTAGAGGGGACATCCTACTCACTTAGTGAATGAGTACTTCATAGAAACACTTTCAAGAACATGTATAATTATAGATATATTGTTGAGAAATTGATTAAGTAGAATAGAAGTAAGCTATAAAGAGACTAATCATTCACAAACACATGTATGGTAGGCGACTCTAGATGACTACAAATAGTAAATCAATCATTGAGCATTCTTAAACAATCACAAGTAAAATATTAATTCAAAACCATTCAAAGAATAATTGAGTAACTACACACACTTGATTAATATCTCATTCATCTTATTATGCCCTGAGCCCACATGAAGTGTACCACTACATGTGAAAGTATCAAAGCAAGATACGATCTCATTGTACAAGGATTAGAAGCATGCTCAATTTCCTAAGACTATAGTCTCACTTACCCTATATGTAGTGGGCAGTCGCCATGTCTAGCTCTCTACGACTAACGAGAGCGACTGGATATCTCAAACTCCACCTCTCAACTTGGGTACTTAGGCAGTGAGTCAAATCCCTCAGGCTTATTGTGCATCAGTGGACCTACTGACCACTGATCACTACAATGTAACATAGGTACAACTAACATCTCTTCTTGGTGTTGGGTACCACACAACTGTAGGGAGTCTACCCTATTGGTCAAGACCCCTGCACCCTATTGGTACAATCTGACTTACCTTGATCTGGACTACCTCTAGTCGGGAAATCATTTCCTCCCCACAACACAGGCCTCATCCTGTGAGGATTCTATAATGTTTATGGCATTTAAATATCTAATTCACTCTTTAATTTTATGATTCAATCTTCACATCAACATTTCTTAGTTTAACCTCATAAAAATAATCCTTTTATAAATTATCAACAATTTGTATGGTAAACTGAGCAACTATGCAACACCACTTATCTCACTAAAGAACACAAAATTGAAAACACTTGCTTCACTGAATGCACTATACTTAGGGTCTCATTCACCTCATTTACATATCAAACAACTTGCATAAGGACTTTATGCATCATAATGTTTCACTGATAAAAGATTTCTTTCAAAAATTGATATACAATTAACATATATATGAAACCCTATAATTGAGTTGAATTAGGATTTCCACACCATTCAATGAGATATCATGCATCAATAATAACACTGAATGAATAAATTCTATGATGTCAAAGAGAATCACTTCAAATGGATTTCACAATGTCTATTCACAAATTTTGAACTTTCCACTCATCAAGGTCTCACCCTCTTTACTGAGATATCAAGAAAATGCTAATAACATCACATGAAATCCAAGACAGTATCTTACATATATGTAATATGCATTGATATGAACAATCATTCATAAACAAGGGGATTCAAATAGACAAAGTTATCTATTCAATTATATAACATTTTTAGGTATAACTGAAAACCCTAGATTTCAGTATATTCTTATAACCTCTACAATTAATTTAGGAATTCTCCTGTAGATGATTCGTGTGCATTTCTAATATGATTTTATCATCTTAAATTCATCACAATAGAGAAATAATCCATTTCAAATCATATTGCAAAATCTAGAACTGAAAGGCAGATTAGGGTTTATTGTCGCAAATAAGAGAATTAAAGATTTATAGTGGATTTAATCCAATTTCATGAAATCTATTATTTAAAGGAAGTAACCAATCACCCTAAGGTATGAAAACACCATAGAAACGTCGCCCGTCTCTGAAATTCTCAAATCCATATCAAAACCCAGGCAATTCACTGATTTCTTCTTTCTTTCAACTCTGAAACCATAGGAATGGAGATTTATGGAGAAAGAGTGAGAAAAGGGGAAGATTTGATATCATTTCGAATGAAATAAGATGAGGGATGGAATAATGACATGCGAGATAATATTCACCACAAAAAGCTATGCAAAGAAGCTAAACTTATTTGATTTTATCATATCTCAGATAGTGAAACCCTAGGTCAACATCTCCACCACTTTCTCCTCTCAAAACCCTATCTCTCATCTCTCTCTAGAATATCATTTCTTGGGAATGGATCATGAAATATGAGATCTCCTTGGTTGCTAGATTGCTCATATAGAGAAATTGAGGTGCTTGGGTCAATTGTAATTTGACCCTACTTATACTTTCTTTTATTTCAGCAGACTTTTTTGTCGTTAAAATGTTACTGTAAATCATTTACTTCAGAGGACAAACCTCCTAAAAAATATGAAAACTTATCATGGTATCTTACATGTAATTTAAGAGCTTCTTTAAAATTTTAGATCATTCCAAACTACTAATAAATAATTTATAATATAATCAGGCACTGTTGAACAACAGTCTACAGCATAATCGGTTGAAGTATAATTTGACTTAACACCACATTTAAAGAATGTCTAAATAATCTGAAAGTTTTTACTAACATGCTTTACTGAGTTATCAATATCATATCCAAATTTCAAAGAAAACCAAGTTACATAGAAAATAATAAAAATCATTTAAGACACTGCTATCCTAATCAAATTCCATATTCATCTACTATCAAAATCCTAATTTTTTCTGACTAGGGTTTACATTTCTCAAACCCTAATTCTTTAACTTATAAGCATGCTTAGAGTTCCTTATTATGTTTTAAACATAACAATTGATATAACATCATTAGTCATGTTTAAATGATGTTCAATCTAATTAAACATGTAATCATTCAAGTAAACCCTAGTTTACCAATTAAGCACAAATGTAGCCATAACAAGAAAGATGATTCTTTGTACACTATTTTTACATATATGTGACATATATATGTGTTGTAAAACTATATTTAGATTTTATGCATGTTTATTCTTCTATGATGAACAACCCTTGTTTTTAAAGTATGAAACAATGGACTTTACTTAGTGTAAAGGATTGGCTTTACTTAGTGATGAAATTGATGGTTTTACTTGACCTATAAATTGATGGTTCTACTTTGTCCTTGAAACAATGGTTTGTTAAGGGTAGGAAATGATGGTGTTAGTTAGTTTTAGAATCAAGGACACTACTTGGTAATGAACCAAATGCTTTTGCTGGCCATGAACCAATGGGCATGTTTAGTATATGATTTGATGTTTGCTATGTTTATGAAAGATCGTTGGCTTTGTTTTGAGTCCAGCAATGAATTCGTTAGTATGCCAAGTATGTGAACTGATGTTTGGGATAATTATATTAATGATCTGATTGTTTTTATTTTGGCTAAAGTATATTAATGATATGATGGTTTTGCTTTTGGTTAAGTACATAAATGAACTGATGGGTATGCTAGTTATAAGAATTGATGTTTTGGCTAAGTCTAAAAATGACCCGATGGCTTTGCTTTTTGGTTAAGTCCATGATTGAAGTGATGGTTTGATATTTGGATAATCCCTAAATGAAACCATGGTTTGCCTGAGTGTTTACCTATGTATGATAATGAAACAATCATATTGCTTGAACCTTTCTTGTAATGGTTAATTGATGATAATTTAAAACTTCTATCTTCAATTGATGTTGAAATGATGAAGTGATACATTCATATTGCTAAAGGTAATTCTTCTATGTTACTCTTGGAAATGTCATAACTCTTATGATTGATGAACCCTTATGTTGGGTCTGAAGGTAACAACTTTGTTGGTGACATGTTGAACCTTTTGCAAAATGTTGAAGTGATAATGATATCCCTACTAGAAGTACAGTCGTATGGTCTAAATGGCCTTTGGGCATGTTTTGATCCCTAATGGAGGTTTAGCTTATTCATGGGTGACAGTGGTCTAGTGTACTATGATGTTATGAAGAGGAGTATATTTCATACATTTTATATCTTTTGGAGTTGTTATGTACCAATATTTTTTATAGAAAAAATATTGTTGTTTGTATGTAACTTGATTGAGGCAGTGTGAAAATACCCAATTGACCTAATTAATCAAGTAAAACCCTAATCATGTAGTGTACTGATCCATAAAACTATTGCATTGTCATAACTTGATGGATAGTAAAATGAGTATTCCAGAAAGGAAACTCAGAGTCATATACTATTGAGTATTTGCTGGTACAGGGAGGGTATATCCTTGTTATCTTGATGTCATGGTTTTGGAGAATGGTCGAGGTTGTGTCCCATATGAATATGAATATATATATATATATATATATATATATATAGAGAGAGAGAGAGAGAGAGAGAGAGAGTCAGGCTAGAATACACTCGAGTGTATTCAGAGTAGAATATACTCAAGTAGTTTTTCATGATGCAATATTTTTTTCAAAAATCTAATCCATTGATCTTCTTAAACATCTTGTGAATAGATCATATAAAAAAATTCGAGAACATCTAGACATTTACAAGTCATGTTATAAAGACTGAAAAAATTATGCATTTCAAATTAGTTTTACGCGTCCATTTTGTTGCCCTCAGATGAGTGACTTACACTCATCCAAACGGGCTCACAATTTGTATGTAGCCTTGTTATAATATGACAGTGAAGATCAATGGTTTACATTTTGCAAATATAGTCTTAATATGCAAACACACTTGAGTGTATTCTTGCGATCTGTACACTTGAGTGTATTCTAGCCTGACTCTCTCTCTCTCTCTCTCTCTCTCTCTCTCTCTATATATATATATATATATATATATGTGTGTGTGTGTGTGTGTGTGTGTGTGTGTGTGTATGTATAATACCCTAGTTTCTAGTTTTGTGGCTTGTTACCTGAGGGAGGATAGGTTGATTGTAGTTCGATTGATATGTCACTACGACGGACTCATACTAACCAAGGGTAATAGATCTTAGGATTTTGACTCTCCTAAATCTTGTACGGAGTTGATTCTGACTTTAGAGTAGCCAGTTGGTAGTTTGAGTGGTATGCCTCAAATTACCCAGAGCTTAATAAAATATGTATTTCAGCCATGTAGCATATTTGTTAGGATTATTCATCGATTCACATTGGATGATAACCCTCACCATGTTTCCTTTAATATTTAGATGAGGTATAATGCGGTAAGAGAAATCAACTATACATATGTTGTTATCTCTATCTATTCCTTTGAATATTATGTTAATCTTTCAATTTTGTAGTTAAGATCTAGTTATGACTATTCTTGATGATGGTTATATTTGGCATTTCAACTCTATAATATTATCTACTTTATATGTTTAATTAAATAATCTATTGTCAGAAATAGATATTGATGAGAGTTATATCTCTCGCTAGGACATGAGTTTTACCTGGTGGGTCACCACATCTTTTTAGGTAACCGTCAGTAGTGTCAATAGATCTATGGTAGCGAGGAGGAGCGGTTTGGATATCCATAGAGGAAGAAGGTTGGTGAGTTTTTTAGTGTGTCCTAAAGTCATCCATGTACTATCAGGTCTGGGCGGGAAAGTTCTGTAGGTGATGTTTCACCAACTTTACTTTTTGGTAGCATAATGACTTTAATACATGCTATAAATATGGTGTATGATACCTTTTGTATATAGGTTGTAGTTGAGGCCACAAATCTTTGTAAAGATACATGTCATGGTATATGCTTTGTCATATAATTATGGACCTATATATAAATGTTCCTGGACATGTTTAAGAAGATTTATTTGGTTTTAGGTATGCCCCTTTTCAGTGATATGATTAGTTGTGATCGATCGTGTTTTGGTTTTGAATAATCTCATTTTGTGTAGCAGGTTGCCACACCTTGGGTGAGTCTTGTGCAAGAAGCACTTCATTGTTTTGAATGAGAAGAATGAGATGTACCCCACCTGCACTATAACTCGGTGGTGCATGTGCATTGACTATCACAAGATCAACAATGAAAATAAGACTAACCACTTCCTACGTTCATTTCTTGATCAAGTCCTAGAGAGACTTGCATACCAAGAGTTCTTTTGTTACTTGAATGGATACACTGACTCCTACTAGATATCCATCCACCCTAGTGATTAAAAGAAGACAACCTTCACATGTCCCTTTTGCATGCATGTTTTTCACTAGATGCCCTTCAAACTATGCAATGCACTCGCTAATTTCCAGCGTTGGATGCCTTCCATCTTCAACAACCTTACATAAAACATAATGGAATCTTCATGGACGAATTTTCAGTCTAGGGAGATTCTTTTGATGCTTTCCTACACCATCTTTACCCTCTCTTGGAACATGGTAAAGAAGCACATTGGTGCGTAATATGGAAAATGGTCACTTCATGGTAAAGGAGGGCATTGTTTTAGGACACCGTGTTAGCTTCGGAGGCATTCAAGTCGACAAGGGAAAGATTGAAGTAATAGACAAGACATCGACTCCAACCACTGTCAAATATGTTTGTGATTTCCTATGACATTTTGGATTCTATGGAAGGCTCATACGTGATTTTATCAATATCACCAAGCCTCTTACAAATCCTCTTCAAAAGGATGTGGATTTTGATATCGACTCTGGCCGTATGAAACGCTTCAACACTCTCAAGGAATCTAATATCACTACCCTGATCCTCTATTCCCCAGATTAGTCTCTATCTTCTAAGATCATGTGTGATGCAAGTAACTACTAAGTACTTGTAGTTCTTCTGGAGCAGCGTGTCGCCAAGAAACACCATTTCATCTACTATGCCAACAAGACACTGGATGATGCACAAAAGAATTATGAAATAATTTAAAAGGAGCTCCTCACCATTGTCTATGATTTTTCCAAGTTCTGCTCCTATCTTATAGGTTCACAAGCAGTCATCTACAACGATCATAATTCTATCAAGTATTTGATGTCAAAAAAAGGATGCAAAGCCTAGACTAAGCAGGTGGACTTTATTACTGCAATAATTTGATTTAGAAATAAAGGACAAAAGGGAATTGAGAATTTTTTTTGCTGATCATCTTATCCAACTATACATCCAAGACAATGACATAGTCCCCATTAATGACTCTTTGCTTGATGAAACACTTGTGAAGGTATCTACATTCACCCTATGGTATGTTGATCTTGAGAACTACACAACTGTGAGAGTCATTCATCCAGATTGTACAGGGAACAAAAGGAATAAGTTCATGTCATACATTCATCATTACTACTGGGACAAGCCTTACCTTTTATGGCTATTTCAGACAACCTTTATTGTCATTGCATCTCTTAGAAGGAAGCTCCCCTTATCCTTGAACATTTCTCTAATCCAACTGGGGCCACATGAGTTCCAAATAGACAACATTAAAAGTCCTCCGATGTGGATTCTTTTGGCCTTCTATCTTCAAAGATACTCACATATATCTCAAGTCTTGCGACAACTATCAACTCCCCAGTAGTATTTCCAAGAGGGATGAGATGCCCCAAAGGTCTACAATGATTGTATATGACTTCAATCTATCATTTGCTTCCTACAACTATTCCCTACTCACCTTAATCTTCTTTGTAGTCTATTGCACCAGTTTAGGATCCAACAACTAATACTCACATAATTTTTACCAACAAATATGTGATCTTACAACACCTTCTGTATAAATCCTCATATTTCCATATCTATGCTCCTCTAGTAAATGTTCTTGTAGGAAAACTCAATTATATTTAAGTACATATCCCGACTTCTAAGAAACTAACGTACACATGCTCTCAAGAAATCCTCTAATGTTGGTATGGTCCTTTGACTACCCATCTTTTTGTCGATGAAAAGAGGTATTGAACCTCAATTGTGTCCCCAAAGGTGTATGTAGATTCTCCCAGAGTCTACTCACAAAATGAGGACCTTTGTCTGATACTATTGTAACTGTTATGTCGTGTAGACCAACTATATCATCAATATAGATCTATGCCAACTTCTCTACTGTGTAGGTGGTCTTGACCAAAAAAAAGTGAGAAGACTTTGACAACCAACCAACGATCATCCAAATGGAATCATGGTTTTTGGCAATTTTGGAAGACCAACTAAAAAGTTCATGGTTATGTGATCCCACTACCATTGCAGAATTGACAAAGGTTGCAATGTCCCTGTAGGATTCTGATGCTCTACCTTGACCTATTGACAAACTAAACACTTGACGACAAACTCCATCACATCATGCTTCAAACTTGATCACCAGTATAAGTCTTTGAGATTATGATACATATTTATACTTCCAAGATGCATTGTGTGTATTGAGAAATGAGCCTCTCAAGTATTGTCTCCCTCATATCGCCAATGTAAGGAACCACCATACATTTGTGAAAGCACAATGTCTCATCATCTATTTCATGAAACCAATCATGTTTCCCACTACCAAACTCTAATCTGATATTCGGTACCTTAATATCATCCTTATATGCATCATTGATCTGCTATATCAAATTAGGTTTCACCTGTAACTATTTCCGCAAACCTGCAAATAAAGAAACTTCCAACGATACATTCACCCACAGAAGAGACACCGACATGTCCCTACTGAATGAATATTTATCCCAATTTTACTGCCTTTCAGAGACCAAATTTGCATTCTAATAAACATTCTTTCCCATAAGTCATTTAATGTAGCTTTGCACTCCCACAATTGTTAATACATTAGTTTTTTCATCATTTTAAACAATTTATAGGTGTATTTAATTAAATCTGAATTTTTGCCACTTTTTTCGTGAGAATAACAATTTCATTAATAAACTACTTTTGTTTTATCTAGATAGCGTTGTAATGTTAAAGATTTATTAATAGCCAATTACACTTTAATCGAGGAAAAAATAAGACAATTAAAGCTATCTACGGCATTTTTTATTTATCAAGAAGATGAAATCGTTTATGTGTCATCAAGTTATTTCTTTGACGGGGTGCCAAGGCAATTGTTAAATGATTTCCTTAATATGCAATCTGTGACCCTTTTATTTGTATAAAAAAATCACATTGTTGCTTTCTAAATCATTCCATACAATCCGTTAGCAAAGGATTTCTTTCCATTATCCATCGAGACAAAAAAAAATTAAACAACCGAGACAATGGTAACTAAGATGATTAAAGCGTTGGCAAATTAATTATTGGGAAAGTAAAAAACTATTGAGCAAGTTTTCACTTTTCAATGCATGAAAACGTCACATCAATGCTGCAAAGGCATCACAAGAGTAAAACATACAAACCAAAGACGCAAGTAATAAATTAACCAATGAGACCGGCTCCATTAAATTCATAGAATGACCATTGAATATCCTAGTAGCCGCTTGGCAATCAACTCTTTGACTGTATTTAATTCCCTCAAGCCAACGGCCATTTACATTGCATTGACCTCTGATTCTAAATACATAACTATCGGGATCTATATGCATGTCGAGCACAGAGGCAAATATAGCTATCAAGGGAGCGAGACACTACGACGTGCTTGCAAGCAAAGTAATTAAGAATAAAGTCTAAATCCAGTCAAATATTAAATTAAGAAGATCATTATTACAGTCAAACTTTAGTCAAAGCGGACCCAGCAGCCACCGCCACCACAAAGCCTCAATTCTATGATATTTGTCCCTCTTTTCTTTATATAAAGGAGGGGGGATTCTAAGGCAAAGGGTGTCACTTTTTACATTACTTTCTCTACCTCTTCCTCTGAGATTTTAATTGTAATCTTATTCTTTTGTATTTTGTTTGAGTAAATCTATCAAACGGGCGGGTGGGTTGAATTTAAGTTGATTCACTACGAGATTGGGTCTCGCCGGTGTGGGTCAAAAATGACCAATTTTAAACGGATGGCTCAAAGAGGAACCCAAACCTAACCCAACAGATTGTCGATCGACCGACGTTTCCATAAAAAATAGAAAAAATAATTCACAAGTGTTTTCCTATTGAAAATACTACTCAAAAGAACAATATGGATGGCATTGTTCCTATATACTTTATTTATTTAACCAAAAGTGTTTCATATGAATGTTCCACCAACAATGTTTCTATATACACACCTACATTACAACTAAAAGAACGTGCACCGACTACTATCTCTCTCTCTCTCTCTCTGTATATATATATATATATATATATGACAATGATCCAGTGAGAACCTATCTTGGTGAGAGCATGAGAAGCTTTTGAATAACTTTCTACAATGATCAAATTTTTATTAAAAATATACCCTATTAGTTACCTTCCCACAACATTCCATCATCATAGGACTAGTATTACACATACAACAAGCAAATCCTTTTCAACATTCAATATTGAGTTTTAGGTTGACCGTTGGATGTAAAATGTGTATATTGTATATATGGACATGTAAAAGATATCCGATTGTGATGATTTTTTATGTGAAAGTAAATGTAATAATGTTCTTCCCGTCCATAAGGTTGGATATTGAAAATAAGCTACAACTTTATAGTTATTCAAATGTCTATCATGCTCTCACCGTAAAATGTTTCTCACTAGATTGCTACCATGTGTGTGTGTGTGTATGTATGTATGTATATATATATATATATATATATATATATATATATATATAGAGAGAGAGAGAGAGAGAGAGTCAGCCTATAATACATTCGAGTGTACGAATCGCACGAATACACTCAAGTGTGTTTGCATATCAAGACTATTTTTTTGTAAAATGTAAACCGTTGATCTTCGTTGTCATACTATAACTAGGCTACATACAAATTTTGAGCCCATTTGGATGAGTGTAAGTCGCTCATCCAAGGGCAACAAAATCGACACACAAAACTAATTTGAAATGTATAATTTTTGTGGTTTTCATAACATTAGCTATACATATCCAAATGAACTCAAATTTTATATATGAGTTGTTCACGTGATGTTTAAGAAGATCAATGGATTAGATTTTCAAAAAAAATATTGCATCATGAAAAATTACTTGAGTGTATTCCGCTCCGGATACACTCGAGTGTATTCTAGCTTGACTCTCTCTCTCTCTCTCTCTCTCTCTATATATATATATATATATATATATATATATATATATATATATACTATAAAAAGAGCGAGTTTGATGCTGCACTCTCCTTGATTCATTCTCTTCTCTCTTTTTTTCAAGAAATTTTGTTATTACAAATATTTATTCTCACACTCTCCTATTAACTTTTATTATCTTTAATTATGTATTTCTCTCTCCATTCCACGGAAACGGTTCATTGATTCTCTCCTTTCAAACAACCAACACAAATATCTTTTACCGTAGGGACTTTTTCACGGATGAGTCATCTCCCCGCACATTTCCAACAAATTTTATATGCCACGTACACGTGCACGTGTGCGTTCACTAGTATATATTACTCATCAATTTAGAACAGCGTTTTGCTAGCCTATTGCATCTATTTATCATTTTGGTAGGGTATGCCACACGACACCACTCCCAGCGGAATAGATTTGCATGACTCACGAGAAAAACTGCTTCCAATTGTTTCACAATTTCTTTGCCTCGGTGTGGTAAATTGGGTACATCTCTTGTGGCAAAAAAGTTGAAGTGTTGATAAAGATGATACTAAAGTCTACAAAGTAAAGATTTGTTGCACATGCCATGCATACAGGTTAGTTTGATATTTCTATCCCAACTTGTTAGGTATGGGGTATAAGTGTCATTTATATTAGAAATCTATCTTTTTTAAATTTCGAGCATATGGCCACGGGTTAATAGACAAGAGTTTCTACTATTTCTAAATGTACTAAAGTGTATTCTGAAGGATGATTGTTCTTCTTCTTATATTGGTAAATCCTATGATATGAGGGTATTGCATACATGGACATGAAAACTGCATGTAAATAAAAAATGAAATTATTTGTCTTCTAAGGATATTAACAGTACGGTTGACCATAGAAATAAATGTCCAATGTGCATCAAAACTAAACAAACTAAGTAGCATTTTTCCTCAATTCAAAGTGTTGTTATCGAGTCCATCTTGTTCTAGATGACTTAAAAGGCTACCTTTGTAGAGGTGTGAAAATATTATATATTATATATAATGATGGTTTCTCATGCTCTACTAAGTTCTATTTCCGTCATTTCACGGATGAGGCATTTGATATGTTTGTAAAGTAAACATATAAGTTGTACATATATATACAATAATGCTTTCGATCTGATAGGTGTGGTGAATAAGATTTTTCTCCATTTATTTATTTTAATATATCTCACCATTAAAATTGGACATACTATTCAACTCAATCAAATGGTATCGTGGAATGCGAAAACAAACTAAATGAAGAATTATATTTTAACTAAATCAAGAGGGTCCTATAGCCTGTGGAGGGCCCCATGTTATCATCTTATCTTTTTCAATGTTATACCTAGTAGAAAGAAGAATAAAACTTAAACGTTAATTGAAGAAAGATTTCCCTCTTAACTTAAAATAACCTGAACCGTGTGGGTATTTACTAATAAATAATACTAAAAATTTGGAAGCTAGAACATATAATGGTGTTTTATAGGATATTTTTAAGATAATGTGACAAAGTAATTTTCATTTTTAAGAAGAATAATTATATGCAATACGAAATATAGTTTTAAAAATATATATGTTATATTTCGGCAAAGGTTCCCTATGAAGAGTCCTTCATTGTTTCATCTAGTTAATTTATTGAACTTTTAAAAAATACATCTCCTATGTCCAATCCTAATATGTTGGATCAAAGAGCTCTAGAGGGGGGTGAATAGAACTAAAAATACTTGCACAAGAATCGTTAGACCTTCAGGTTACTTCAACTAGGCACAATTGTAAATAGTGAATTTGATGAAAATCTAAACATGCATATCAAGGATGAGAGAGATTGAAATAAACACTTAAACAAGATAGAGTGTTTCCACTCTCCTTCTACAGCTTGAAAAAGCTTGCACCTTCTTCTTTAATTGGAGAAGCTTTCACCAACTTGATCTTGTAGAAAGGGGTTGGGGAAAGGGAGCTTTGAGAGCTTTACACAAGAACAATGGAGTATATGTATCACATACATCCTATCTCTCTCATATGGAAATTTTTCTTTGTAAATAAGAGAGAGAAAGGGGCTCAAGTGGATTGGATACACTCAACTATAACTAGGAGCCAGAAAAGCATGAAGAAGCAACCTTGTATTTGTGACGCCCCACGCCACACAAAGCGAGATTACTCAAAACATAACTATGGAAGAAAGATTAATAAGCATATTATCAAAAAACACTAAAAATTAAAACCACTTTCATAAAACTACCAAATGGCAAAAACATTCACATATAAGTCATTTCATGCCTCAAAGAATATACAAGGTATGTTGTCAACCTTGTATATGTGACGCCCCACGCCACACAAAGAGAGATTACTCAAAACATAACTATGGAAGAAAAATTAACAAGCATATTATAAGAAAACACGAAAAATTAAAACCACTTTCATACAACTACCAAATGGCAAAAACATTCACATATAAGTCATTTCATGCCTCAAAGCATATACAAGGTATGTTGTCAACCTATAACCAAAGAACTATTCTAGAACATATATACATGATTCCACCACATCTGTACATCATAGATATACAAGCCAACTATATAAAGAAAGTTCATTTGAGAAACCTCTACAAAACATTCCCGAAGACCCGACTGTATAGGGACAAATCTAGGACTCTTTCAGCAAAAGACATCTAGCAGCACTTCCAACCTTATCAGCTACTACTCTTGTTGTCGCTCCTCAACCTCCGCTGCACGATCTCTACCTCTTTGTGCTCGTCCACCTAAAATGAGTGTGGGAAACCCGTGGGGTGAGATTCCAAATCTCAGTGGGAGATATAACTCATCACCAACTCTATTATTATCACAGATAAGATAAACTAAGAAGCATCATAATTATAATTATGTGAAGCATGTAATGATTATTAATAGGAAGAGCATTTACAGTTCAATTTATGAAACATCTTAACAATTTAAAAGGAATATGAAGAACATGTATATTTCCTATCAACAACATTTTATAAAGATCAAGAAAAGCCTCAACCAATGTTTTCATATTTAATCCTATACAATCATACTATATGGCTGATTACATATTTCATTATGCCTTGAGGATTTGAGTCATACCACCCAAATCCAACCGACCAATTGATAAGTTCAAATTGGTGCCATACAAGGTCTAATGGAAGAGCCAGAATCCACGATCTCACCACACCTCTTGGTCAGCACAAGAGAAAAATACCACAGAGACATATCAGTCAACTACAATAATGACATATAGTCACTTTTTGGGACTGGCTCACACATGGCCATCCACATATATAATAATAACTAGACCACCTAGGTACAGGTATGGCGCTAGAAGAATAGGCTCATGCATGGCCATTCTAACAAAAGGAGTGGCTCACGCATGGTCGTCCATACCACAACGATATTGACTCATGCATGATCATCTCACACATCCTGTATTTAAGGATACAAGGAATTACTCGACTTGTACCCCACATATTCAAAAATATGTGCTCTGAGTTAAACTCATTTTACCATTCAGCAAATTGCTGACATTGAATGGATCTATGGCACATGGCAAACTATACTATTAGATTCCACTTGATTAATTAGACCAATTTAAACATAAGTAAGCATCAATCAAGTTACAAAGTACAACCTCTAAACAAATTCTACAAGATTAGGGTTTGAGGCATCACTAGTACATACTGAAACATATAAGGATCGCATCATTACTTTATGCTTGTTATTCACCATATGTTCATCACAAGGACCCATGTTCATCACAAGGACCAGTGTTCATCACAAGCACTAGTGCCCATCACAAGGACCAAAAGCTTGGGGTAGCAACCCCTCATCTCATCGTTGATGAAAAACATCTCATGTAAGGCAATAAACCATCATTAGATCATAAGATCATTCACCTCCTATTGCAAGGATGTACACAACACTTTATTCCTCACAAGGCCCATTCAAACATACCATAACAACATAGCTCATACATGGCTATGCATTACATTATTTCACCTGCATGGTTAGATATTCACAACAAGAGAAGTAATACATCATTTGTTACAACCCCAAATTTTGGGTTCTTTGGGTGAGAAATGTAATTTCTCCTATTAAATATATTTGAACAAATAATGATATAATTTGTTTTGAATAAAAGATTTCATTTACAATAGGCTTGTTGGTTGTTTTGTGGGCTTTATTGGCTATTGGGCCCAATAACAACGAAAAGACAAAAGAAACTTCATTATTAATAAGAGATGGAGAAAAGAAAGATGTAGAAACCTCTAGAAGGCAAAAGAATATAATCCAAAAGTGGATTTCGTGACTCTTGGGTTCTTTGGGTTCCAAGGAGTCCAAAGTTGCAAAGATAATGCAACAAGAAAAGAAAAGATCAATCAAATATTTCTTTATTAAGAAAGAAATTGAAAACAATGATAAAATGTGGGAAATAAGTGGAAAGAGGTAAGATTGAGTCATCCTTGATGGATTTTCGTATCCATAAGGTTCCTAATGTTAAAAGGAATTCCAATAAGGAAAATAAAAAGAGGGATAAAGAGAAATCCTCAAAAAGAGATATTTTAATCAAGAAATAAAAAGGATAATAAGAAATAATGGATACAGATGCATCTAGAAGGATAATCAGTATCCACAAAAAAGGATTTCGAAATATTAGAGTTTCTTGGGGTCCAAGGAGCCCCAATGGAGAAAAAGAAAGAGAAAATACCAATAATACAAAAAATAGGATAATGTGATGCATAATTAATGAATTTTGTGGCATTGTTAAAATTAGGTATTTTCTACTAAAAGAAAATATAATTTCGTGACAATGGATTAAAAGTCAAGCATAAAGAGAATAAGAGAGAGAATTTTCGAATTCCTAATTATCCAATAAACATGGGTTATTAAGAAGATAATTAGGAGAGAGAGGTTTGCTTCTTAATGAAGGAACTTGGGTTCCTATTGGGAAAAGAACTTATTAACTCATGGATGAACACCTTAGGGTGTTGATACCCTCCCATATATATGGGGGTAGAACCCCTGGTTCAAGTTCAAGAGAGATCCCACACATCTCTCTCTCTTCCCCATCTTCTTCTATTCGTTCAAACCCTAGTTGTGAAAAGTAAAGCTTTTCTAGAGCAACAATGGGTTGTGGAGGAGTGGCGTTGGAGGTTTGCCGCTCCCGCAACATCATGGGGTGTTTGGGTGATCGTCCCCTCATCCTAGCCGAATGAAGCAGCCACAGCTCAGCTACATATGACCGTCGTGAGTGGTAGACTGTCGAGCCCAGTCCATGCCACCTCGACCATGTATTGAGACCTCCGCAGGTACGGTGGAGGGTGGCGGAAGCAATGTGTGTTGGTATGTATGCCCTGAGAGCCAATCATGGGATGATTGGTGGGATACATTAAGATTGATTTGATAAACATCAAAGGCAAGCTTCCAATTCTTTCTGGTTCAGTCATATGAGATAGTGATAGAACAGATTGAATGTCTAGAGAATGACAGTACTCAATGACGTATGCTTTCAGGTTCAGGACCTGAACGATGAGATCATACAGATGCTAAGAGTTTGTACATTCTTGTTATGTCCCTAGTCAGATGTCATTGTGGAAGGAAGATAGACAACAATGACACATAAGACTAGATTGTGGTGTTGGTTGATGATAGAATCTCATTAGTCATGATATAGAGATATCAAACCAAACACATAGGTACTTGTTAGAGAACAAGTGTACCGGAAAGACCCACCGTGAGTTTGACACATGGAACCTTGACATGGTAGTCACAGTCAGTACTCACAGTGATGGTGGTGAGTGTGATTCTTTGACCTGAAATCACTACACTCAACACATGTCGTTGGGTATACTTTGACATCATCAAACGCAGTCCTGAAACATGGTTTGTTATAAAGGTGATGATTGGGTGGCTTTGACACATGGGGCTTTTGAGGGGTGAGTGATAGATATGGGATTTGTCCCTCCTGAGGGAGTTTGATATCCATGGCCACTTGATGAGTAGGATTGAGAAAGGCGTGCACGCATGTGTGAATCAGTATGTGATACTGATATCATAACATATCTCTTCCAATCTGCTCTGAGATCAAGAAAGTGAATGAATGTTGATAGGATGACTGTTCCATGCCTCGAGTTCATTCGGGATATCAGTGATAAAGGAATTATACATTCACTGTAACACCATTCACGAATTGTATGATTGAAAGTTGTTCTCCAACTTTCTATTTCACTTGGGTGGCACTGATGTGTGACTAGGCACCACTCTTTGCTTGTGAAGTCATAAGTGTTATGGACTTTCACTGCCAACGTGAAATGGACATGCAGGGTCACACACATAGGATTTAAACTAGAAGAGGAGTTTTGTCCACAAATAATGTTTAGATTGATTACTAAAGGAGTTTAGTAGTTCAATTAAACACTCAATCAATTGATAGATCAGTATCATAATGTTCAAGGTGTTGGACTGATTGATTAGAGTATCAGATTGATTGAAACTACAATTGACTGTTTCTGCACAATTTGCACTCCCAACCGATCGGCTCATGTGATGAACCGATCGGCTGAGCTTGGTGAACCGATCGACTCAGGTGGTGAGTCGATCGGCTCATGGACAGGATGAAACGATCGGTTCAACTGGTCCAACCGAGCATGTTGGGAAAGTAGGATTGGTGAGAAAATTCTTTTCGTTTCACTTGCCCAATTTGATTGAAACAAGGATTGGTATTAGGTACCAATTAAAAACAAAAGAGGAAAAGTCAATCGGGAACTGACCAGGACCATGAACCGACCGGTTCAGAAGTGAACCGACTGGTTCATGGGTCCCAACCGATCGGTTGAGGTGTCAACCGACCGGCTCAGGTCGCGACATGTGTGTGATGGGTGGTCAAAACCCTAATATTTGAGGGGTCAAGACATGAAGTTTTTCGCTGTCGAAACACCATGGTTGAAGTGGTCGAGACACCTTGATGAGTGGGTAGTCACGAGCCATATGGATGGTGGCCACGACATGTATCTGGTAGGTGGTTGATACAAATACATGATCATATAATAAAACATGTACATGAGTGAAAAAGTAGAGAATCATATATAGTGTTGTTTGGATAGTTGTTTAATCAACCCTAATGATGTTACTTAACCCTAATATGCTCCAAGAAAGTGGGAGGTTATTTACCTAGGGTTTTGTGATTGAGCACAACTATAAAACCCTAATAGGCCATGTATGGAGCCCTAACCCTAATGATGGGCAATGTGAAGTGTTTGCTTCTCTCTTTAAGTGGTTATCTTATTATGCTATTTTCTCTCTCCTATTTATAAATCCCTAACCTTGCAGGTAAAATAAGTGCCATGGCTTATGTATGTTGTGGTGATGATCATATGATGCAGAGTGGTGATTATGCACATTATTGGGGCATAATGTGGTGATGTACATGCATTGTTTATGTGATTCAGTCTTATGACATGGTGATGGCTTAATGCCTATTGTGAGGTGGTAATATTCATGATGTGATTGAGGGATCTATGTCCCACAGTGATGTGACATTGGTGTTGTCCTTGTGAATGGCAGTGTTACAAGAATCATGTGGTGATGATGTGACTAGTTCACACCCTATACGTTTTATATCTTCTGGAGTTAGACTACTTTCCTTATCTTTATAGAGTTTGTTTTGGATTTGTACTTTGTAACTTGATTGATGTTAAAAGACACCCAATTGGCTTAATTAATCAAGTGAAAGCCTAATCATGTAGGTGCCTTGTGCCATAGATCCTTTCCACTGTCAACTTTAATTTTTGGATTGGTGAAACGAGTATAACTCAGAGCACATATTTTTAATACATGGGGGCGCAAGTCGAGGACCTCCTTGCGTCCACAATTACAAGTTTTTGAGACATCCATGCGTGAGCTGATCTTCTTCATATATGGATGGCCATGAGTGAGTTAATCCTTCTTTTTAGAATAGCCATGTGTGATCCTATTCTTCTAGCTTTGTTGCATGTACCAAGGTGGGCTAGGTGTGATTATATATGTGGATGGCCATGTGTGAGCCAATCCCTGATCTTGACCATATGTCATTGTTGCAGTTGATTGATATGTCTCTGTGGTGTTTTCTCTTGTGCTGACCAAGAGGTGTGGGGAGGTCGTGGATTCCGGCTCTTCCATTGACCTTATATGGCGCCAATTTTGACTTGGCAGTGGTTGGTTGGATTTGGGTGTACGACTCAAATCCTCGGAGCTATACTAAGAGATGTAATACAACCGTGTAGTGCTTGAATAGGGTCAAACACAAATAACATTTGATGATACCCTTTGCCTTGCATTTGTACTGATTTCTTATATTATAAGGCAGTAAGAGAAATCAACTATTATACATGTTCTTCATATTCTTTTTTAGAATATTAATTGTTCTCCTACTCGGTGATAACTACCTAGTTTTGCTTAAGTTGTCATTTCTGCTAGATACATATCGTTTAGCTGAATCTGCTCAACTTGTCATATACATTTATTTACTTACTTAGTTATTTGTGCTTTAGTAGATGTTGGCGGGAGTTATATCTCTTACTGGGACGTTTGGTCTCAACCCATGGGTTTCCACATCTTATAGGTTGTCGTGCATGAAGAGGTAGAGATCGTGCATCTGTTCTTTTTAGAACGACCATGCATGATCTTATTCTTCTAGCTCAATTGCATGTACCAAGGTGGGCTAGGCGTGATTATATATGTAGATGGTCGTGCGTGAGCCAATCCCTGAGCTTGACTATATGTCATTGTTGCAGTTGACTGATATGTCTCTACGGTGTTGACCAAGAGGTATGGAGAGGTCGTGGATTACAGCTCTTCCATTGACCATGTATGACATCAAGTCTAAGACTTAATATTTTATTTGAGGGAGTTTGTATATAAATACATATATTTTATCCAATCACCACATATATATAGTGTGTATCATATACATGATATATCACACAACTTAAACATGCAATATAAAACAAAAGGCGATAGTTATGTCCAGTCTAATGTAATTCCTTGGAGCCATGAGGAATTACTGCAACCTAGGATCTACATCTCATGTCGAAACATGTTGTTGATGAAGATTTGTGCTTGCCAATCTGAGTTGATCGGTTCAACCCTTGAACTAGCTATCTTGCCTCTTGGTCGATCGGTTGGTTGCCTAAAATGATCAGTTGGCCTCCTGTCCAACTGAGGTGTGGCCACCTTTAAACGGTCGGCTGGGTCCACCAACTGGTCAGTTCGTTCCTCATGTGGTCTGCCCTCCTTGATTCTCCAGTCGCTTGGCTCGTCATGTGAAATGATCGGCTCGCTTGATGTTGGTCATCATCTTCATCGTTATAAGAAAAAAATGATCATGTTGCTATTAAACTTATTACATTGTAATGAGAAGCCTCAGAGTTACATTCAAGGGGAATAAAGGTAGGAAACAATAATACTTTTATATTGGGAAGAAGAAGGTAAAGGATCAATATGCAAACCGAGATAAAACATGAATAAAATAAACCATCCAACCACACACATATATTGAGTTATTGCCATAACCACACTACACATCCACCATCAAAACTCGCTTTTAGGGTGACGTGAGTAAATTGCATATATATGTGTATATATATATATATATATATATATATATATATATATATATATATATATATATATATATATATATATATATATATATATATATATATATATATATATAAAGTTTGGGATTATATGTGGTCATTGATTAGATTTGTACATTGATACGTTTAAGTATTCACATCGTCTGCAATAAATAAATGATGTAAACCAAAAATCTGATCATATCGATTATCACAAAAATAGTAAATTGACGCGACTCTAATACCACTATAGGAAAATATGGGCACATAGTATATAGCGAAAACACAAATTTATCTATCCATATTCCCAATAACAACGGGATTGCATCAACAACTAAGTAAGGAGAAAGATGGTTTAATGAGTTCATACCTGGTCCTGGAGCAAATCCAATGACTATAACTTATTACAGTAGTGCAACACTCCTAGTTGCACTGGGACTCATTTGCAGCTGCTCTTGGTCTCTACTATGGAATCAGACTCGGATGTCATATGAAACAGCTCCATCATGGATTGAAGGCTGACGTTGCCCTCCTAGAAATAGGCAAAGGCCACCTCGCCTCTATGGAAGTCCACACGAACCACCTAGAACTCCTATCGTTCTACTAGAACGAATAGGAAGGAGTTGTCCCTCCTGTTGGTGTACTAGTCACCAACTTGCTCTCCCACAATTATTCTCCCTTGCTATCCCTCCATTTATCAGGTAGGACTTGCTCGAGCTCTCTATCGATTACCACAACTAGAGAGGACAACAATTGTCAGAGGCAATTGAGTTGTGTTCTGAGAAGCCCCCAGTACCCGTCTATTCATAGGAGGGGTTAGGGTCAAGGTTCCCAATCTGTGTGGGAGTGGAAGGGATTGGAATTTCCATGAATTAATTGTCATGTGATAGGTGAATTGGTCGGTGGTTCACTGATGAACTAGTCGGCTGGTACAATGAGCCGATCATTTCACATGTTTCTTGATCGCAATTTGAATTGACAATTCATTTCCAATTAATGTCCAACACTAATTCCTTATACCAATCGAATTGAATAAGTGAAATGATCAACTATTCTCATGAATCAGGAAAATCACCAACAACTTTGGTTGGCATGAATGAGCCGATCGGTTCATTAGGTGAACATGTTGTCTCACCAACCTGAGCCGATCGGTTCACCTAGTGAGTCAGTTAGTTGGTGTCCCGACTCATGCAAAATTCAGCCAATTTGATTTCCAATCAACTTGACACCTAAACAGTTAGTCCAACACTTGAATTCGATGGTTTTGAGTCCAGACAGTTAATTGATTGTTTAATTAAATACATGAACATCTTTAGTAATCAACTTGAACATCATTCATGAATAAACTCCTCTTCTAGGTGAATTACTATGTGTGTGACCCTATAGGTCCCATATCACATTGTCAATGAATGTCCATAACTGGTTTATGACATCACAAAGAGTGGTGCCTAGTCACACATTAGTGCTACCCAAGTGAGTGAAAGTTGGAGAATAGCTTCAACCTACAATCTGTGTAAGGTGTTGTAGTGATTGTATAATTCCTTTACCTCAATATCCAGAATGAACTCGAAGCATGGAATTGTCATACTCTCAATGTTCAATCTGTGTTCCTTGAAACTAGAGCAGACTGTCTGAGATATATGTAACCTCAATATCATATATTGATTCACATGTGCATGCACATGCGTTTCTCAGTCTCACTTATCAAGTGGTCTGAATGTGCATACTCCAATAGGAGGTATAAATCCCATCTACATCACTCACAATCAATCTCCATGTGTTACAACTACCCAATCATCACTGTTATGGCAATCCTTATTCAAGGTTACACTTGATGATGTCAAAGTATATCGAATGGCATGTGATGGGTGTAGTGACTTTAGGTCTAAGAACCACAATCACCATATTCCCTATGAGAGATGACTATGACCACCAATTATGGTTTCCATGTGTCACTCTCAAGCTGAGTCTGTTCGATACACTATTATCTAACAAGTATATATGTGCTTGGTTTAATATCCCATATCATGACATATGAGATTCAATCATAAACCAACACACATTCCAGTCTTTAGTATTACTATTGTCTATTTGCCTTCCACAGTAACAACTGACTAGGGACATGAAAAGAATGTATATACTCTTAGCATCCATATGACCTCATTGTTCAAGTCACGTACTTGAAGACATACATCATTGAGTAATATCATTCTCTGGACATTCATCGTATTTTCTTGTTATCTCATAACTGAGTGAAACAAAATGAATTGGAAACTTGCCTTTATATATATTATTAATCAAATCCTTCATATAATATGCCATCACAATCATCATATGATTGACTCTTTGGGCATACATACCAACACTCCTTGCCCAAAAAATGATGATTTGTTTGGCATTCTACTACTTTTGCTATATCTATCTCATGCTAAGATAATCATGGATGAAATTTTATATGATGGTTTGCTGCTGAAATAAGAAGATATGGATACCTTGCAACAAGGAAGTTGAATCTTTTTGAAGGCTTAGCCTTTTTATGGAAGAAAACAATGTTTCATCTAAGTGTTTGCCCTATTTAAAAATGATTTAGTCTTTCTAACATTTTTAATATTGTATGAATGTTATACAATGGGGTTATGCTCTATTTTATACCATGTTTGTTTCATGAAATATGAGTACAAGGATAAATTAATCAAGTGAAATCTGGATCATGTAATACCTTATGATTGGATAGCTACCCCAATGTTCAACAATTGGATTAGTGAAATGGTATCTGTGTGAATATCTTGAGATTGTGAAAAGGTACTTTGAAGTTTGTATTGTTGAGTACTTGTGGTTAATCGAGGGTGTGGTTCACCTTGTCACCCAAATTTTAGACATGGACATTATTGAGGTTAAGGCTGTATACCTAGTTATATGTGGCAATGTGATCAAGATATATGTGACATATGGATACATACATATGGTTATACCCAAGTTCTAGGTGTTGTTGCTCGAGTACCCGTGATGAATATGATATTGTTATGTAAGTTTCCATCCAACGAGCCCTTATTGTTATATTCTTGCAACCTAAGGCATGATAGGGTCTTACAAAGCTTGTAATTTTATCGATCCTATATGGAAATTTAAAGGAATTCACAATCACTAGCAAGTAAAATGAGCAACATGCCTCAAACTACCTAAGTATTCAATAATAAAATACCTAACTAAACCATGTAGCACTATCTTTATAGTAATATGGAAATTCACGTTCGTTGTGATTTTACTGCCTTTGTATACGTTGTAAGTTTTATATGCCCTTATAATGCATCTAGCTCTAGTTATACTTTGTGGAAGTTACCTCTTGATGTTGAATTTCTTAATTTCAACTTATAATAACAAGCATGTATGCATAGAATGATGTACAAATGTTATATATATCTATGTGCATGGGTATCACTCTGGTGTTTTTATTGCACTTTTTAGGTTATCAATTTCATACCTAAGGTTATGGTGATGAGGAGCCTCCTTTGACAAGCCAGTAGTAGAGGAAGGTTGGTGTTTAGCTTATTGGATATGTTAGCATCGTCCATGAACACATGAGTCTGGGCATGGAGTATTAATATCTCTATGTATCTACAACTATGTTTTTTTATTTGCATGCCTTATATACGTTAATCATGTTATAAACTTTATTGGCAGACGTTTCTTACAAACATGTTGTATCACTGGTCATGAATGATAAATGGTGTGAAATAACATGTTGTTAATGGAAATGTTGGCCCTTTTATTTGAAAATCAGGGATATAATGTTAGGATTTTATTTCATCTTTCTTTTACTTTCCCTCTTGATTGTCAATTTAATTGAGATTGTTTCTTCATTTTTTAGTAATCTTGCATGGTGTGGCATTTTGGGTTGAGATGTCATGGTACATGTAGTTGAGTCTAGTCATGTTGAGTAAACAAGCTTCAAATGAACAAGGCCTACTCTTTTCTTAGGGATATGGTTTACAACCCCCCCCCCAAGGATACATCTTGAGGGGAATACATGTTGGGACACACACTTACTTTTTCTTCTTCTTTTAGATTCTAGGGATGGATAAGCTTTTCTCATGTCTCAATCTATCCAAAATGATTTTCAACGGTCCTTACATATGCCTTTTCTATTTGAAATATGATGGCCTGTAGAGGCAAGATTTTCAATGATGTTTAGGCCCGCTTCTTTTATTTTGAAAATGATGATTTGTTAATGCACATTTTCTTGAATTGTCCCTTACCATGACATTTAGATAAATTTCATGTGTATCGATCTATCCTAGACCCAAAACCAACCCTTTCACTTACTTTAGGCATCCCTAGTCTCAAACATGCATTCTCTTTCAAGGATGTAACTATTTCATCTCTATATGGTACACACAAATAAAACATAAAATTGATATATAATGGTTATTTCTCTTATTTGGAGGTATTGTTTACATGTTATAATGTTTGGATCACTATATTAAATTCTTGATATATTGCCTCCTATTTTCTCAAATTTTGAGACCTTCAAAGTTAATACAAAATGGTTATACTCAGTTGACCCTCTTCCACAAGAGGGACACATTTGACCCTCTTCCACAAGAGAGAGACAACCAAAATCTACTCCTTCCCATTAGAGGTAGATCCCGACATGGATTGATTAAGATAAAAATAAACATTTGCTCATCTCATCAAGTAGCATTCCTCCATTAGCCGTGTGTGTGGTCCCTTATTTGTGGTTGAGGGTTTGGGGATCACCCCTAATGGTTAAACCTTTCATCCTTATCTGGTTAGCCCTTAAGTGAAACATTTTGTTATTTGTTTTGTTTTGTCACATATGGACTAATCTCAATGTAAACCTTCATCTCTAATTGACATGAGCACAATGTGAGGGTCCTCCTTCTATTTAATTTTTCCATCTTGGTTAGGACTAGGCATAAAACCAAACCAGACTGAAGAAACCAACCAAAACAGACTAAACTAACCGATTTGACTTGGTTTTAAGAGGCATGAATAATTTGATTTGGTTCCACTTTTTGAAATCATTAAACAACGGTTTGGTTTGATTTGAGGGTGCGTTTTAACCAAACCAACCCAAAAGATACATATGTATATATATTACAAAGGTGTATACTTATATTACAAAAAACAACTCATAGAAACTTAACTATATGATACCATGTATGTTAAAATGTATAATTAATGTTAGACAAAATGGGCTCCACTAAGAATAAATTGAACTATGTGGTATAATGCATGCACGCCAATATGAAGTTAGTTGAAGTATGTCAACACATAATTTATGTATGTTCTTAAACTAATCATTGCTAAACAATGTTTATTTAAAAGTTAATTTATCATCTTAGATTGATTGACCAATGTGATGACAAATGGTTGGATTGTCATGGAAACCTAATCAATTTCACAGTTTCTCAAGTAACAGTTAAAACCAAACAAAACCAAACCAAACTGTAGATTAATGACTCTATTCGTAATTTTGAAATAATTACAATTAATTGGTTTAGTTTAAAAATTTTATAAACCAAATATACACGGTTTGATTTGTAATTTTAATGGTAAATTAAACCAAACTGAATTATGCCCACCCCAATGGTGTAGTCACATTTCACTTGTTTGCGTGCCCCGATTCGACTGCAGAAACAGTTCCCCAAAAATGGTAATTAAGCAGACTAACTAGCTCGTTTTTGAGGAGAACACATAGTTTTACATAAAACGGTAATTGCCAACCCATTTTAGGACCCGATTAGCCATCGGAGATGAAGTCGTTTTGACCTTCTCCGTCGACTGCAGTCCAACGACGATGTGGTCGCCCGTTCTCCCACCATCCGTCAGTCATTCCGCCGAAGATTTCTCGCTAGCTCAAAACACTTGATCTCCTTCTGATTTTCTTTCGTCTTACTCACTAATTCTAGCGACCGTGAATCAAGGCCATAAAGAGAGGGGATCATGAGAGGGGTTAGCTTTCTGGTTTTCGGTTCTATTTGCCTGTCACTTCTCTTCCTCCTTGTGGAGTCCAAACAACAGGCCTTCAGGCGCGATCCTGGGCACCCCCACTGGCACCACAGCGCCTTCCACGACGTCCAAAGTACCGTCCGTGACGATGTGCGTCATATGCTTCACACCCGCGCCGAGGTGTACTAATCTTCCGTGCCCCCCCCTTCCATTTAGTTGGGTCTTTCTTTTGGTTCGGCGGCATTTGGAGTTGTTAGTTCCTCGTGAACTTCATCGGGGATATATAGGGGCGAACACAGGGATCTCGTCTTCATATGTCGGTTTGATGAGCATTATGGGTTGTTGCAGGTCCCCTTTCAGGTGCCGCTGGAAGTTAACGTCGTGATGCTGGGTTTCAGCGGGGATGGTGGTTACAGGTACAAACTGGACCCACATAAGCTTGAAGATTTTCTTAAGGTCAGCTTCCCGACACACCGGCCTTCATGCCTGGAGACCGGAGAGCCAATTGACATCGAGCACCACCTCATCTACAGCGTTATCCAAGTAAGCTTCATGTTTTTCTCCTTTCACATATGTTTTGACTACTATTGTCAAGCTTGTCACTATGCTTTCAGATTCGTTAGCATTGTTGATTTGGGAGAAATATTCTCATGTGCATCCCTCTTGAGCTTTAATTTCGTGGTTACTCATTCAGGAACAATGATGCAATCAGTTGGGTAAGAAAATATTATCAGTAGTGATCAGTTTACATGATCCTGGTAAGGTATATAGAAAAGGCTAGGAGAAAGGGCTTGTTGCAATCATGTTAGGTATTAGTTTCATCAGTCTAGCGAATGGTTCATCCAGGCTCAAAGACCTACAAAATATTCGCCGACGATATTGTATGTAATCAATGTCATACCACATTTTGTTGAACAAAAGAAACTTTCCGCCAATAGCACCTGCCCATTATGGCACCGTTGCTTGTGTGGGGTCTCCTCCCTGCCCTCCCACCTTTCCCTTGTTTTTTCATTGATGATATGCAAGAGCCTAGGTGCGAATTAAACAAATTATAAGACAAAAATTACGTATTGTTCCCTCTAGGATTAGGTTACCAATGACTTACTCTTCCGGTTTGTGACAGGATAAAGTAGGTGATTAGTAAGTAACTGATATATTATTCTACAATTTACCAAGTTCTCTAAACAAAAAAACCCACAAAGAATCACAAATCATTATATATTAGTTTTAGGTTATAAGTTTCACCATATTTCCTCACTTATGTTTAATAGTGATTTCCCTATCACTTAGATAATTACTTGTCAAAAAATCTCTCTCTAATTAGTATCCCCTCTAGTGATTGATAAATCTTTGTGTCCAACTATTTATTACCTAATTTGAGTTTGCATTAGTAGACTAATGATAGATTAAATCATTAAGCAATCTTTTCATCATAACCCAATCTCACTTGTTATGCTCTAACTAGTGTTCATCCAGAGTAAGGTGTTTGAATCCACATATTTCTTAAATAGAGTTCTCCTATCAAAATTGCATATGATCACCCACACTAATTTCGTGGATCAATCTAACCCAATTCAAGGGTCGACTCTGAGCCCATATCTTTCGTTCTTGTTATTGATGAGTTGAAAAAACATGTTCAAGATGATATTCATTGGTGTATGTTATTTGCTAATGATATTGTGTTGCTTGAGATTAAATCACATGCTTAAAAAAAAATTAAATTGGAAAAATAACAAATAAAAAAACACATGAAAACTAAGAAAAAATAATATTTATTATTCAAACGACTATGACAAAGGCTGTGATTGTCCTACACATAGTTGTTTAGTCGGCCGACTAGTCGTCGGAAGGGAGTCTGACTAGCCAACCTCCTACAAATGGGCTTTGGCTTGGTGCTCGCCTAGGCTGACTAGTCGTCTAGCCGGTCAACTACCATGACTAGTCGGCCCAAACCAAGCCTGGGGACCGCTTAGTCAGGCCTGGGCCCAGGGACCGTAAGTTTTTTTTGTTGCAATAATTCCCCCCACTTCCTATCTTGAACGTTTGTGTTTGTCTTTTATCATGGTTTGATATGAGTATCCATTTCATTCACACTGCACTAGTTTAGTATATAAATTTTGTTTTAGTTGCAGCAATTTAACAAGTACTGCAAGTCTGAATTTAACAGTGGTATGTCACTCTTCTCTATCTAATTATACTTGTTGAATTTGAATACATTAAATAGTCTTCATTGAAAATTGTTTAAGGTGTTTGGTGACATTATTTATCTAATCTGGATTATTATGTGCTTGGCTAGGAAGCACAGACACGGACACGGGACACGACATGGACACAGATACGGACACGGGATATAGGACATGACAATTTTAAAAAATTGACATGGCGTTGGACACGGCATACACACATATACATATACATATACTTATACATATATACATATACTAAATACATATGTGTATAATTATACATATATACACACATATATATGTACACATACATATACATGTACACAAATGTACATATACATACACATAACATGGAGTTAATCCATATAACATCCATGTATCCAAATATGTAAAGAGACTGATAACATGAGATTTAAAGAAATGAAATTAAAAGATATATAAAATCGGACCCAAAATTCACTTACGATATGAATGTAGACTTTGTAAGAAACTACTAGTATGTTTCCATTATGAGAATATAAATGATCGAAGAAGAATTAATGTAGAATATATTTGTAATATGAAATCAAGTATGTATGAATGAAGAATGATGAATTACAATGAATTTGTTTGTTGAATTCCTAGAACATTATTTACAAGTATGATGAATTATATCTATAAGTATGATGTATAATAGATAAGTATTTAATAACAATTAGGAGAAGGATGGGGAGGAAACATAATGGGACTGTGCTGGAATAAGAGGAGGGAGACAAGAGTATATAAGTTATATTTCTTTTATATAGGGAACTAGTTTGGGCTTGCTGTGCCCACAATGTGTCCATGCCGTGTCCAAGCTATCTATGCTGTGTCAAAACTGTGTCCATGCTTTTAAAAAAAGTGGACACTTCTGAGCCGTGTCCAGCCGTGTCCATGCCGCGGCCACGGTTGCCCCAAGGAAGTGTCCATGCTTCATAGGTGCTTGGGTACACGTTGACATTAGTAAATTTATATAATGTATTGTAATGTAACTATACAGACTTAATTGATATTATGTAAATATTGTACCTACGACTGGCGATTGACTAGTCGTCCAAGCAGGGCATGTGATTGACTGGCCGCCTTGACAGCTATGATCCTACATCATCTCTAGCCTCTACAAAAGATTCGACTCTGACGAGTCAAATCAACAATATGTGGTCCAAAGAACTAGAAGACATCTCAAAGCATGTTGTAGTGAGTCACATAGCATCACACCAACAAATAAGATAGTGGCACTTGCACAAAAGATCATGAAAGAACACCATTTGCATATATAAAGAGACATTTTATGTTTGGAGGTTGTAGAGGGGGAGCTAGCTCAGAAATACTATCTAGAGGTTGTAGAGGAGGCCTAGAAAGTTTGAGGTCAAGACAATCTTCAGTTTCATACTTCACTCATTTGAAATCCTAATGCACAATCCAAAGGGCTAAGTCCACTGTCGGTGTTGGGTTGAAGATAGCTTATGTACTAGTCAACAACTCTCTGAACAAGGACATTGAAACTAGATATCCAATTTTCAAGTGTGCCACATGTTTGCTTCTCCTCAAAGCATGTTTTCACTGATCAACACCCATTAATGGAATCATATTCATCAAGTAGTGGAACTTCTCTACTATAACTGATCAATGCATCAACCTTGTTAACAAGTACTTAAGAGTTGGTAATAGGGGATTCATTGTCAACATTTTCCTATTAACATTGACCACAAGGGTAGCCATATGAACTGATACTACATGCCGTCTTTGTCGGTTGGTGTAGAGAGATTCGCTACTTGTATGCCATTGTGATCTAAATTTCAGCTTTGGTAAAATCCTCGCACAATTTTGTAGACATCCTTGCTGTACTATGCAGGGTCTTATTCGGTATCAATTTTTGTAAAAGAGAATTCCTCAGTAGAAGGTATGTAAGCTGAACATGCTGTAAAACATCAGACTCTGGAATTGTAATTGAAGCCACATGTATGTGAAAATGCAAAATATTGAGCCGTGTGGTTGTCATTGAAGCCACATGCATCTGAAGCTTGGTATTCATAGCCAAAGGAGATGTTACAGGAGAAGCAGTGGCAAAAGGGCCCCCCTCTGAGTGAGGAGAAGTTTTTGCCATGTTGCTTAGGGGGGTGGGATAGCCCCCCCCGCGCTGTATGATACATGTGCTGTCTATATGTGAAGGGTAGATATATTGCTCAGAAGATGCTGAGGAAGACACACGTAGAGGAGATCGTACTTCAACAACATATAAAGCCCCATAGCATCTGCAATAGTGAAGATAATCATTGAGGTAGATTTTTGAATATTTGTATTGCAAGTTGTAGTGGGAACAAGCTGTCCAGAATGTCAAAGGATTACACTACTATGTTGCAACACCCCCTTGAGAAAAATGCACATGTGATCTACCGGTGCATACTTGTTGCTTTGCATCTTGAGAGAGACAGTCGTGTCGGTGGGACTTGCGAGACTTGACTGTGCCCACAGATCTAGCCCTTGTGTGTCACATGCATCTGACTTAGGGTTGTGGTAGAGGGCGGTTGGCCTGAATTGTCTAGTCGTCTGCTTTATGTAAGGAGCGATTGCTAATGATGGGGTTTGGGATGATGGAGGTGAGGGGTTTATCTAGACAAGTTTTGCTGTCAAGGGCATAGTTGTCGAGGGGCCCAAGGGTCCCCTACCTAGCTCCTCACCTACCTAAAATATAAAACATGTGCTTGGGTGAGCGCTTAGCACCGCCTGGGCGGCCACCTAGGGAGCCTGAGACGCCTGGACATATTTTTTCTTATTTTTTATTTATTTTGAATAATGTCATTTAACATCTATTTGACATATGTAAGTGTGTTTAGGAGTCGTAAGCTACCAACTCACTCTTACATTACTTTTATGGTGTAAATCATGGAGTATACACATAAATACCTTATATATGTGATATATGGTATATCTTATTTATAAACCATCATCATCATCATCATCATCATCATCGTCATCATCATCTAAGAAGTCTCAATCCCAACCATGTTGGGGTCGGCTACATGGATCCTTCTTTTCCAATTAGCTATGTTATGGGCCATACTCTGATTAAGATATATATATCACATACAAAAAATAAAACAAATAGGGCAACACACAGGAGCCTGCCTAGGTAGGCTAGGCGCCTAACCAAGGTAGACCACCACCACCTAGCCGCCTTGAAAACTGTGGTCGAAGGCTAGGGGGCAGGAAAGAAGGGTCTATGGAAGTGGGAGTGGGGGAAGTCGGCTGTTGAATAGGACTTGGAGGATGCGCTGTAAAGGCAAAAATAAAGCTAGGTTGGCGTTGCAGAAGTGGAGAAAGGAGGCAGAAGTAACTAGGGAGATGACGTGATTAGGAGACAGGGGGCATCACGGTCTGGTGGTGGGCCGACCATACATGAGATGAAGGGGGTGCACATTGGGTGTTTTTTTGGTAGAAGTGGAAAAGATATGGGTTGACAAGGGAGAGGCGAGTGTCGGGAGAAAGCAACGACAAGCGTCGTTGGATGGTTTGGAGCCAGATGACACCTACTTGGATGTTGCTTCCATTGGAAACAGAAAAGGTAGTTAGTTGCTCAAGGCAAACTGGCTTCAGGTCGTTGCGGGGGCGCCGACGGGCGTGAGGCGGAGATGATGAGCTCGACTGGCTGGAGCCTATCACTTATAGGGTGCTATGAACGAGTGTTGGAGCAAGGGGGGTCACTGGTGATGTCGATCACTGGGGATTGCTGGAGCGGTGGGTGCGGGTGTTGGAGGCGGAAACAGAGGCAGAGGGCGCATGATAGGCGTCGTTATCGGGTGCGCGCTTGGGGGGTCGGAGGCGGGAGTGGCGCTGAGGGTGGGGTGGTTTACGAGGGTGTCACTAGAAGAAGGGAAAAAAGGTACCAAGAGAAGTAGGGTTGACATGGTATGGGAATAGGGGGCTACGGTTAACGTCAGGGAAACGCTGCTGCTAGCAAGGGGTTGTTTGGGACAAACTTGTGGTTTACGTGGTGGAACGATGGGGGTGGACGTAGTGGAGGACCGGGGAAGAAGAGGTGCGACCACAGATCAACATGAGAACACGCCTTCCAGGCGGCCGTCAAGAGAACAAGGCACTTGTACGGAGAAGAGATTGTCACGGCAGCAAGGATGCTAGGCTTGCTTCACAGGAACAAGCTCGGATGAACATGACTAAACCCTAATGATTCAGGGTTAGGCTCTGATACCAAATGATGAGGAACCTAATGATTAAAATCTAGAATTAATTAGATCGAGCCAATAAAAGGAAATATAATTGCATTTTTAAATCATCTAGGCTGCCTTCTAAAGATTAGGAATTTATATTGACTAATTAGATAGGTAGCCAATGTGGGACTAAAACACAAGCTTTACAAAAGCAAACTGGGAAAATATCATATAACACCTAAAAGACATGGAAAGTAATAAAACATGATATTTATTATTCAAACGACTATGACGAAAGCTACGATATCCTACATCAATCATGATCATTTGTTTGGCGAGCAACACAATAAATAAGCATCCCACATGGCGGTGGAGAGCATTCATAGATCCATGAGGATCCTTTTGACATCGGACTTGCTCATTCCACCTCCAAATAATCCTTAATTTTTCCTGGAATATTCTTTTAATTTTCTGCTTGTCATTGTTTCCAAAAAGACTCCTGCAATCCTAAGTCATGAGCGAGCATCTACAGAAAATACAATTCCTGATAAATTCGGAATGATACCAGAAAAATAGAGAAAAATAGAGGTAATGAACATACAGAACAATAGATATCTTAGGAATTCATCAGTATATGCTCTTTGCTGTGTCCTCCCCACTCCTCATTGCCATTGCCAAGGAAGCCGCTGATGAATAAGGTAGCATCGTGGTGGTGATGTCAGGGGTGTTGTAGCAAGAGGGACAGCTCTTGTGGACAGCACAGGAGGGGGGGAGCAAGGAGGAAAAAGAAGACGAGGTGACAATGACTGAAGAGGTTTTGTGCTCTTTCAATGAAGTGGCATTCGAGGATTCTGTGGAGTGGGCAAGCGAGGAGAAAGAAGACAACTTGGAAGTGACCAAGTGGCTTTAGTGAAGTGGCAATGCAGGGCTTCATGGTGGCTGCAGTCTTGAGAAGGTTGAGTTGGTGAAGGGCTCATGCTTTAGCGGTGGAGATGGGATGTAGAAGATGATGGAACTTGAGTTTTATTTTTTCAATACTTGGACAGAATTTTAGCATTTTTGATGCACTAATAGTACAATGGGTGTTTAAATATTTTTGGAAAGGTTGGGATTCTGGAGTCAAGAAGCAGGGACACAGTGTACTGAATGCAAGAAACTCTTATATTAGATTTAGCGCAGAACAACATTTGACACAACATGTTAGAAAGTACCAAATTTGCAACCAGCAGAAATATTCAACTAACTATGAAACATATCTTCTATCAAGGAGTAACATAATCATGTAAACTTGTTGGTGGCGTTTGTTTTTGACCATGAAAATTGAAGGAAGTGGTACAATTCGATTCGTTATGGGAATCTGTTAGTAAAGCACACCTTCTTAACTCAAAACTATGGGTACCGTCCTAATGCTAGAGGCATCTGATTCTATTTCATATCAAACTATCAATAAACAAGTAAAATATCAACTATGGGTATAGAAATGCAACCACGGTACGTGTGAGGAACTCTTTTAGTACTTGCTTTCACGATGGTCTTTGCCACTTTTTTGTATATAATTACATCAATTAGCTTGTAAATTAGTTAGCTGATTTTGTTCCAGGCGGGGCAACCGGAGCTAATATCCATTGAGAAAACCATGAAAGATGCCATGGTTCATGTCGGCTCTGCTAGAGAGGTAATTATTTATGATTATACTGCATTTTTTTCACTCTCTTCAGGAAATCACCTGTATATTCTCTGTTTCAGACAGAATATGGTAGGGAAGTACCCCTGTTTGAGGTAGATGCAACAGCTGTGGAGCCAATATTTCACAGGTTATATTCCTATATATTTGATATTGAAAGTGTTGGAGATTCTGCTAATGAAATGGACAGGCCCATGCCGTCTGCTGTATTCATTTTGAACTTTGATAAGGTAGATTTGATTACATATCCATTTTCAACTTTTATCACCCTTTTTATAGAAGTAATGCTGCTATTGTGCTATATTAAAGCATATTCATGTTGTAGAAGATTGACAATTGTCTTATTTTAGAGTGTTATCCTAAATTCTGTTTTAATATCCGTTGCCCACTTTTAGAGTTCCCTTATGTAAGCGTCTTCATGTTAAAATCTCGTCATTTTTATTGCTTAATGTGCTATTGTTCATGATAGATGTAATGTGCTAGGTAAGGGATAAATGTAGGGATGGTTGTTGATAGGCAATGATACCAACAAATTCTACCTCAATCTAATTCTCAGGGTTGACTAATGGTTGAATAACTATCCGGAATAATCAAATTAATATATTTGGGAAATAGCTCTTCTTATATTGTAGACTAATTTTCCAAATTTAAACAAAATAACCAATAAAATCAACAGAGAAAAAGGCAAGAAAATCCTATCCCGAAATTAGACCTGTAAACGGATCGAATACGGAGCGGATACTACTAAATCTAATATCTAAATTCAAAAAAAATGTTCGATCCAATATCCGATCCGATATCCGATGGATAATATATGACAACATCCTAATCCGATTCCAAGCAGATAATATCTGAACTCGGGTACATATCCGATCCGAATTAAAAATACCGCAAATAACACATTTAATGCTGATAAATGTATTACATATATGCAATATTATTATTTCATCGTGGACCAAAAAATATAATTATTACATTAAATATATATGATAACTTGTTTATGTTTGATATTTTTATATATGAATGATATACTTTTAATAACATATGTATATATTTGTCAAATTTGGGTTTTTTGAACAAGATACATCAAATATCCCATATCTGATCCGAAAATTTGAATCTGACATCTGATCCGAATCCAGCAAATATCATTTTTTTTTAAATTTTAGACTCGAATCCCGATTGAATCCGTGGATTCGGATATACATTTACAAGTTTGCGGACAATTACTCTGCCTGAACAAGCACAATTTCACCTAATTCAATAAGAATTTATTCTAGTTTCTAAAACATGTCATGTTATGCCAGCTTTTTAATGATTTATTATATACCTAATGGCTTAGGCGTACAATGTCTTTTTTCATTCCATATTCTAAATTCCTAATCTAGGGCTAGAGGTAAAGGTAATTGTTCAATTGCTGTTTCTGTCTACGATTTTGTTGGGTAGATCTAGTTTGTACAAAATTATCTTGCAACCATATTGATTGACGACAAATTCCATAAGAGCCAAATTTAGTAATAAATTGTCTGCTTAGACACATACCTTGAGTTTGGTATCTATCATAGTAGATTGAAAGTTTGAAACCATAGTTGTCACAACAATTGTAACTGACCACGTTATTCATAACTAAATAAACTTAATTAGATTAACAAAACTTTGAATTGCAAATAAGTCCTTAGGATATCAACCAAGTCCTTGAATTTACTAATTTGTCCATGCAATCAACAAAATATGCATAAAATTGCCAAAAACACCTAATTAAATCTACACAAACCTATCCTAATTCAATTTCCCTCGTCTTGAAAAGACGAACCTTTGGTGAGTCTTGTGGCCAGTTTGGGACCCGAGTCCATGCCTTAGTGGATCGCGGATGTTATATATAGGGATTAGGAGCTTGAATGGCTGATCGATCCACAACCATGATTACGATACACGACAGTAGTGTGTCGCCGTAAATGTCATGCTCAAGCTCTCAATTTAGGAGAAACACCTCGAAATATGTATGTTGATGTTTGTGTTACTAACGATGGTTGACATGTGATTGGGGTGCTGAACGGAATAATGGTGTGGCTGTGTCTAGTCTGCATGGTCGGAGAAGAGATTCAATGCAACATGCAATGGTAGGTGTAGATTGTCGGTGATGGTAACTATGGCGGAAAATGTGCTCCGATGGTAGATCACAGATCATAGCTGCTGTGAAGATGTCCTCTTAAATGCGGCACGATAGGTTCCATTTTTCCAGGTAACTCCAAGGAAAGCCGTGGATCTTTCGCGATGTAGACAGAAACCTCAACGTCATCCGCATCTGGAACCACAAAGCATCATTTGGCGTCATTCATGCTGGCATTGTAAACCTAATTATGAACAACGATGTATGTTCGTAAAGTTCGATTAAAATTCAAATATTTGATATGTGGATTTGCAGGTGTTTGTAGATTTCATGGCGGTGGATGCACAATCCAAAAATCACCAAAATAACCTTATCCGACGAGTGTTGTGGATGATGTGTGGGAATGGAAGAGAATGCCAAAACTTATCATTTTGGGGAAAAAATCCCCATGCTTTGCATTAGATTCCTACCATGGTGGAGCATGTTGCTCACACCTCTGGCCTTGGAAGGGAGGTGTCTTTGTGATAGGTGAGGAGACGTCGATGCTCCTAGAGGTGTGAATCTGAGGTTCAAGGAACCTCCCTACCCTCGCTTAGGAGTGAAGGAACAAGTCAAAATGTCCCTCCCTTCCCTTCTCTTTCTTCCTCCCCACCCGCCGCCGCCACCAACCCCCCGCCCCGCCGCCGCTGCTAGGCAGCCTGCCGATCGGCTGGCGTAGCCGCAGCCCCAGCCGGCCGCACTGCCGCCGCCCGGCCTCTGCGTCGTGGTCTCCTCCTAGTAGCCGCCTCCTTCGAGCAGCCCCACCTCCCGGGCGCCTATGTGAATCTCTTCCGGCTCTGTCTATTGCCTGCTCGTGTCGGCCTTTGAGCCGCCGGGTCTCTTGTTGCGCCTAGACGTAGTTCGTATGTAACTGGTCCACTCAGTTTTTTCTCCTGTGCCTGCTGCCGCCTAGACCGAGGACCTAGGCGGTCATCTACAGCTTGTACTTGCCTTCTACTGTTGGCCTTGGTGTTGGTTCTCTGCCTCCTGTGTCATGGCTTCCTCACATGACGATCATCGCTGTCAGGTTACTACCTGTCAAGTTGGATGGGCGCAACGACCAACACTGGGTTTGTTCCATTGAGATTTATGCTGAATCCCAGGGCAAACATTCCCACGTGACGCGCGATCCACCTCCTGCTCCTGCTTCTACTACCGACTCCAAGGATATCAAGGCCTATGATGACTGTGTCAAAGATGATTCGACTGTGATGACATGGATTCTCAACAGCAACGAAACAAAAATCAGTGTTACCTTACTACGTCTACCTACTACCAAGGAAATGTGGGATAAGCTGGTAAGCACTTACTCTCACAACAAAAATCCCAAGAAGGTGTTCGACTTAAATAAGCAGCTGACTCGTCTACAGTTATCGGGACCTTGCTGATTACTTCTCTGCCTTCAAGAGACTCTGGGGTGAATTGGAAACCTACCACCCTCTGTCGACTGATTTGGCTACCATGCAACGTCAAAGACAGGAGTTGCAGGTAGTCCATTTTCTGTGTGGCCTTCCTGAGTCTTATGCAGGAGTTGTGGATTAGATAATCGCCAGTGATCCACTGCCTACGTTGCAGAGTGCCTTTCAACGTCTTCAACGACTGCATGCCTCATCTTTTGAGTTACCTGCTGATGCTGGCGATACTACTGCCCTAACTGCTATGTCAGGCCGTGGTCGCTTTCAAGAAAACCGCGCTCCTCTTGGCTCTGGGAGGGGGCGTGGTTCGTTTGGACGTGGTGCGTCCTCTGGCCCTCCCAATGCTTCTCGTCCTCCATCTGGTCAACGATTATACAATTTCTGTGGTCGGTCTAACCACGTTGAAGAAAAGTGTTGGGAGAAGTATGGCAAACCTGCCTAGGCCAATGCTGATTCGGAAGCCAATGCTACTTCTGAGGTTGCTACCCAGCCTCAAGCTACTGATTCGTCCAACTCTACTACTGCTGATTTCATCCGTTCTGAGGTAGAACGCCTACTATTGGAGTGCACTGGGTCGTCATCTACTGCTACTACTGGAACTCATGCTGCAACCTACTCTGGTTGTGATTCTGCTTTTCTAAGTGCACCCTCGTCTAGTACTGGTAATACAAGATGGGTGATTGATTCGGGTGCTTCTCACATTTCTGGTATTAGTATATAGACTTTCCTGTATTTTTTTACTTAGTCTATTTTTCTCTTTACTGTGTTATTCTTGTGTTTAGTTTTATCCCACATGGGTTATCTCTAAATCCTGTGGTCTTCTCTTGTCTTATAAAAGAGAACCATGTACTCCTTTTTTAATCATCTCAATAATAGGATTATTAGCCACAACTTCTAGATGGTATCAGAGCCTCCTGATCCTCCCTAACCCTGATCCTTTCCCATCAACCTCAGCCGCCACCCCCTTTCCCTTATCCCAAGCCGCCGCCCACCCTGCCCCCCCCTTCTGGTGCCGCCGACCAGCCCCCCCAGCCACCGTCACCCCCTCCCCTACCTTTCTCCCTTGCCGCCCACCTCCTTCCCTCCCTTCTTCTCCACCGCAGCCCCCCCCCCCCCCCCTCTTCCTCAGTCTCTACCGCCGCCCCCCCTGCTGCCCGCCGCCACCCCACACCCACCACTACCATCTCCCGCAGCCACAACCACCCTCCCCATCCTCTCTTCTCTCTTGTTTCTCTTCCCTAGTTCTTCGCTCACCATCTAGTTCGGCTACAGGCTTCCGCTCGTCTCTGTACGCTCTTCCGAAAAAGCTTACGTACAGCCCGTGTCTTTTCCAGTTCTGGCACGTTGAAGGCGTAAACCAGCCTTTCTCTTCTGCCTACCTACGCCTCATGGTGGAGTGATCTTTTCTCCATGGTGGCGTAGGTTTCTTACATCTTTATCTGCCCCGTGAGGGTCTTCTGAGGTCCATGTGGATCTCCTACTTGCTACGTCTACTAGTCCCTGTGGTGGACTCCTGCTACTGACTACTACTACTGCTGATCCTTGTTGTGCCCGTGCTATTGCTCTGCTCTGGTCTGATGGCGACTCCAGATCTCCCGCGCACTCTCTGTGTTACTACGGTGAAGTTGGACAGTTCCAACTATCACCTATGGGCTGCCTCCTTTGAGTTGTATGTTAAATCCCAAGGTCGCTACTCTCATCTAACTACAAAAGGCCCGTCTCTTCCTGCTCCTGATGCTGACGAGAAGACGAAACAAGTCTATGATCTCTGGTCCAAAGAGGACTATGGGGTCATGACATGGATGGTCAACAACGCTGAAGCCAAGATCAGCCAGTCCCTGCTCCGTCTTCAGACTGCCAAAGAAATGTGGGAGCAACTCTCCCATGTTTATTCGCACCAACAGAATCCTAAGAAGGTCTTTGAGATCTTCAAGCAACCTGCCAAACATGAGTATTCTGCTACTGACTCCGTCGAGGATTACTACAACTCCTGTTGTGCCCTCTGGGATGAGTTCCAGGTGTATCATCCTCTTTCTACTGACATTGATGAAGTTAATCGACAGCGGAACGAACTTATGTTAGTTCAGTTCCTCGCGGGCCTACCTGCTTCCTTTACTGGTGTTGTGGACCAAATTCTCTCCAGCGACCCTTTACCCACTCTCCGCGATGTGCTCAAAAGGGTCCAGCGCTTACCTTCTGTGTCCCATTCCGTGCCTGACTCTTCTAATGGGGCAGCCCTCGCTGTCCGCTCTGGTGATTCCTTTCGTGGTCGCGATCGTGGCAGAGGTCGTGGCCGCGGAGGACGTTCTTCTGCTCCTGGCCGTGGCTCTGGAGCTGATCCTGTTGAGTCCCGCTACTGCACTCACTGCAAGCGCACCAACCATACTGAAGATCGTTGCTGGATCAAATACGACAAACCTGACTGGGCCAATAAAGTGACTTCTGACCAGACTGAACCTGCTCCACCAACAGCTGACTGGATCCGCTCGGAATTTGAAAAACTGCTTCAAGCTCGCTTGGCTTCCTCTACTGATGCTTCAACTGATGGCAGCCCCGCCCTTCTGACCAAGACTGGTAAACCTTCATGGGTGATTGACTCTGGTGCGACCTCTCATATTTCTGGCAATCCTACTTTATTCTCTAAATTGCACAAGACATCTTTTATACCGCCTATTACTTTAGCTGATGGCTCTAAATCACTGGTTACTGGAATTGGTGATATACGTTCTACTGGTAGTCTGCCACTGCAATCCACTCTTTATGTCCCTAAGTTTCCACTTAATTTACTATATGTCAGTAAAGCTGTGAAGAGCCTTCGTTGCTCAATTACGTTTGATCCGGATGGTGTTCTGTTTCAGGATCTGCGCACGAGGATGACGATTGGTTCAGGCCATGAGGGACCAGATGGACTCTACTACTTGGACGATCCGAAGCCAGCTGCATATTTGACATCATCTGTGGCCGACATTCAGTGGCATTATAGATTGGGCCATCCCTCTGCTGTAAAATTAAAAGCTTTATTACCTGATGTAGTTAGTTCTGTTTTTCATTGTGAGACATGCCAGCTTGGCAAGCAAACTCGTGCTACTTTTTCACCTAAATTTTGCATTAGTTCTAAAGCTACCTTCGATATTATACATGCTGATGTTTGGGGTCCATGTGCTGTGACGAGTACATCTGGTTTTAAATGTTTTCTGAGCTTCATTGATGATTTCTCTAGAGCAACCTGGCTGTTTTTACTGAAAGATAGATCTACCATTCTTGAGAAAATTACTGACTTCTTTGCTGAAATCCGTACCCAGTTTGCTAAGCCCATTAAAATTTTGCGCACTGACAATGCTTTGGAGTTTATGCAAGCCTCTGTTAGTAGTTTTTGTCGTCGTCAGGGCACCATCCACCAAACTTCCTGTGCCTATACCCCGCAACAAAACGGTGTCGCTGAACGCAAAAACCGTCATCTCCTTGAAGTTGCGCGTACCCTTCTTTTTCACTATCATGTTCCTCAGTCTTTTTGGCCCGAGGCAATATCTACTGCTTGCTACCTCATTTTAATCGTATGCCATCCACTGTGCTCGGCAATAAGATTCCATATCAGGTCTTGTTTCCTGATGCACCTCTTTTCTCTGTGCCTCCTCGTATCTTTGGGAGCACGTGCTTTGTTAAAAATCTCCGGCATGGCCTTACCAAATTGGATCCTAGAGCAACTAAGTGTGTTTTCTTGGGATACTCTCGCACTCAAAAAGGGTATCGATGCTACGATCCTATTTCTAAAAAGTGGTGTGTCTCTGCGGATGTAGTATTCTTTGAGCACATGCCTTTCTATTCTCCGGCTGGTTCTGCACTCACCTCGGATTTACTGGTTGATACGCCTTTACCGGTTGTGGATGATTTGACTGATAATTCTGCTGCTGCCTCCCCACCTGAAATGCCACCTCTGAAAGTGTATCACAGAAGACAAGCCAACAACTCCCTCTATGGCCTCTCCATCGTCTTCATTCTCTGTGCCAGATCAAACACCTCCGCAGGTATTTTCTGACCTTGATCTCCCTATTAGCCTGAGAAAAGGGACACGGACTTGTACTAAGCATCCCATTGGGAATTTTTGTTCTACTGATAATCTGGGTGCTAATTTTGCTAATTTTACTACGGCCCTTTCTGCTATATCTGTTCCTAAAACTGCTGCTCAGGCCATTAAAAATCCTGCATGGCGTCAGGCTATGGAAACCAAAATGTAGGCGCTCACTGAGCGCAATACATGGCAACTTGTTGATCCACCTGCCGATTGCTCTCCTGTTGGTTGTCGCTGGGTCTTCACGGTCAAGTATCAACCGGATGGAACTGTTGAACGACTTAAGGCGAGACTAGTAGCTAAAGGCTATACACAGACCTATGGGGTCGACTACTTTGAGACTTTCTCTCCGGTGGCACGGTTGAACTCTGTGAGAATTCTTATTTCTGTTGCTATTAACTCTGACTGGCCTCTGTATCAGCTTGATGTCAAGAATGCTTTCCTGTATGGTGACCTTCATGAAGAGGTCTACATGTCACAACCCCCTGGTTTTGTTGCTCAGGTGGAGTCCTCTAAAGTATGCAGACTGAAAAAGGCGATATATGGCTTGAAACAGAGTCCCAGAGCTTGGTTTGATAAATTAATCACTATTCTTCAGAATTTTTCATTCAAACGCTCCCAGTCCGATCACTCAGTTTTTGTCAAGAATACTCCTGCTGGCATTATTATTCTCATTGTTTATGTTGATGATATTATCCTCTCAGGAAGTGATCCTGCTGGTATTCAGTCTACCAAGCACTATCTGGAAAAACATTTCGTCACTAAAGATCTTGGGTCTCTCCGGTATTTTCTTGGGATAGAGGTGTCCCGGTCTTCTTCTGGCCTCTGCTTATCTCAACGCAAGTATGTTCTGGATCTACTATTTGAAACTGGTCTTCTAGGTGCTAAGCCTGCTAGCACACCTCTGGATCCGAACACCAACTGGGATGATGAGATTTCTCCTGCCTATCCTGACACTCATCAATATTGAAGAATGGTCGGTAAACTCATCTATCTTACTGTTACACAGGCTGATATTACTGCTGCTGTTGGATTGGTTAGTCGTTACCTAGATAAGCCTCGACAATGTCATTGGGACGCTGTCTGTCATATTCTGAAATATCTAAAAAGTTCTCCTGGAAAAGGCCTGCTTTACAAGAAACATGGACACTGCAAACTTCTTGGCTATTCTGATTCCGATTACGCTGGCAGCAAGGTTGACTGTCGCTCTACTTCTGGCTACTGCACGTTTGTGGGAGGCAACCTTGTCACTTGGCGAAGCAAGAAGCAGTCCGTAGTTGCTCGCTCAAGTGCTGAAGCTGAATATCGTGCCATGGCGCACACTACCTGTGAACTATTCTGGATTAGGAGCTTACTGAAGGACTTTGGTATCTCTGACTCGTCTCCTATTCCAATGTATTGTGACAACAAAGCAGCTACATTAATTGCCAATAACCCTACTTTCCATGAGCGGACCAAGCACATTGAGGTGGATTGTCATTTTGTCCGCGAAACTGTTCTCTCTGGCCAGGTCTCTACTCCCTACATTCATACGACTGATCAGGTGGCTGACATCTTCACAAGGATTCTACCAAAGACAAGGTTCACTGCTATGACATCCAAGTTGGGCATGATAGACATCTATGCTCCAGCTTGAGGGGGAGTATTAGTATATAGACTTTCCTGTGTTTTTTTACTTAGTCTATTTTTCTCTTTACTGTGTTATTCTTGTGTTTAGTTTTATCCCACATGGGTTATCTCTAAATCCTGTGGTCTTCTCTTGTCTTATAAAAGAGAACCATGTACTCCTTTTTTAATCATCTCAATAATAGGATTATTAGCCACAACTTCTAGATCTGGAAATCGGTCTCTTTTCTCGGATTTATCTAAACCGGTTTCTAAATCTTTTATTATGCTTGCTGATGACTCAAAATCTGCTGTGTCTGGGATTGGTGACATTGTTGCTTAGTTTTTGTTGAAATCTGCTCTACATGTGCCTCGTTTTCCTCTTAACTTACTATATGTTAGCAAAATTGTGCGTAGCCTGAACTGCAGTCTCACCTTTGTTCTTGGTACTTGTATTTTTAAAGACCTTTGTACGAGGATGAAGATTGGTGGGGGGCATGAAGGACCTGATGGTCTCTACTATCTGGATGAGTTGAAAAAGATCGGCACTCTGGCTTTAGCTTCAGCACTATCATCTTCAGTTTCAGCTTTGCAGTGGCACTACAGACTTGGACATCCGTCATCTGAGAAAATAAAGCATGCCATTTCTCATGTAGGAACGCACGGTTTTCAGTGCGAGTCGTGTCAGTCAGGAAAACAATCTAGAACTGTCTATCCTAAACGGTCTCAGACTGTCTATCCTAAACGGTCTCAGATTAATAGTAAAAACATTTTTGATCTTGTTCATGCGGATGTATGGGGACCTTGTCATGTTCCAAGTTTATCTGGAAATAAATACTTTATTCTGTTTATTGATGATTTTTCTCGTGCCACATGGTTGTTTCTTCTGAAAGATCGGTACCAAGTATTGCCTACAATAAAATTCTTCTTTGCTGAAATTAAAACCCAGTATTCTATGCCTGTTAACATTCTGAGAACAAATAATGCTTTGGAATTTGTTCAGAAAGAAGTTGAGCTGTTTTGTCGTTCTGTCGGTACTATTCATCAAACATCGTTTGCCTATACACCTCAACAAAATGGAGTTGCCGAGAGAAAAAGTAGACATTTGCTTGAGGTTACTAGAACCATCATGCTACACTCTAATGTTCCTAGACATTTTTGTCCAGAAGCCATCCTCTGCCTGTTTTCTAATTAATCGAATGGCTTCTTCTGTGATTGGTAACAAGATTCCTGTACATGTTCTACAACCAAATATGCCTCTTTTTTCTGTCCCTCCGAGGATATTTGGATCTACCTGCTTTGTGCGTTTACTTGGACCGAATTATGACAAATTATCTCCTAGAGCAGAAAAATGCATTTTCTTGAGTTATTCACGTACTCAAAAAGGGTATCGGTGCTATAGTCCTACTACTAAAAAATGGTTCACGAGTAGTGACGTGGTCTTCTTTGAGGATACACCCTTTTATTCTGCTAAAGGGGATACCTTGAGTTCAGATATAATAGCAACACCATTACCAGTCATCAGTGATTGCATATCTGATACTTCACCTGTTGAAACTGCTTCTCCTCCGCTTATTGTGTATCAACGAGGGATCCAGTCACAGACTGCTCAAGACCCCCCATGCAACACCAATCTCCTCCTCTAGAAGGTCCTACACCTGCTGAGGTAACTTCTGACTTAGATTTGCCTATTGCTCTTAGGAAAGGCACTCGTTCTTGTACCTCTCATAATGTTGCTAACCATGTTTCTACTGCACATCTGAGTATTCATGTCAATAATTTTGTTGCTACTCTATCCGCTATTGTTGTCCCTAAGAATATCCATGATGCTTTACAAAGTTCTGCCTGGACAAATGCCATGACAGAGGAAATGACTGCCCTTGCTGATAGAGGAACTTGGGAGTTGGTGGATCCACCTCCTGATTGCAAGCCTGTTGGCTGCAGTTGGGTATATGCTGTGAAGTATCAACCTGATGGAATTGTAGAACGTGTGAAGGCACGCCTGGTGGCCAAAGGGTACACTCAAACCTACGATATTGATTATTTTGAGACGTTCTCTCCTGTTGCAAGACTTAATTCTGTCCGAGTACTTCTTTCTGTTGCTGTCAACTTGGATTGGCCTCTTATTCAGCTGGATGTTAAAAATGCTTTTCTGTATGGTGACCTTTAAGAAGTGGTCTATATGGAGCAATCACCTGGGTTTGTTGCTCAGGGGGAGTCACACAAGATTTGCCGTCTAAAAAAATCTATTTATGGACTCAAGTAGAGTCCTCGGGCATGGTTTGACAAATTGAGCAAGATACCGACTACCTTTGGATTTCTGAGATCACATGTTGATCACTCCGTCTTTACTTAAAAGACATCGTCTGGAATTGTGATTCTGATTGTCTATGTTGATGATATCATCCTGTCTGGCAGCGATGCTACTGAAATTCAGGCTACTAAAACACACTTGTGCAAGCATTTTGCTACTAAAGACTTGGGAAAGCTGCGATATTTTCTAGGCATTGAGGTGTCCAGAACTGCTAGTGCTCTTGTCTTATCTCAGAGGAAGTATGTTCTTGATCTTTTACTGTAGACTGGGATGCTTGGAGCGCGTCCTGCTGATACTCTTCTAGATCCCAATGTGAATTGGGATGATGAAGCATCTCCTATATTTTTAGACAATAAAAAGATATTGGAGACCGGTTGGTAAGATGATTTATCTGACTGTTACTAAAGCTGATATCTCTACTGCTGTTGGTCTTAGCAGGTATCTTGATAAGCCTAGACAGTGTCACTGGGATGCTCTTTGTAATATTCTGAGATTCCTTAAGAAATCTCTTGGCAAAGACCTCTGTTATAGAAAGCATGGGCATTGTTCGCTTGAAGGTTATTCTGACTCTGATTATGCTGGAAGTAAGATTGACAGGAAATCTACTTCAGGCTATTGCACTTATGTTGGAGGGAATCTTGTCACTTGGAGGAGCAAAAAGAAAAATATTGTTGCTAGATCCAGTGCTGAGGCTGAATACAGGGCTATGGCCCACACTGGTTGTGAACTGTTATGGGTACAATCTCTCTTGAAAGACTTCGGTGTGGAGTCTTGTACTGCTATTCCTATGCATTGTGACAATAAAACTGCCATCTTCATTGCTAATAATCCTGTGTATCATGAGCGCACAAAGCACATTGAAGTTGACTGCCATTTTATCAGAGAAACTATCTTGTTTGGTCGGATCTGCACTCCATTACCCGCTCAGAGGATCAAGTTGCTGATATTTTTACAAAGCTGCTGGCAAAGAAACATTTTAGTTCTCTTGTGCATCGTACAAAATTTCGATCGAAATTGCGAAATTTCGACCGAAATTTCCGATATTTTTTCAATCGGACATCGAAACGCATGTACGCAGAGAATGGGACGTCATTTCGCACTTCGCAAAACATTGCAAATTTCATCTAGTTTGGGCCATAATTTCGCAAAATGACAAAATTTCGATAGAAATTTCGAGATATTTGTTCCTAAGACTGCTGCCACTACATGTTAGGTATTTTGGCGATTCTCTTTGTATCTTTTGTTTATAGAGGCTATTTTCTTTGATTCTAAGGTACGTTTCCCCTATCCCTAGCCCATGTATACCTCTTTCTATGTTTACACTCTTCTAAAAGATGTGAAGAGATACTATGAAAAATAACAAAGTTCTAAGTGTTGCTGCTACATGTTAGGTATTTTGGCGATTCTCTTTCGAAAATCACATGAACTACAAACAAACTTGAGGATCTATGAAATAATAGTATTAAGTCTGCAATTCTATAATAAATTTGTTATTATTACACATATTTATACATAAAATGACTTAAAAATAATGCATTTTCTTTGATCTATGTATAGTTGTATACATGACCCATGTAACCTAACTAAATTTTAACACTAGACTTATAAGTTGTAACATGTAAGTTTTTAACTTGCAACTGTAAGTTTTAAGGTCTAAGTGGTAAATTGTGGGTTTGTAAGCTGTTTATAGTCTAACAGACTTGACAATTCTGTTCATTTGTGCACTCACTCATCAAGACATGGATCCCACCCTAACCTCTAAACATATAGATTTATTATATAATCTAGTGTGTTTATGTCTAGACTTTGTGTTTGCAGAATTTCAAAGCTTAATTCCTTCATTTTGCCATCGAAATTGCCATCGAAATTCTGTCGAAATTGTTCAGCTTCCTTCACTTACAAATGTGGGAGACCCCCCCCCCCCATATCCAATATGAAATATTATTGCATGTTTGAGTAGATCTTGGCGTTTAGATCATCCTGGTAAATTTTCATGATTTAATTCGCTTATTTGGTCGTCGAAATCGTTAGGGCCGTAAATATCAAAATTTAGTGCGAAATTTCGAAAAATTTCTGTTTCTGGGCCATCGGACACGACATCAAAATCGGACATCTAATTCTATGCTCTTGTGGACAAGTTGGGCATGATTGATATCTATGCTCCAACTTGAGGGGAAGTGTTAAATAATGTCTTTATATATTCTGTTTGTTATTTTCCTTTTCTATATGGAACTTTGTGTAATTGCTCCACTTATATATATAGGGTACACACATTGTGTAACCCTATGGTTTCTCACTTTGCTTTTCTCACCATTATTTGGCATTAGACCCCAACTCGACCTTTCCTAAGCATCCATGCCTTTCCCTCCCTATTGAGCTGTCACCCTTGTTTTCTCTTCCCCGTAAATACCAATAACTCCCATATGTTAAGCCTCCGAGCTGCTACCCCATCCCACCTATGCTTCTTACACCGCCTTCACCAACAACACGTTGCTGCCTCTTCGCCACTCATGTGAAGACAACAATAGTAGTAGGCATCGCCTCTAGACCACCATATGCCTCCTACGATCATCCTTGGAGCAGCCGCCAATTGCCCCTACAACCCAAGGAAGGGCCGCCATCATCAGGAGTAACCGTCCTCTCAGCTGCTTCCTCTTCCTCCCCCTACTTTTTCCAACCTCACAACTGACCAATGTAGGTAGAGGACTGCTATCCCTGATGGGCGTCACCAGTGCCAAGGCCAACAACAAAAAACGCCACCAGCCCTAAGGAGCACCAACCTTGTTAGATCCATAGATCAGGGGGCACACATCACACTTCCACAGAGGACCTCAACCTCAAAAACAACAAATTCAAGGAGGCAACCAAGTTAACTTCTACTTTGTTTTGGGTGAGATCTTCCCTTCGCATACTATACATTGCTTTTTTGTTGTAGCTCTAGTACGTTTGTGACGGGTTTGTAGCCTGTGATTTTTTAAGCCCTACCACACATTTCCATGTCCTGTTCCGGGAGTTATACCTTGTTTTGTGTAAGTATATACTTGCATACTAACCCAACTCTTCAATTTGTGGAATTTTCATGGAGAACCCCAGTAGGTTGTAAATTTTACCTAGACATGCAGTGTTTGAGGAATCTGCTTGTAAAAGTTACAATCTCATGCAATCGGTCTGGAAGCCTTGTCGTGGAATCCAACAAGATTGCCGCCCACCCTAACAACCTTCTCAAGCCCAACCTTTATATACCTTTGACAACTCATGGTCAATCTACAGATTCCATCATGACTGAGCTGCACACTATTCACTAGGTGAATAGACTTTAAGCCAGCCAATCAGTCGCTCCACACATGGGGTATGGCATGCCTTCATCTCTGGTGCCAACCTACATACCCCACTCAGTCCTACTATGTAGGTTTGCACACCCACTCTCCAAGAGACTCTCAACTACCATCAAGCCAACATCCCTCACTCTATTATGGAACCAGATCCATATTCTCCACACTTTTGCAAGGGCCCTCTCTTGTACAAACCTCTCCTTTTATGTTAGCACTAGCGGAATGCACGTGCTAAGCATGTGAGTTGTCTAGGATATAGTACATAAATTTTCTAAATTAATGAAACCTCAAGCCAGCTGTTTGAATAGATACTGTCACCTTTCAAAAAAGAACCTAAATGCATCCACTTGAATAGTTGTTGTCGTTGCACTTTTTAAAAGACAAATTATTCATTTGTACACATTGTAAGATATGATGATTTACATAAGGTCACATGATTATTCTACCAGACCAAGTGAAGAAAACAATCAAACTGATTAACTTGCTAAGAATTTTTAAAAATTTAGACAGGAAGTAAGCACGCTATTTGCACCAGTTAAAAAAAGCAAGCATATAAAAATCCGCAAAAACAACTGGTTAAATAACAGGTACACGAACATAATCACACAAATAGACACTTGTAATAAAAAATAGCATACACAGTAGTTAGTTGACTTCCTCCAACCTGTAAAGTCACAAATAGTCCAGACTGATTAGTACACAGATAGACAACTTGTTGGATGCCTCCAACATTACCTCTCTCAAAAATACCTCCAATAGCTTAGAGTTGATGAGCATGCTCAAGGGGATATTGGGAGCAGTGCTATGGTAGCCAAACTCGTTCATGTGCAGACTAACACACAACTCAAATAAAAGACATGTATAAGAGCACACACGCTTGATTTGCTAAAAAAATAGGCAATTAGACTCACATACTTAGTACGTGCATCTAGCTAGTATATTATATACCTTGGATCTTTTTTCAGAAGACAACCCAGGCAGCGACAATCTGAAGTGTGGTTTCTCTCCTCTATGAGAATCTTCATCTAAAGACGGCGAATACATTGCTCCTTGGTACTATTTAAATCCCGATTTTTAATTTTTTATTATTTTGAAGTGACATTCTTGACCGTTCGCAGATTAGAGCAGCGGATGAGATCTGTCAGATATCCTCAAACTGGTGGACTAGACTGCTTGCCCTATGACACCCAGTTCACAAATACATGAAATTTTTTGAAGAGGCGAAGAATTGTTGGTCTACAACAAGTCATACTAGCAACTAACCCTCGCTTTGTGAATCTTTTGCAACCTAATATTAAAGACTTGAATTTCAACAATACAATTCCATAGACCACATTTTTCACTGTGCCCAAAAGATTGAAACTTGTCTACAACATCTTGCAACTCCTTTTTTTCATTTTGGGCAACGTGGTCGCTCCTCTATCACCCCTCTACTACTATGTCTCGTTCCGCTTACCACTGTTAGAACCCCATCGCGAGAGTTCCTCCACTCCTTACTTCCCAATCAACTTTCCCTTCCTCCAATAAGGGAAAACGAGTGGTAAATTCCTCTTCTCGCTCTGCCCAACGTGGTTGTGAAAGTTTTCTTAGCCAAAACATGACCCCTTGCTTCCAGTGCCCTCGACATGCTCTGCTATGTCTTATGACTCTCTTGACACCACACCCCTAAGGATGACATAACGGAGTATGAGAACGTGATGCATGGATATGACCCTTTTTACGACAAGTCATTCCTGCAGGTCATGTATGTTCTTTCTGCTCCCTTCGGTGGTGATGAATGGCTGTGGACTGCTCCTTTTCAGGCAATTTTCAAACATGTTGGCAAAAACTGTAAGCTTTTGATCGACAGTGGCGGTTTATAAAATATCATCTCTCACTAAGGACTCAAACTCCTGAATCTTCAACTAGAGCCCGTCCTCAACCTCACATAGTTCATTGGGTGAATCAGTTGGGTTTGCCAATTACCCTGTGCTGCCTTGTGCCTCTCGTCTTGGGGTCCCTCCAGACAGAAAGCGACTCCTTCCTGTACGAATGAGTTTTGAAGAACTATAGAGTGGTGGGTTGTTTACTAACAGAAGGAAAGTATGGGAAAGGCTAAGTGAAATGAATCGAGAAATTTCCTCTTTCAAACAGGCAAGGAATCAATGCATATTTTAATTATGTATGGCGGGACGTTCTATTCATGGATGTTGGACACACCATTCTTGGAACAAAATGTCTGATTTCGACACCGTATTTGATGGCCCACAAATATGCATTTATAGAATTTGCCCGAAATTTTGATAATTACGGCTTCGGCAATTTCAAAGCCAAAATGACCAAATTAAATTATTAAAATTTACCTGGACGATCTAAACACCAAAAGTACACTTAAATATGCAATAATATTTCATATTAGATATGTGTGTACGTGGGGGGGGGTCTCCCACATTTGTAAATGAAGGAAGCTGAACTGTTTCAATGGTAAAATGAAGGATTAAACTATGAAATTTTGCAAACACAATGTTTAGTCATAGTCACACTATATTATATAATAACTTTATATGTTGGGGTGGGATCCACGTCTTGATGAGTGAGTGCACAAATGAACAAAAATGTCAAGTTGTTAGACTGTTACAAACATAGAAACCTACAAGTTACACTTAAAACTTATAGTTGCAAGTTACAAACTTACAAATTACAACTTGTATAACATATATTACTAACTAGTGACTACTAATTAAGTAGTATTTAGTAAGTACAAAGTAGTATTAGCTAGTAACTAATAAGTAATAAGTAATATGTAATAACTAACAACTAACGAGTATTAACTCCTTAAGTTTTGTTTGTAGATCATGTGATTTTGAAATAGATCTAGCACTTAGGACTTCGTTTTTTCAGAGTATTTCTGTAGATCTCTATAGAAGAGTGTGGGAATAGAAGGATGTTGATGCAAGCCGTAAAGTTTCATATGCATAGAAAGCAAGTCCGGATCCAATACATTGACAAACCCGATTAGAACTTATTGGGCTTAAGTTGGGGTTTTTATTTAGTTGTTTGTTTACTCAGGGATTTTATGTTTTATTTTATTCTGAATTTCTTTAGATTGAGGATTTTAGTTTCCTATTTTATTTACTTGCAAGTCAAGTCGTCAAGTCTTATAAAAGCCAGCCTTGGGGCATGTGTCTGGGTAGTAAAATTTGAATTGATATTTAGTTTGCTTGTTGCACATTTATCTCCCTTTATACTTCTTCTTTGTAGCATGTTTACGTCAGATGTGCAAATGGGCTAGGACTAGGGAAAACGTACCTCAAAATCAACAAAAATAGCCTATGGAAGCAAAAAATTTAAAGAAAATTGCCAAAATACCCTTAATTATCAAGGCGCCCGCCTAGGCGCTAGGCAAGGCGCCTCAAACTAGACGCCCAACCTATTAAGTGCATTAAATGGACATCTAAGGCCTTTTAGACCCAAATTAAGCCACTTAAAGGCTAAATTAGCATGAATCGAGTCTAGAATTGGTCAAATTATATCACCGTGAGTCATTTTATGGTTGAAATGGGTCTGATATAGAAAAAATCAGGTCAAATTTTGGTAAATTAGGTCTGATCTGGGGGAAACAGGTCTGATTTTGGGGTAATTAGGTCTGATTTGGGCCAAATAGGTAAGTCCTTATAGTGTTGTTTGTTACATTTTTCCACTTCCTCATATGGCTGTTTTCCTTGCTTTGTTTTTTGTCCTTTCTCCTGCATTGTATTCCTAAACCTACTACTGTTGTGCTTTTTTTGAGTTATTCCTCCTATATCCCCTCCTACTACTATGTGAGTATGTGCACAGATTTGCCCTATATCTCCTGCTACCAAATCTACTACTACTATTTGCATATATATGTTCTTCTTTTTCGGATTTCTTCCTCCTAAATCTCCTCTCACAGCTACCGTTGTTTGTATATTTCCATTTATTTTTACCGACATATTCTTCCTTCCTCTATATTTTCTATTTCAGCACCTGCTACTGCTGTTTTTTATTTTGTTTTGTTGAATTCTTCCTCATCTTTCAATCTCCTTTTATTGCCCTTGTGTTTGTCTTATTCTGACTTTTTCCTGCACAACTCCTACCATTTGCATGTTTCTTTTTATCCCGTTTTCTCTCTCCAACACCTACTTATCTTTCTCTTACTGTTGTTTCTTTTTCCTCCTGCTAATTCTCTTGCCCCTGATTCTCTTATAGTTATCAATTCCAATCAAACTTATACTAACATTTAATGAATAAATAATTACATTATGACATATAGTATCAATTTTTTTAAACATTTAAATATGTAAACAAAAGAAATAAATAAAAAACTCCTAGAAAAGCCTAGGCTCCCGCCTAGGCACCCCTTGGCTCAAACAAACCGATTCTAAGATTAATGTCTAATTGAAAAAAATTCAACCAAATTTTCACAATTTCAATCGAAATTTTATTCCATACTCCTACTTCTCCCTTGAGTATTCGATATAGATGCTCGTGATGAGGGCCGATCAAACGGTTACGTCTTCGACTTCCACTACACTAGGGTAAGAACATTCGGCTTGCCCTTACTCATTTCCTGGCTATCACCCAGAAGGCAAAAGCACCTACACCTCCATTCACGCCCCTCCCTTCTCTGTGTCTAGTCATCATCCATAGAGAGGTGGATGATGTTGTTGTGAATATGAAAGCATGTACATTTTGCATATCAAAGAGGACATCACTTGTTTCGATCCTTTGCCTTCCTCGTCGGAACTTGCCTAACTTTTGGATGAGTTCAAAGGCATGACTCCTTTGGAGCTACTTGATGACATCCTGCCTCCGGGCAAAATTTGGCATGATTGATAATTGATTTGATCCTGGACGATGTTCTGAAAGTGATATGTCGTATGTGTTCGACCTGGTGCAACATAGAGTATAGGTGGAACTAGCACATATGCAGGCATATGTGATTTTTTTAACAAATTAATTATATATGAGCACAAAACTATGTATATAAACTGTAAAATATTACACCTATGTATAATAATATGTAAACATATTAATATACATGTGTAGTATGCTCTATATGTATAAGTGGGTGTGTTTTTATTTGTAAAATATTTAATTAATGATTAAACAAGATAATTTATAACAAAGCATACACATATAGTCTCTATACAAAAAGCGTCTATATGTGCGTCGCACACTGTATTAAAAAATGGCCCAGGCGGCCGCTTAATCAGCCAGCACCCTCAGCCGCTTAATTTAGCCCATAAGTGCCCGGTTAATTGTTTTGAAGAAAATCGCCCGCTTTTTGTCCGCTTCACCCGTTTTTTCCCGCTTTTTTCCCGCTTTTTGTCCGCTTTTTAAAAAAAAATCTACTGGAAGCATGTAACATTAATTAATTACATGGTCCAAGTAGTGTTGACTATAATATATGAAACTTGTATGAATTAAGTGTTCTATGATATACCTAGTCCTAATTTAGAATGCATACTTTGTGTGTAAGCCCTAATGATAGGGTACTTTTGTAATGTATCTAAGTAAATATCATATTACTCTGTTATACTTCTAAACATGATTTGTTTTACTGATTTCCTTGCTGCTTTCAGTGATTACTGATTGGTACTACTGGTTAGCATTACCTTTTTGGTGCAATACTGATTACTTGATTCCTAGTAAAGTATTAAATCAATAATTCATAGTTTGTTATTTACAATATTACTGATCTGCTTGCTGATTTTAATGATTAGAAATATTGAGTAGTAGTAAAGTATTGATTAATACTTAGTTTATTACTGATTTACTGATTAAATATGTATAAAAGTTCCTTAGAAATATAATTTTTATATACGTGTAATTTTGTATAAAATATATATGAATTTAGGCACCCGCTTTTTCATCATCCGCCTGCCGCTTAATCGATTACAAGGTGCTGTCTGCACGCCTCCCGCTTTCCGCTTTTTAATACATTGGCGTCGCATAAGGCTGCATATGCGATCAAAGCCGCACAATGGACTGCATAGTGTTATGTTGTTCTGAGAGGTGGCCAAACCGCATATGTAGCCACATAGACATCTAAGAGGCTACATTTGCGTTCATTAGTCGAGTTCAACCAATAATGTAGTGAGATCGAAAGCAATAGAACCGGGATCAGTGTTCTTGTATACCCAACATGAGGCTGTATTTGATTTCCTTTTGCTTAATTTTTGTGATGTTTGTTTTCCCTTTTGTGCTTGGCTTTTGTAAAGCTAAGTGATTTAGCCCTACATTTGCTGATGCTTGCCATGCTTTGTTTTGTGATCCTATGTAAAAGTTGTACAATGCCATTATTGATCACCGTGATGATTATGACTGAACTCAATTTTATTTCATTATTTAGTCGTTTTCGTTAGGGTTTCATTGGGTTTCCGAGTAATCACGTGTGGATGATGGTGTTTGCGTTAGGCCACACCTAGGATTTTGGTGGTATCCCGACCTTCACTGTGGAGGTCTAGGTTTAGATCTCAAGTTGTGATTCAACTGATGAGGAAAACATTTTCCCAACAGCCAAAGTCTATGGTAAATCATTCCTATGGGCAAATATCCCGAGGTTGGAATATATAGCAACCCTAGTTGCCTCAACAATTGTGACTCATTGCCTATCTAACATATATAACAACCAAACAAAACTTTTTAGATGAATAAAATTGGACTTGCACATAAGTCCCTTGAATATTATCAGGATCCATGACTTTACTAATTAGTCCCTGTAATTAAAGAAAGTGCACAAATAGCAAAAAACCTAATTAACTCTAATCTAGCCCTAATTAAGCTCTTGCAGGTGATCCTATTCTATACCACATGTCTTTTAAATATAATAACTACGCTAGAACCTTCATCTATATAGTTTATGGTTGATTTATTTAGCATAGTGATGCAAGCCACATCGGAACAACTCAATTCATTCACCTATATGATCTGAGGGACAATACCCTTAAGCAAGGATGTCTGATTTTGACACCATTTTTGATGACCCAAAAAATAGGAATTTACAGAAATTTCGACATAAATTTTGACGTTTATGTTCTCAACAATTTTGATGCCAGAATAAACGAATTAGATCATGAAATTTTACCATAGTGATGTAAAGACCAAGATATATTTATTTAAGCAATAATATTCCGTGTGATATATGTGGAGGGGTCTCATATGTGGGTAAGTTATAGAAATCAAACTATTTCAATAGAGATTTTATGTCGATTTTGGCGGTGAAACGAAGGATTATAAATGAAATTTCGCAAACACAATATATAGACATAAAAACATTAGATTATAAATGAAATCAAATGTTGAGGTCGAATTGGGATGAGTGTACAAAGGAATTGAATTGCAATTACAAACTTACAAGTTACAATTTACTACTTACATATTATATGAAACAAACTCACCAATTACAAATTCTGTACAAGTCTTGAAGAGTAGGAGTTTTTCGCAAAACACGGTGGGTGTATTGGGCCCATTTTGCAAAATAAAGGTCCTAAATTACACATTATTCTGGAAAATCCTCCCGCTTTTGTGAATTTTTACAATTTCATACCTCATTGCATTTATTTTGTTTTATGTCTGGTTGGAAAAAATTAGAAATTTTGACCGAGGTTTCACAATATTAGTTGAAGCTAAAGATCATGCCCCAAGCCTGGGTTTATAAGGATTACTTATGAGAAGCCCTAATTGGCTTATTTCCGCTAATGATCCAACCCAAGGAACGAGGTATTCGATTTTGATGCCGTTTCGACAACATGGAAATTGATTTTTTTTTGAAATTTCAACAAAGATTTTGATAAATGCAACCGTGCCCGTTTTGATGACAAAATGAATAAACTAAGTCATGGAATGTCACTGACATGAACTCTACACCTATATGCATCGTTTTATGCAATAAAATTATATATGGGGATAGGTGGGGGGGTCCTTCATGCAAAGAATGAGGTTTCGTCGAAATTGGCGAAATTTTACCAAAAATTTCGATTCCGAAGGAATCTGGTACCAAAACATGCGACAGTGTTGATTTTAGTCGAATATGCTACCAAGATTGCATTTAATGAAATTTTGATAAAAATTTCGATGAATTTCTACAAATTTTGACAAATTTCGATGTTTTTGTGCACAATTCAAACATTTTGATGGAAATTTTGATAATTCATAATTGCAATCCTTGGTGTTATTGTTGTTTTTTGAAGAGGAGTAAAGGGGTATTTGGGTTATTTCACCATTTAGTACTCATACATAGCATAATACTTATAATATATCATAATAGTATTGCATTCCCTAATATTTTCTATTCAAATTATTAAATACTTATGCAATGCATTTTTTTAGTTTCTTAAATGTGGACGACATGTATCCTAGTGGTGGTTTATTAGACAGTGAGGCTGCTAGGAAGTCAACCACACCAACAAATATGATTTTGCTCGGAAACTTTGCACTAGTCTTCTTGGGGCCAATGAAATGGTTGACTATTGAGTCAATATCAACAACAAACTATCAACCCAAGTAAAATGTGTGGGATGACCTACATATCTAATATTTGATATTATAACACAAATAAGAACATGCATGTATATAGCTCATACTTGCAAAATCACATAACAGAATTCCTACATTTTGTCATCGAAACCTTCATCAAAATCCCTAGGAAACGGGAAAGTTTCCTTACCTCCGACATGAAGGAGCCCCCCTCTAACTTACCTCTATGTAAAATTTTACTGCATAAAACTATGCATTTAGGTGTAGGGATCGCGCTTGCAAAATTTAATGGCTTAGCTCGTTCATTTTGGCGCCGAAATGGGCACGATTGCATTTATCGATATTTTTGTCAAAATTTCCATAAATTTCCATTTCCAAGCTGTCAAAATGGCATCGAAATCATATACCTTATTCCTTGCCTTCATGCGGGAGATAAGTAAACTTTACTATTTCCTGGAAAATTTTGAAACTGGGCAAAGGATTTCTCTAATTTTGACATAGCGGTACACCCACATGATTTTGTAGCAGATGCTGGCGAAATCAAAATTTTTCTCGAAATTTCGACGATTTTGTGGAAAACTCATTCTTTGATCCAGCCTGAATAATAAATACAAACTAATTCATTAGGAACTTACAATTAAGTCCCTAATATTACACTTAGGTCCTAAAATGGAAAGGACTGTGTAATGAACCTTAAAACACGATAACATTGTAAACGAGCTAAATAGGACTAATCAGATGCTCTATCAGGCTTTTGAATTTGGGAAAATAAGTTGTCCTGCATCAGACAACTGATAGATCAATTGCCAATAAGTTGGCTATATGCCCATATCAACTATATACTGTAATTTGTGTTTCAAGTATCAAAGAATACACTAGATTTTTGAAAGAGTACACTAGGATTTTGGGACAAAGATATTAGAATTTGAGTATATACTTGCTTGTTTTTGTTCCTCAGATAGAGAATGTTGGTACCATATTTTACACTAATACTATTTTCTCTGGTGTTATTTTTTAAAGATGAGTTGCAATCTACCTTTAAAATCACAATTACCACATAATGTAAAGATATCTATTATTTTCGAATAGAAGCAATGTAGAAAGTGTGCAAGAATTTTAATGGGGTACTTTTAAACTGTCATACAACTCGATGCGTCATCCTCCCTACCCATAATTTCAAATAAAAAGCATTACATGCAACCTTGTTGAATACAACTCTAAGTTGATTGTTCCTCTACTTCTATATTTCCCCCCAACATTCTGGCCCTAACAACAAACTGCAGAATTCCTCTGGGTTCAGAGGACGATCACCCCCCTGAGATTCCTCCTGAATTCTGAGGAGAGTAAAAGCAACATCAAGAAAATCACAACTATACAATGAGATGACTTTATTTGTGTTAAACAAAATAAATGCTCTCTTTTATAGGATAAGAGAGTAAGACAAAAAATAGATATAGGCAATATGGGATAAAAGAAAGGCTAATAGACAAGACAAGTCTAAAGCCCATAACAAAACAAATAACACAACATAACAAAACCAGTAAAACACAAATTCCCCCTCAAGTTGGAGCATAGATATCAATCATGGCCCAACTTGTCCACCATGGTAGTGAATCTAGCCTTGGGAAGAAGCTTGGTGAAGATGTCTGCTACTTGTTTAGAAGTATGTGTATATTGAGTAGAGATATGGCCAAATAAGACAACTTCTCTAACAAAATGACTATCCACTTCAATATGTTTTGTGCGCTCTTGAAATGTAGGATTGCTAGCAATGAATATAGCAGCTTTGTTGTCACGATACATGGGGATAGGATTAGAATCAGAAATATCAAACTCTCTCAGAAGACCACAAACCCATTATAGTTCACAAGTAGTATGAGCCATTGCTCTATACTTAGCTTCAGCACTAGGGCGGGCAACTACAATTTGTTTCTTGCTACACCAGGTAACAAGATTACCTCCTATAAAAGTACAGTAGCTAGATGTACATTTCCAAATCTATCTTACTGTCTGCATAATCAGAATCAGATTAACCTATGATTTTACAATGCCCATGTCTTCTATAAAACAAGCCTTTCCTTGGTGAATTCTTCAGATATTTCAGAAGATGACATACAACTTCCCAGTGACATTGTCTAGGTTTATCTAGGTATCTATTGGCTAAGCCCACTACAGAAGATATATTAGCCCTGGTAACAATCGGATTATAAGCTTCCCAGGCAGTCTACGATATTGTTGATGATCAGGGTATGGAGGATAACTATGATCATCCCAGTTAGTATTGGGATCTAAGGGAGTAGCAGCAGGTTTTGCCCCAAGCATGCCTATTTCAGATAAGAGGTCCAGAACATATTTTCTGTATGATAAGCATATACCTGAAGAAAAGTGAGAAACTTGAATACCAGAAAGTATCTCAGTTTTCCTAGATCTTTGGTGACAAATTGTTTTTCCAAGTATTCTTTAGTAGCCTGGATGCCTGCTTGATCACTTCCAAATAATATTACACCATCAACATAGACAATCAGAATAACATGACCAGAGGAAGTTTTCTTAATAAAAACAGAATGATCAGAATGAGAGCGGCAAAAGTTGAATTTTGAAGAATAGTACTCAGTTTGTCAAACCTGGCACGGGGACTCTGTTTCAAGCCATAAATAGCTTTGCGCATTCTGCATATTTTGGAAGACTCCCCCTGAGTAACAAACCCAGGTGGTTGCTCCATGTAAACCTCCTCATGCAGATCACCATATAAAAAGACATTTTTAACATCTAATTGGAACAGAGGCCAATCACAATTTACTGTGACAGAAATAAGAACACGAATAGACTTCAGACGAGCAACATGAGAAAAATTCTTAAAATAATCAATTCCATATGTCTGAGTATAGCCTTTCGCGACAAGGCGAGCTTTCAACCGTCAATAGTGCCATCTGGTTCGTACTTGACCGTAAAGATCCAACGACAACCGACAGGCGAGCAATCAACATGTGCATCAACCAAGTCCCACATATGCTGATCAGTAAGAGCCTGCATTTCAGTTTCCATAGCCTGGCACCATGTCGGATGCTGTAGAGCATAAGCATTTTTAGGAATAGAGATGGCAAATAGAGCAGAAGTGAAGTTGACAAAATTTGTGCCTAGGTTAGTAGTAGAACGAAAATTCCCAATGGGATGTTGAGTGCAAAACCGAATCCCTTTTCGTAAACTGATAGGAATATCTAAATCAGAAAATACTTGCGGTGTAGGTGGGTCTGCCAACGAGGATAGAGGAATCGGAGGGGACATGGAGGGAGTTGTAGCGGCAGGAAAGAAGGGGGGGGGGGCAGCAGCGGCAGCTAGGTTGGAGGAAGGAGAAGATGGTGACAACTTGGGTTAGGGAAGGAGAGGGTGGTGGCTAGGGTTAGGGAAGGAGAGGGTGGCGGCTAGGGTTAGGTGGATCATAGTGCTCTCTCTTTTATAGGATAAGAGAGGAAGACAGAAAACAGAAATAAGCAATATGGGATAAAAGAAAGGTTAATAGACAAGGCAACTTTAAAGCCCATAACAAAACAAATAACACAACATAACAAATCCAGTAAAGCATATATACTAATAACAACTATTGACGAGCACTCTCCGTAAAGTTTGCATTATCCCATGGGTCCAAAAGATACGGTCCACTTTGTTGAAGATCACAAATCTGTAATATGATAGTTTTCCTTGGAACGAAGTGAGAGCTTAGAGCACTGCTCATTTCCTGTCGACTACTCTCCAAAAAAATTTGAAACTTCTTTTTGGAAGATAAACCTCTAGATAACTTTAGCCGACGAAACCAACTCCCATGTGGGGGGTGGGGTGGGGTATTCCACCTTGCATAGTAGAAACAAAAGGATTCAATGTATTTGTACTGGATAAACAAATTAGCCTCCTGGCATCCCTCCATTTCCAGTAACTCCAGACTCCGAGAAAATTGGGTTGATTTAAAGGATATTGGATGGCCTCTGCGCAAGGATGAAACCAATATCGAGAAAATCACCGTTTCTTAAAATTCTCCTTTCTGCATCAAATATAGGCTTGATATCGGCACTGTTACCATTGCTATTCCAAAACCGTACATGAAAATGACCTCAGATGACTCCGTTATTAAAAAAAATAATTCTAATTAAGATTTCAGATGTCGTATGGCTATATGCTTCACTCAAATCTGCTTAGAGAAGTAATATAAAACTAAGTGTAAAACTTCTGTGAGCATAATCAGTTTTCTTGATGCGTTCTGTAATTTTATCAGTACCAACTGCCAAATGAACTATCTTGATTGAACATTAGGTCTCAATTAAAAATTACTTATTACCCTATTACCTTATTCATAATAATTTGATTTTATATGTTATAGGTGAGAATGGACCCTAGAAACAAGGAAATTGATCTTGAAAGTCTAATGTATGCTGGTGTTAGTGGACTTTCAGAAGAAGAGTTGAAAAAACAAGAGGGCGATTACATTTATCGCTACCGTTATAATGGAGGAGGTGCAACTCAAGTGTGGCTGGGTTCTGGCAGGTGGTTTATCCGTTTATGCTAACAATCTAGTTTTTTCAAGCAGTAGATTTCTGAATTGTGGTCTTTTCATTCTCAAACAGAATGATTTCAGTTTTCACAATATAGACAACTTGAATAGAAAGTATTTGTAATATCTCCCAAGAGATGCTGAAGCCCATGGGTGCTTTATACTGATGACTGTATAACTAAATTGGTCTGCATTATACAATGACAATTTGTTTTGACGTGGTTCTGAAAATTACAAACAGTTTTATATTGTAATAAACAGTACTTAGAAAACTAAGATAAATGCATTATATGATGACAATTTGTTTCGTTGGTTTTGAAAAGACTATCATCCTACATAGCTGAATTCTTACAAGTTCGATTGCAACACTGTGTAACACACTAACTGTAAAGAAGTGAAATCACCACCTCTTTACTAATAACAATGGTAAACAAAATCCAATGAATGGCAGCGGAAGTTAAAACTTTGACTATATTTAATTTAATAAAGAGTACATTAAAATTTTCCCAATAAGGGTGTACATGCTTTATACAAATACATGATCTAAGTAGAGGGAAACTCGACTACATCAATATGTCTCCAATAAAATAACTTAACAAATAGTCCATGATGGAAGGATGAACTCCTTTTCCTAGGCTTAGGCTGGTACACCATGCTCTTGTTGCACACTCTGATCCTAAACCTGGGTGGTTGGGATCACCCAGCAAGAGGAGAGGAAAAGGTATGTGTCAATTAAAGAAATAAGGACAAATAAAGTATAGCAAAAAGTAAACATGGAGTAATGATTCCACTATGCTAAAGATTTGTCAAAAGTATGAGGCACATAAAAGAGATTACTTGCCATAACATCACATATTAATATTGAAGTATGCATAATAAAGGTATGACTATATTATCTAAAGTAGGGCTGAGGCACCTACCAACTTCAACCTCTGGATGAGGGAGAAATAACACATTCCCAAACACCCAAATATATATGAAATGGGGAGAATTATCAGATTCCCCTGGGCGAATTTACACATGCCCACTATGGGTGGCTAGTACAGAGGTACACTACAATAGCTAATAAATCATCAAGTTATCATGCTCAATAAATAAAATGGCAATATTAAACAACAAATTAATAGTGACATGGCAGGGGGTATAAAATCCAAACAAGTAGTGAAATAAATGTGCCAAAAGAAGTCAATACAAAGAATCAAAGGCTAAGCATATGCCTCATTAGAAAGATTAGGGATGGATATTAAAATGCCCAACTGAAGGACAAGAGTTCAAACTCATATATAAATAGTATAGAGATATGTAGTTTCATATGTTTTTCTGTTCCTTTCTTTGAGTGTCATGTGCTTAGCATGTGCCTCACTTACTCCTTTTCTTATGTTGTTTAGTCCCATATGGGTAGCGCTTAGTTTAGTCTCTTGTTATGTTTGCTATATAAGAGACTCCTATGTAATCTGTTTTAATCATCCAATAAACAACATTTCTACATGGTATCAAGAGCAGGCCCGCAATTTCTCCCACCCATGACATAACAGCCCCCCCCCCCCCCCCCCACCACCATAGTCACAAATTCGGTATTCGGGATACGTACGGCCAAGTTGAAAAATTCAGAAATCGGGAATTATGCGGAAAATTCGGATAAAAATCGGTCAACGTACGGTAAAAGTTCGGTCAACTGTTCGGAAAAAAGTCGACAAAAAAGCGGAATATATATATAGATATATAGATATATACACCCGCACATATAATGATTGAAAATGACTAAACATCGAACTGATTACTCAATATTAAAAGAAGGGGAAGAAGTAGGAACAGCAAGCAGCAGGCACAAATTAGGGAAGAAAGGGGGAAAATGGAGGAGAAAGATGGAGTGTACATGTAGAATGTCGAGGGTTACTACTCCTGGTGTGTCAAGGGATAGAGGAGGAAGGTTGGACAGTTTAGTAGAACCCTACTACTAGTTAAAAAGGACGTGGAAAAAATAAATGTGAAGCAAAAGTACAGAACTGTTTAAAACGGCAAAAAAACGTATTAAACACGTTTAAAACGTAATACGCGAATAAAACGTGAATTAAACGCGTTTAAAACGTATTATTCGATTTGGAGTTTAAAACGGCTGTCATATACGGCACATGAATAACACGCGTTTTAAACGCGTTTTTTTCAAAAAAACGGAGTATATTGTGACTATGCCCCCCACAGCCGCCGCCGACAGCCCCCCCTTCCAGCCGCCGCCCCTGCTGCCAGCAGCGGCAACCTGCTGCTGCCGCACCACCAAAACAGCCACCTCCCATTTTTTTCCCCTCTCCCTTCATCCCTCCCCACCCTACCCTCTCCTCCATATCTTCTATCCTCATCATATCCACCATTTCCCCCACCTTTTCCCTCACCATCACCTTCTAAATTCTTACGTACAGCCCTGTGCACTTTCTAATTTTTCTCCGTCTACGTCCGGAAGATTGCGGATTTGTGATCGGGAAACCTCTGGCCTTCTAAGTTGAGAGTCTACTTTGTTCCTCGGGATTTCTGCCTGCGCCTCATGCTGGAACGTTGATTTTTTCTCATGATGGCGTAGGTTTCTATGTCTTATTTGCCCATATTGGGTCTTTCTGATCTGACTTGTCAGATCTCTGCTACTTCTTCCCATTAAGGGTCTCTGCTGCCTCTGCTAGTCAAGGGGTTCTACTGCTTCTCTACGGCGTGGTCCATTCTACAGCCATGGCATATTCTGAGCCACCCAGATCTCTGTGCGTCACCACCGTCAAACTTGAAGGAGGATCCAACTACCATCTGTGGTCCGCGTCGTTTGTGCTATATGTCAAGGCACAAGGTCGGTACCATCATCTCACTACTGATCCCCCTGCTGCTCCTACTGCTGACGCTGACGACAAGACTAAACAGAACTACATTCAATGGTCCAAGGATGACTCGGGCGCCATGTCCTGTATCCTCAACAGTACTGATCCTAGGATCAGCCAGTCTCTACTCTGCTTGCATGATGCCAAGACGATGTGGGACCAATTGGCACATGTTTATTCCCACCAGGAGAATCCCAAGCGGGTGTTCGAGATTTTCAAACAACTCGCAAGGAAGGAGTTCTCCAATGACTTGTCGATCGATGACTTCTACAATCAATGCTCTGCTTTATGGAATGAATACGAGATGTATCATCCTTTGACTGCCGATATTAAAGTCGCACAGCAGCACCGCAATGAACTTCGACTGGTGCAGTTTCTGGCTGCGCTTCCTGACTCCTTCTCAGGGGTTGTTGATCAAATCCTGTCCAGTGACCCGCTTCCTACTGTTCGAGATGTCCTCAAAAGAGTCCAGCGACTACCTTCGCTGACTCCTGCTTCTGCTCCTGCACCTTCGGCTCTGGTTGCTCGCTCTACTGATTACGGCCGTGGTCGTGGCCGCGGTCGAGGCCGTGGTGGACGGCCTCCTACTTCTAGCGGACGGGGCACTCCTGCACCTGGACGGAGCACTTCACCTCACCCACGCCACTGCGGCTGGTGTGGCCGTGATAACCATACTGAGGACCGCTGCTGGATAAAGCATGGTAAACCTGCTTGGGCCAACCAAGCGACTGATGATACTACTCCTGCTGCTTCTTCTGTGGATCAATCTGCTGCACCACCTAACACTGAATGGTTGCGCTCGGAGTTTGAAAGAATGTTTCAAGAACGTCTGGCACAACTACCATCTTCCTTCGACTCATCAGCCATGCTTGCCTCGTCCTCGGCCGGTAACACAAAGTGGTGCATCGACTCTGGTGCTTCCACTCATATGACTGGTACTCGTCATTTATTTTCACACCTTTCCAACCATACTCCTATTTCTTCTGTCACTGTGGCAAATGGTTCAAGAACTACTGTTAGTGGCACTGGCACTGTCCCTCTATCAAAGGAATTATTTCTTCGTTCTGTTTTATATATCCCAAACTTTCCTGTCAATTTGCTTTCGGTCAGCAAAATGGTTAAACAATTAAACTGCTCTGTTAAATTTGACCCGTCTGGTTGTATTATGAAGGACCTTCGCACGAAGACGAGGATTGGTTCGGGCCGTGAGGGACCAGATGGGCTGTACTACCTGGATGGACCACCTACTCCAAAGGCGATGCTCTCTACTTCTATGACAGAACTTCAACTGCATGTTAGACTTGGTCATCCATCTGCGGCGAAACTAAAACATCTTTTTCCTGGCATCTCTGGCAATAGCTTTACTTGTGAATCTTGTGTAATGGGCAAGCATACGAGATCTGTTTTTCCTGCAAAAAAATCTATTTCTTCTTCAGCACCTTTTGACCTTGTGCATGCGGATATTTGGGGGCCATGTTCTGTGCCCAGTCATTCTGGACTAAAATATTTTCTGACTTTTATTGATGATTACTCTCGTCTTACTTGGCTGTTTTTACTCAAAGGTCGTAACACTGTATTAGATTGCATTAGTACCTTTTTTGCTGAAATTAAAACTCAATTTGATCGGCCTATTAAAACCTTCCGGACTGACAATGCCCTAGAATTTATGCAACAATCTGTGACTCAGTTTTGCATCTCCCATGGCACACTCCACCAAACCACTTGCCCATACACTCCACAACAGAATGGTGTAGCAGAACGGAAAAATCGCCATCTTCTTGAGGTTGCTCGCACTCTCCTGTTTCATTACAAGGTGCCTCACTGTTTTTTGGCCTGATGCAGTTTCGACAGCATGCTATCTTATTAATCGCATGCCTTCTTCTGTTTTGCAAAACAAAGTCCCCTACACTCTGTTATTTCCTGATGAACCCTTATTCTCTGTGCCGCCTCGCATCTTTGGTTGTACATGTTTTGTTAAAAACCTTTGCCCTGGTCTCACAAAGTTGGATGCCCGGTCTGTGAAATGTGTATTTTTGGGATATTCCCGGACTCAGAAAGGCTATCGCTGTTTTGATCCTGATAAGAAACAATGGTTTGTAAGTGCGGATGTGATATTCTTTGAACACATGCCGTTCTACTCTGCTGCTGGGGACCGCCTGACTACTGATATTTTGACTAGCACTCCTCTTCCAGTGGTTGACGACATACCTTCTGTTCCTACTTCACAAGAGAAACCTCTACAGGTATACAAGCGACGACCAAAGCCCCTCTCTGCCCCGGCCGAACCAAATCCTGCGTCCGCGGAGGATCCACCACAGGCTGAGGTATTTTCTGATTTGCATATTCCTATTAGTTTACGAAAAGGGGTTCGTTCCTGTACTCAGCATGCTATTAGTCGCTTTTGTTCTACTGATCATCTGGGTGACAGTCTTGCATACTTTACATCTGCATTATCTGCTGTGTACATTCCTAAAACTGCTGATGAAGCACTTCGACACCCTGCCTGGAAACATGCCATGGAACAAGAAATGCAAGCCCTATATGAACAACACACCTGGGATCTGGTTGATAAACCTTCTTCTTGTCATCCAGTTGGCTGTCGATGGATCTTTACTGTTAAATATGAACCAGATGGCACCATTGCACGTTTGAAAGCTCGATTAGTGGCGAAAGGATATACGCAAACTTATGGCGTTGATTACTTTGAGACGTTTTCTCCAGTCGCACGTCTTAATTCTGTTCGTATTTTGATATCTGTTGCTGTCAATAAAGATTGGCCTCTTTATCAACTGGATGTGAAAAATGCTTTCTTATATGGCGACCTTCAGGAGGATGTCTATATGGAGCAACCCCCAGGATTTGTTGCTCAGGGGGAGTCTGCTTCTCAAATCTGCAAGCTGCGCAAGGCGATTTATGGGTTAAAACAAAGTCCACGTGCATGGTTCGACAAACTTAGCAAAATCTTAATGTCCTTTGGATTTCGACGGTCGCAGGCTGATCACTCTGTTTTCATACGCAAAACCACAACAGGGCTGGTTATTCCTATTGTGTATGTTGATGACATCATCTTATCTGGCAGTGACCCCGCAGGGATACACGCAACCAAGCAATATCTTGCACAACACTTCATTACAAAAGACCTGGGCAAATTGCGTTATTTTCTGGGAATTGAGGTTGCTCGATCCTCTGCAGGTGTTTCTCTCTCTCAGCGCAAATATGTTCTTGACTTATTACAAGAAACAGGAATGTTGGGATGCAAGCCATCCACCACTCCTCTGGATCCCAATATGGATTGGGACAATGATTCATCTCCTGCATATGCTGACCGCCACCAGTTCCGAAGAATAGTAGGCAAACTCATTTATCTGACTGTCACCAGAGCTGATTTAGCTGTTGCTGTGGGATTTGTTAGCCGCTATCTTGATAAACCAAGGCAATGCCACTGGGATGCTATTATTCATATTCTTCGGTATCTTAAAAGTGCTCCTGGAAAAGGCCTTCTGTATAAGAAACATGGCCACTGTGATCTATCTGGGTTTTCTGATTCAGATTATGCAGGGAGTCGGTCTGACAGGAAATCCACTTCTGGATACTGTACATTTGTGGGCGGCAATCTAGTCACCTGGCGCAGTAAAAAACAAATGGTTGTGGCAAGATCTAGCGCTGAGGCAGAATATAGAGCGATGGCTCATACTACTTGCGAGCTGCTGTGGGTTCATAGTCTTCTGAAGGAGTTTGACATCTCTCCGCCTAGTCCTATGCCCATGTTCTGTGACAATAAGGCGGCCATTTTCATTGCGAGCAACCCAACCTTCCATGAAAGAACCAAGCAAATTGAGGTCGACTGCCACTTTGTACGGGAAAAGGTTCTTTCGGGTCAGATCTACACTCCATATATCAGTACAGAACAACAGCTTGCGGATATCTTCACCAAAGTGCTACCCAAGACTCGCTTTCAGAATCTGAGTTCCAAGCTGGGCTTCTTCGATATCTTCACTCCAGCTTGAGGGGGAGTATAGAGATATGTAGTTTCATATGTTTTTCTGTTCCTTTCTTTGAGTGTCATGTGCTTAGCATGTGCCTCACTTACTCCTTTTCTTATGTTGTTTAGTCCCATATGGGTAGCGCTTAGTTTAGTCTCTTGTTATGTTTGCTATATGTAATCTGTTTTAATCATCCAATAAATAACATTTCTACAAATAGGATTGCACATACCTCACTTGAGATTCCTAGAGAAGCCCTTTCATCAATTAAATGTGTCCAATGTCACTTTTGTCCTAGATACAAGTTTATACATATGGATTAGGGTTTATAAAGTATATTATGTGAGAAACCCTAATTTTGGACCTTCTATGAAAACTATCGAATTAGGACTCAAAACTTGGACCAATTGATTACTTGGATTCTCCTGATTAAGAAAACATATTTATTTCTTGAATTTGGAGTTAAAATGAATTAGATAAGGCTTTTTATATAATTAAAATGGTATTTAAGACAAACATCGAAACAGGGATGCAAAACAATACTTAAAAACCATAAAATTAGATGCTACACAAAAAAATGCTTTCCAACGACTATTTATTTGTATTTTTATGATAATGTATCAATTTATTATGAATTTCCAAAAACTAACCAATGGGAATTCAGTAAAACTATAATGTGACATCAATTAAATTCCGATTAAAAACCGATGTAAATGATTGACGAATGGACAGAAAAATGCCAAACTGAAGGACAAGTGTTCAAACTCATATATAAATAGGATTGCACATACCTCACTTAAAATTCCTAGAGAAGCCCTTTCATCAATTAAATGTGTCCAATGTCATTTTTGTCCTAGATACAAGTTTATACATATGGATTAGGGTTTATAAAGCATATTATATGAGAAACCCTAATTTTGGACCTATGAAAACTATCGAATTAGGACTCAAAATTTGGACCAATCGATTACTTGGATTCTCCTGATTAAGAAAACATATTTATTTCTTAAATTTGGAGTTAAAATGAATTAGTTACATATTTTAAGGCTTTTTATATAATTAAAATGGTATCAAAGACAAACATCAAAATAGGAATGCAAAACAATACTTAAAAACCATAAAATCAGATGCTACACGAAAAATGTTTTCCAACGACTATTTATTTGTATTTTTCTGATAATGTATCGATTTATTATGAATTTCCAAAAACTAACCAATGGGAATTTAGTAACTCTATAATGTGACATCAATTAAATCCCGATTTAATTGATTGGCAAATGGACAGAAAAACCTAGATGCGCGTGACACGTTAATCAAACGTGGGGGCATTTTAGTCATTTCACATTAAACATATTTCAATGCCAATAAATCAAAACGATCACGCGGATTGACGAAAACACCCATGCCAAGATTATTGGCCAATCGAAGCAACAAGGGCACTAAGGTCAATCATTGACCTGGTTTCTTCCACCCTGCTCGGCCATAATCGCGAGCAGCAGCTTGAAGCTGTAAGGCTTCAATCCAAAGTTTAGGTCAGAGCACCGTCCCAAGCTCTTGAGGTCCCCGATGCCTTCGCGGAGCCAAGTCGAGGCCAACGAGCCATAAGAAAAGCCCTCCGGTGCCCTGGAGCTCGAGAAGTCCCACTAAGATGGGCGGAAACAGGGGACAATTAATTCGGGGAAAACTACCATGAAAACACAATGGAAACAACAACTAAGGTCTCGACGCATTCCTGGAGTCGAGTCGAGATCAAGGAAGGTGTTGGCGCGGGCGGAGGAGCACAGAGCATGCCTGACGGCGAGCGCCGACGGAGGTCATAAACGAGGTTATAGGATACAACGTTTGAGGGCGCGTCGAGCCATCAAGATGAAAGGAAACTGAAGAACAGAGACCAAGGAAGCTTACTTGGCTGCCAATTTGGCCGGACGTGGTGAGGAACACTGGGGAGAGCCCAACGTCGCCGGAGATGAAAGGTGAGTAGGTCAGGGGCCTTCGGGTCGGTTAAGGGAAAATTAGTTGAGGAGCATTGTGCGGTGACTGAGGGTTGCCTTAGATCCGTTTTATAGGTGCAATGTAGCTCGGGCCGCCATCTGCAACTCGGGGGTTGCGGGGCCAACCAACCCTAGATTGGCTGTTTCTCCCACAGAGCGAGAGAGAGGGCGAGTTAAGGCTCGTTAGATTCGGGGAGTCTTCGCGGATTGAATGGCGAAGGAATCTTGCAAAACCGTCGTGAAACGAGAAAGGGATCGAGGAGGGCGTTGCTGTATGACTGTTCCCAGACCTGTTATAGAGAAACTGAGAACTCCTGAAGGAGAATCTGGACCCACAGAAGTTCACATGTAGTATGAGCCATAACTCGGTATTCTGCCTCTGCACTAGAGGTACCTACTGATGAATCCCACGACAATAGTGAGGTCAGCCCTTGCGATCGTCAGATAAATAAGCTTGCCTACCAGTTTTCTGAATCGGTGATGATCAACATAAGGAGGAGAATTGTCATCATCCCAATCCATATTTGGGTCAAGGGGAGTGTTGGCTGGTTTGTAGCCCAACATACCAGTTTCCTGCAAGAGGTCAAGTACATATTTCCGTTGAGAGACACACAACCATACTGATGATCTGAAAACCTCAATGCCTAAGAAATATCTTAGCTTTTCGAGATCTTTAGTGACAAAATGTTTTTCTAAGTAGGTTTTAATTGCCTGTATGCCCACTGCATCACTGCCTGATAAAATAATGTCATCAACATAAACAATAAGAATGACAAGTCCAGCCACTGTCTTGCGGATAAAAACTAAATGATCAGAGTGAGAGCAACGAAAGCCAAAGTTGACTAAGATCTGACTGAGCTTGTCGAACCAAGCACGTGGGCTCTGTTTGAGACCGTAGATGGCCTTTTTCAGTTTACAGACTTTAAGAGCAGACTCCCCCTGAGCAACAAAACTGGGTGGTTGCTCCATGTATACTTCCTCCTGTTCTAACTGAAAGAGTGACCAGTCTTTGTTAACAACAACATAAATCAAAATTCGAACAGAATTTAATCGCGCAACTGGAAGGTCTCAAAATAGTCAACACTATATGTCTGTATGTAGCCTTTAGCAACAAGTCGAGCTTTCAGGCGTTCAATTGTCCCGTCAGGTTGATACTTAATGGTGAAGACCCAGCGGCAACCAACAGTAGGGCATGAAGGAGGGCGATCCACAAGTTCCCATGTCTTGCGATCACAGAGCGCCTGCATTTCCTGATCCATAGCTTGTTTCCATGCAGGAATAACTAGAGCTTCTGCAACAGTCTTCGGAATAGTGACAGCAGAAAGCACAGAAGTAAAGAATGCAAAACTGTTATGCAGATTGGCAGAAGAGCAGAAATGACTGATAGGATGTTTAGTACAGGTGCGAACACCTTTGCGCAGGCTGATAGGAAGGTGCAAATCAGAAGTTACCTCAACGTTTGCTTGATCTTCCACAGACGGAGGAATCAGTTGTGGAGGGGCCATAGAAGGAACGCTTGTCTTCGGCCGGCGTTTGTATACTTGCAAGGGGCGATCTTCAGGCTGGTTAGAAGAAGGCAAGTCTTCAACAATATCTGGTAGAGGCGTGGGTGACAAAATATCACTGGATAGCGTTACACCATCATCAGAAAAATAGGGCATATGCTCAAAGAAGATCACATCAACACTGACAAACCATTGTTTGAGTACCGGATCTGAGCAGCGGTAACCTTTCTGGATTCTAGAATATCCCAAAAAGATGCATTTGGTGGAGCGAGGATCAAGTTTCGTCATTCCTGGGCGTAAATTTTTAACAAAGTACACCCAAAAATACGAGGAGAGACAAAGAACAAAGGTGCAACAGGAAACAAAATGGAGTAAGGAATGCGATTCTGTAAAACAGAAGATGGCATACGGTTTATAAGATAACATGCAGTAGAAATCGCCTCAGGCCAAAAATGGTGAGGGACTTTATAATGAATAAGAAGGTTGCGAGCAACCTCTAATAAGTGGCGATTTTTCCGTTCAACAACACCATTATGTTGTGGAGTCAAGGGCATGTGGTTTGATGGATAGTGCCACGATCAGAACAAAAAGATGTGACAGGCTTTTGCATAAATTCTAGGGCATTATCGGTGCGGAAGATTTGAATAGGTTTATTGAACTGGGTTTGTATTTCAGAAAAGAAGACACAAATATTGTCCAAAATAATGCCACGATCTTTGAGCAAAAACAACCAAGTAGTACGGGAATAATCATCAATAAAAGTCGGAAAATATTTAACACTAGAGTGACTCGAACCAGAGCATGGACCCTAGATGTCTGCATGAACAATATCAAACGGTGCCTTAGAACCAATTTCCTTTTTAGCGGGATATACAGAGCGCGTTTGTTTTCCCAAAACACAAGATGCACAAGAAAAAGTGTTTTCAGATAATGCAGGAAATAAATGCTTCAATTTTGTAGCAGACGGATGACCCAGCCGGAAGTGCCATTGAAATCCTGAGACTGATGTAGACTAAAGAGTAGATGCTGCAGGCGGTCCATCCAAATAGTATAGTCCATCTGGTCCTTCATGGCCCGAACAAATCTGAGTCTTCGTGCGGAGATCCTTCAAAACACAACTAGATGGATCAAATTTAATATAGCACTGAAGCTGCTTTACAGTTTTACTGACAGATAATAAATTAACAGGAAATTGTGGTATGTATAAAACAAATTGCAGATGCAGCTTTCGAGAGAGAAGAACAATGCCATTGCCATGACCAGGAGTCTTAGAGCCATTTGCAACAGTGACAGATGGAATGCTAGAGGTTTTAGTCAAAGCAAAAATAATTGGATGTCGCCAGCTATATGGACAGACGCACCAGAATCAATGCACCATTTATTGTTACCAGCAGAAGGAGAGACAAGCATGGCGGAGGAACCAACAGCAGATGTCGAAGGTAGCTGAGTCATGCGCTCATGGAAAAACTTCTCGAATTCAGAGCGAAGCCATTTAGTATTCGGTGGAGGAGCCAGTTGGTCGGATGCAGCATCACTGGCAGTTTCTGTAGCGGCCTGGTTAGCCCAGGCTGGCTTGCCGTGCCTGATCCAACACCTATCTTCAGTGTGATTATCACGACCACATCAATTGTAGTAGCGAGGACTAGTAGCTTGACCTCGTCCAGGGGCAGTAGAGGAGCCTCTTCCATCAGTGGGAGGCAGACGTCCGCCACGACCGCGTCCTCGACCGCGGCCACGTCCAGAATTAGCAGTGCGAGCAACTAGAGCAGGATGCTCAATAACAAGATTGGAGGTCATAGATGGTAGTCTTTGAACTCGCTTGAGGACGTCGCGAAGAGTAGGCAGAGGGTCATTCGACAGAATCTGATCGACCACTCCGGAGAAGGAAGCAGGGAGTGCAGCCAGAAATTGAACCAGTTGTAGTTCATTGCGCTGCTTTTGGGCTTCTTTGATATCAGCTGTCAACGGATGGTAGATTTCATACTCATTCCAGAGAGTAGTGCATTGGTTGTAGAAGTTCTCAATGGAAGCATCAGAAGAAAACTCCTTGGCTAGGTTTTTGAAAATTTCAAAAACACGTTTGGGATTTTGCTGACGGGAGTAGACATGTGAAAGCTGATCCCACATTGCCTTAGCATCATGAAGGCATAACAAGGACTGACTGATCCGCGGTTCAGTGTTATTAATAAGCTAGGACATAATACCAAAGTCGTCTTTGGACCATTGGACATAAGTTTGCTTGCTTTTTTCATCAGCAGTAGCAGCAGGAGGATCAGTAATAAGATGTGAGTACCGGCCTTGGGCCTTGACATAGAGGACGAAGGACGCCGACCACATATGGTAATTTGAGCCATCAAGCTTGACGGTGGTAACACAGAGAGCGAGGAGGCTCAACTGAGGCCATGATGAGCAGAGGTAGGGCAGTAGTAAAGTGGCGGTGCAACAGCAATAGGCAGTGAATAAAGAACCCGCTATGGGGCAGTAGCAGCAACAGGGATGACACATCATATCAGAAGAAACCCGTGTCGGGCAAATAGACCGATAAATGAACCTACGCCGTCATGAGGAAGATCAGTATCCCATCATGAGGCGCAGGCAGAAAACCAACCCGAGAGATAGGGGACTCTCAGTGTGGGATGGCTATGGCTGTCTGGACGGTTGCACATACAAAAAAGGAGCAACAGGAAGCACGAGAGGAGGACAACAGTGCAATGGTGGAGGGAGGAGGGGCGGCGGCTAGCGGAGGAAGAGGAGGGGCGGCGGGGGGGGGTGGGTGGAAGGAGGAGAGGGTGGCGGCGGGTGGAGGTGGTGGCGTGGGCTGCGACGGCTAGGGAGGGTGGAGGCGGCGGCGGGTGGCGGTGGTGGTGGTGTGGGCAGTGGCGGTTGGAGGGGCTGTCGACGGCCGGGGGGGGTGACGGCGGCGGGGGGAGGGAGGGGTGGTGGCGGCGGGGGGTGAAGGCTGAGGGCATAGGGGTAGGGTGGGAAAAAGGAACTGGACCTGCTCTTGATACCATATAGAGAAATTGAGAATTGCTTATTGAATGAATAAACCAGTGTACAATACAGTCTCTCATATAACAAAAGGGATTGAGACTTAACTAGAGATGAGCAATATGGGACTAAACTACAGAAATAAAAAACATAAGTGGGGCACATGCTATGCACATGACACTCGACAAAACACAACATATCTCTATACTTGTGAAACGACCGGAGGTAGGAGATGGGGTTCTGACCGTTGGATTGAGTCGTTCATTAAATCGTAGCCGTTAGATGGCACGCATGCGATGGATTCTAATTACATGTAACGCGTGGCAACGATTAAATCGCAAACTACAAGGAATTAAATGCATTTGAATGTAAATCAAATTAAACCAATTGAAAACTCATTTAATGCATTTGGAGGGTCAAACAATGACCAATTGACCCCAAATTTGAACCATAGGCTAATATTTCTACCTAGATTAATGTTATGCAATTAGATTTTTGTTTTGCAAAAGCTTTGGCCCTTAATCACCATATTGGCCATTAATGTGGATATATTAATGCATTAAAGGGTGAATTAACTTGAAAATGTTTTCTAATAAGATCTTTGGGTGGAAATTCGAGATATACAATATATATTAATTTGTAGTCATATCTCACCACATTACTCTCTTTTAACGTTTTATTGCCACTTAGGAGGAGAGAGAAAACAAAAGAGGTTTATTATCCCATTAACTAACTCGATTCCACATTATTACTCATTTCTTGTCCCAAAAGCCATAAAAACTCTAAATTAATATAATCCACTAATTATCTCTCATAAATGATCATTTTGCATTATTAGACTCTAATTAACACATTAGTTGAGATATTTGTGCAAAAACCCATTCATTGTCATGAATGTGGGTAAATATAGTTCAAGCCATTAAGGGTTGCTCAAATTCAACATTGAGGATAAAGAGGATAGAAAAGATAGGAAAATATAGGAAAAAGGACAAAAAGGACATGAAGGAAATAAAATCTTGAAAATGGGTTAAATTGCAAATTGAATCCAAGATTCAATATTTTACACTAACTCTTCTTTTATGAGTTTGGATAAGGGAAACCTCTCAACTATATTTGGATAACTCATACATGATAAATCATATTGTGTGCTTTATATATTATTTTAAATATTATTATTTTCTTAATCTCTGCTATGCAATTTTTAATCATGTTTAACTGAACTAATTGGCATTCTGAATTGATCATCATGTAAAATGTTAATATGTTTCCTCTTTTTTCCCCGTTCAGTATGTATATGTGTTATAATGAAAAAATGTACGTCATAAAAGAGTGACAATTTCATGGATGGCTGTCAACCTACCAGGCTACTAGCTGAGGACCGATTATACACGCACAAGATGTAAAGAATAAAATTTTAATACAAATATTCGATACCCAATTCAACTTGGTGCTTGATCCACAATGGGTGCTTTTTATCTACTTTAATAATTAGGCTTACGAAGTAAGTACAAAGAATTTTTTTTTCTTAGGTTTTTATCATTTTGCAAAAAGGCATATGTTTGAGTACCAAGGGAACCTTTTTAGTTGGTTTTGAAGAAAAGGGTGTGCCAATCTCATAGATGAATAAATTAAGAACCCATGTATATTGGCATAACTATTAAGCTTTATGACTCAAGGAGAAAGACCTAGATTTCCCTTGTAGTGGTTGACTCCAAGCCCTTATTTATTTATTCTTATTATGAATGAGTTAACCATGGCTGTTCAAGACGGTATCCCTTGGTGTATGTTATTCACTAATGATTCCGTGATGATTCACGAAACAATTGAAAGATTAATTACAAAGATTGAAATTTATAATTTGCGCTAGAATGTATTAGTGTAAATACCTGTAGAAGCAAAACCGAGCATATGCATTGCAATTTTAGCAGTGTAGAATTGTAATGATGATGTCAAGTTGGATGAAGTGGATGTACAAAGATGTGATTGTGGAAGTGTGTGTATTCTACTCAACCAATTGGCAATGCGTGAAAGGACCACACACCTTATTAGCCCAAGGATAACCTCCAAACTCAGTGGTGTGAGTTTATTCTCAGCAATGATAAAGTTTGTTATGGGGTTATGCTATTCAAATAATGACAATGTTCAAGATGATGTTTGTCACTAGATCAGAATGTGATGGATGAACTGAGGGAGTGCAATTGGATCATTATGCGATTGGAAGATCCCACTCAAATTTTACAAGTTAAGTCTTACAAAATAGCTTAGATCAACCATGTTGTATGTGGGTGAATGTCGGTTAATGAAGCAACATGTTGTAGGGAAATATGGCTAGAGAACAGGCATCAAAATTTAAAATTTTATCTACCATATTCCCATAATCTGTAGATCGCGTCAACAACTATAATGCAGGAAGGATGGTTTCGAGGATATACCTGGTCCTGGAGCAAGTCCAATGACAATCCTCGTCGTCGTAGATGCGCAACTCTGAATCCTGGTTGCACTGAGACTCGTCTGACTGCTGCTCCTCCTGGTCAGCGCCACAGACTACAGCCACGAACGTCTTCTTCTTCAGCAGCTCCTCTTGTCACGAACTGCTGGTTGACGTTGTCCTCCGACTGGCAAACAACAGCTTCCCGCTTCTATGGTAGTCCACACAGACCGCCTAGAACTCCTGTCGTCCTGCTAGGACGATCAGGAAGGAGTCATCCCTCTCCATCAGTGTACTAGTCACCGACTTGCTCTCCCACGACACCACCACCATCACTGTGAGAGCTGACTATGACTTTCATGATGATGGCTTTCATGTGTCAGTCTCACAGTGGGTATGTCCGATACACTGTTCTCTAACATGCATCTGTGTGCTTGGTTTGATATAGCCATATCATGACTCACAAGATTGCGTCATCAACCAACCCTCACTTTGATCTTATGTATTATTGTTGTCTATCAACCTTCCAGAATAACAACCGATCAGGGACATAATGAGAATGTGTATATGTGCTCTTAACATTCGTAAGATCTCATTTCAACAAGGCTAAAACTTGAAGACATACGTCATTGAGTAATATTATTCTGTAGACATTTATAATGTTACATCATTATCTCATAACTGAATTAAACAAAATAAATTGGAAGCTTGCCTTTATTTATTATTCAAATCAGTTACAAGTTATGCCATTACAATCATCACATGATTGGCTCTCTGCGCATACATACCAACACATGTGTCAACGAGATTAATCTAGAAGAGATGCATATATTTGGACTGATGTGTGAGAAGATAAGGGAAATACCACTTGGGATTTAAATATATAAGAAATAAAGTGGGGTTGGCGAGTACCAAGGACAAATTCCTTCAGTCTCGTACGAGATGGAATTGACATGTGCGAGGTAAACTGATAAACATACCAAATTGAAGCAACGCTATTAAGCTGAGCGCTATCAACATGAGAAGCGGCAGATCTAGATTCACGTAAGGAGAGCTTATAAGGAGAGTTTTCAAATTTTTACATCTTGATGCGAATATGGTCTATAATAGAGGTGAATGGATAACAGATTTCCATGTAACCAACCCAAACATGGCTGTGATGGAGGCTTAGATGATGATGATGAAAACCTTTATGTTGTTGGCAAGTCTAGCATACTAGACTTGTGTTTGATAATCCTCATACTTGATGAAATCCCGATCTAATGACACGGAAATATAAATTATTTACCCTATGTTTCTTATACAATTTGAATTGTGAGACAATGTCCAGCCTTTTTTTTTGCTTTGATGAAATCATATCTTCCTACGCCTCCTGAAATTACAAGGCTCATTGATGTAACCTTATTTTAGAAACCTAATTATAAGAGACTATATTGAGGAGCAAATCTGAACTTTTTCTTTCTATATGTTTACTTATTTTATTACTATTTAGAAACACCAGTCTTGAGTAAATTGATTTTTTCAAAACAAGTTTTTTTTAAAAGAGTACAAAACATTTGTTCATTTTGCCTCATTTTTGACCTTTTGCCTCCAAAAAATTGTTGTCCATGTCAAGTTTTAATCATTTTAAAACTATCATTTGTTTATATCCCTTTTTCCTGCTTTTCTACTATATTGCTATTACGTTGTCATGCTTCACTACTCTATAGCGTGTTGCTTTATTTAATAGAAACAACTTTTACATATCATGCTTCACTACTCTATAGCGTGTTGCTTTATTCAATAGAAACAACTTTTACGTATCCATGAAAAAGTCCGAACTTAATTTATGTGTATCTTTCTCTCACCCTATATGAGTTTTTTCATGCTTGCAAGCACAGTGGCTATTGCCACTAGCTAGAGGTGCAACAACAATAGACTAATAGAAAGAGGCCCAAAGGCAGATCAACAATAACCACTGCCATTACATGCCATGGGATACAATATGCTTGCCATACTGTGTACAATCTGTTGTCGTGCCTCTTATCATTGACTGTCTTAGCCCACAGTTCTGTATGCAACCCCTTCCTACAACATTGACGTATGTTGCATTGTAGCTTTGCCGCCTCTGTGTGCTTCAGGTTGCTCTCTAATATTTTTAGGGGGTAAGGTCGAGTTCCTTCCCGTTGCATCCTGAGGGTCTACCGACTATATTGTCTACTTGAATTCATTTTGGTACCGCCTGTGTGTCTACTTGTAGATATCTACACTCGCTTGCTTTGAGATGCAACTTCATGATCAACATGCAACTGCTGCTTGATATTGTTTTTGTGGATGACATTGTCTTGTTTGGAAATGATGCATTATACCAATATGTATAAATTTGTCTTGTTATAGTTGTCAAGAAGGTTAGTTGGTCACCATCCAGCCTAGGGTTCTCGGGGGGACCAGACTGGCACATGTGTGCAGGCTACTATATATATAATTAAATATATATACAATCCATTATATATAATTAGTAATATAAGCATGTATCCAAGCATATAATGATCCAGATCTGTTAAATAATGTCATAAAGCACTGTATATAGTTTGCAATGAAGAATATGAATGTATTCAACCAATATTAATTCAAAAGAGTGAAGAAAATATACCAGTTTCATTTCAGGACTTGAAAATTACTGAAAATGTTGATTTTTTGCAACGAAAATAGGTTATACAAACTAATAGTGTGAATGGAAATGATACTTAGTCTAATTGTAGAGGCTAGTCTGATTGTAGAGGCTATAGAGCAAATTCTATTTCATCCATTTAACGTACAAGCCAAACACAAGCATACATCAGTCTAGGAATGCATCACAAAATCCAAAACCAAATGATCCATTATATATAATTAGTAATATAAGCATGTATCCAAGCATATAATGATCCAGATCTGTTAAATAATGTCATAAAACACTGTATATAGTTTGCAATGAAGAATATGAATGTATTCAACCAATATTAATTCAAAAGAGTGAAGAAAATATACCAGTTTCATTTCAGGACTTGAAAATTACTGAAAATGTTGATTTTTTGCAACGAAAATAGGTTATACAAACTAATAGTGTGAATGGAAATGATACTTAGTCTAATTGTAGAGGCTATAGAGCAAATTCTATTTCATCCATTTCACATACCAAACACAAGCATACATCAGTCTAGGAATGCATCACAAAATCCAAAACCAAAAAGGCATATTATATAAACTTTATATAAAAACCAAAATCCATCTAAAGCTGCTGAAAACGTACTAAACATCTAAAAATCAGACGGCTCATCATCGTCCTCTGGCCGACTTCTCTTCCCCTTTGTCTTCATTAATGCCTTAAATCTCCATTGTGTCGTTTCCCGTGTCACCCATATTTTATCATTTGCCACCTCATTGGCCCTGCTAGTCCCAGCAAAACTGGTACCTGTCCATGGCCTATTAGCGCCCACTCGATATTCAGTTGCACCCAAGGTTGAAAAAGGCGTGAGGCGTAACGAGGCGTTTTTGTCTTGGCGAGCCGAGGTGTAAGCCTCAGAATGTACGGATGCATTCATATATATATAAGTTATGTTTAATGTACATATATGTATGAAGTATGTACATTCACATTGGCATACACAAGTATACACATTTTAAAAATTATATACATATAGATATGTGTACATGTCAATATTTATATACATGTAAATCCATTACATATACACATAGACATGCAAGTACATCCGATATACAAAAGAATACAAAATATAGACATATATACATGTAAATCTTTACATACCTTACAATTATATACATATACACTATACATGCACAAATATATACATGTAAACATGTACCATGTGCGTCATTATATGTGTATGCATATCTATTATAGATACATACAGAAATGCATAAATATATAAACATAAATATACATGTTTAGATACATATATAGATTATACGCACAAATGTACAATTTTAGATACATATATATGCATATTTACACATATATATATACAGTATACATGTGCATATGAGGCTTAAATTGAGGTCTGAGTTGAGGCTTATGCTTTCAAAAACGCCTCAACGCATCTAAACACCTTGCCAAAACGAGGCGCATGCCTCTTACCTGGATAGTGAGGCGCACGCCTCAGGGCGCATTAGAGTTTTCCTGGCCTCAAGGCGTTCACCTTTATAGCCTTGAGGCACACCTTTTTTTCCCGTGGTTGCACCCATGCGAGCATCAACCCAGCTCAATCTCATGCGTGCAACCACATGATCATCATGAGTTCTTGTCATCCACTCACTACCCCAATCAAGATCATCTACAACTATAGGATCATAGCTCTTATGCAAGTATTCTAATCACCTCTTCTTGTGCCTTTCATGAAGTTGGTGATTGTATTGGATGTATACAAGCTTTTCCATTCTTTTGAACTCAAGCACGTTCCCCTCTATGTATAAATCTATAGTGTAATAATGTATGTCAATGCATCTTGCAAATATATATATAAGTTATGTTTAATGTACATATATGTATGAAGTATGTACATTCACATTGGCATACACAAGTATACACATTTTAAAAATTATATACATATAGATATGTGTACATGTCAATATTTATATACATGTAAATCCATTACATATACACATAGACATGCAAGTACATCCGATATACAAAAGAATACAAAATATAGACATATATACATGTAAATCTTTACATACCTTACAATTATATACATATACACTATACATGCACAAATATATACATGTAAACATGTACCATGTGCGTCATTATATGTGTATGCATATCTATTATAGATACATACAGAAATGCATAAATATATAAACATAAATATACATGTTTAGATACATATATAGATTATACGCACAAATGTACAATTTTAGATACATATATATGCATATTTACACATATATATATACAGTATACATGTGCATATGAGGCTTAAATTGAGGTCTGAGTTGAGGCTTATGCTTTCAGAAACGCCTCAACGCATCTAAACGCCTTGCCAAAACGAGGCGCATGCCTCTTACCTGGATAGTGAGGCGCACGCCTCAGGGCGCATTAGAGTTTTCCTGGCCTCAAGGCGTTCACCTTTATAGCCTTGAGGCACACCTTTTTTTCCCGTGGTTGCACCCATGCGAGCATCAACCCAGCTCAATCTCATGCGTGCAACCACATGATCATCATGAGTTCTTGTCATCCACTCACTACCCCAATCAAGATCATCTACAACTATAGGATCATAGCTCTTATGCAAGTATTCTAATCACCTCTTCTTGTGCCTTTCATGAAGTTGGTGATTGTATTGGATGTATACAAGCTTTTCCATTCTTTTGAACTCAAGCACGTTCCCCTCTATGTATAAATCTATAGTGTAATAATGTATGTCAATGCATCTTGCAAATATATGAAGTTACATATATTATTTCATATAAATATGGTTGACAAGAACACTATGTCAAAAGTGTTCCATACTCTCTGTAGCAGATGGTGTGCAAAAAAGTTCTAGTATGTGCCTAGGCATCCATTGAAGTGATGGAGTCTTGCTTGATATGCATCCCACCAAGCAACTGAGGAAAACACGGTTCATTATTATTGAGCAATAAGTATATGGAAGTACAAAAATATAAAATTATACTATGAAATTAAGTTACTAACGTGGCATCTTTACAGTTCTATTTCAGATGGCTATCTCTTTACCGAACATCCCACATGCCTCCTTGTAAGAATTTAGGCATGAAATTTGACCTGTGTTGTTGTGTCATCAACCATAACTACCAAGCAATCTACAAACTCTGAATTAGTAGGTGCTCAACAATGGGTCAGACTTTTCTCTGGCTTCATGGTACAAGGAGAGGCTAAGTAAGAAATCCGTGCCATATGGAGGTCGAGACATCTAATATGCCCATCGCTTCTCAATGATGTTGATGATTGGCTCGGGAACCCTTTCTCTTTGAGCAAAATTCAGCTCGTTCTCTTACTTTGCTTTCTCAATAGCAACTGCAGGTTTCTCATCTACATTTACAAGTTTCAATACCTACTTGAGGGACTGTGAACATCTAAGTCGTACAAGGAGAGGTTAAGTAAGAAACGACGTATGGAGGTTGAGACATATGATAAGCCCACCTCTTCTCAATAATGTCGATGATCGGGTTGAGGTCCCTTTCTCTTTGAGAAAATTTAGCTTGATCTCTTACTTTACTTTCTCCATAGCAACTGCAGGATTCTCATCAACATCTATGAGTCTCAATACATGCATGAGGGTCTGTGAAGATTTAAATAAGTCTTGACAACATTAAAAAATGTTGTTAAGTGACAAGTGGCATACTATCCTCCTTGCCCTTGACTTTCCTAACCGCTCTCCTCCCATGCCGTTGAGTTAAACAAGACGAACACAATCTCTCTGTGGCCTAGCAAGCTCTGAAGTATAAGAAAGGAAGTAGCAAATCTTGTCACCCCAAGTCGTATCAATTAATTATTGCTCTTACTCTTCTTGAGAAATGCATCGTGAAGACAAATGTGCTTGTATATGTAGGCAGCCACCTTGCCGTTGTGATGATTGGGGCATACATAAGACATCTTTCCTATATCTTCCAACATGAGATCAACACAATTTGCACCATCATGGTGTTCAAATAAGTGTCTCAACTTTTGCACCAGCTTCTCCCTACACTTAAACAGTAGCATTCTCTATTGTGACTTGCACATCGTTCTCTTCCCCAATCCTATCAATAGCTTCACCAAGAACAAAGAACATATAATCACAAGTGTGGGTTGTAGAAGAAGAATCAATGTTCTCAGATAGAAAGAGTCCTCATGAGTATTTATAAGAAATTTATCAAATTATTTTGTCTCATGTCAGGCCAACCATCTAACACTAAAGTGCACTCATGTAGCTTCCAATGCTTTTAATGTTCCTACTCCAATTCCTTAGCCATTGCATAATACCATCTCTCTAAAAGAGGCTACCTCATTTGGTAGTATGGAGGGGGGAGTCCTTTGCTGAATTGTCCAATGGCTTCTACCTTCACCTCAAAATGATGCGTTGTAGGAATTCATTAAAGATAGTTATTCATAGTTATAGTAATTCAATTATTTTATTTAGTTATTTATGCAACTGTCTTGTAGCTAGGGGTTGGAATCATAGTTATATAAACCAGCCTCGAGGGCTTTTCCAGGCTTTAATTGATTTTAAGAAATATAATATTTTAGTTTTGATGATCCTGGTTGGACTCATCCTACGCAGTCAACGTGTTTTAAGCCATGTATGGTGCATTTCCATATCCATAATGTGTCTAGTATGGCCATAAGGATTGTATGGAAGCGTCCATGGTATAGACAAGTGGGATTTTGTTATAGGTGTTATGATTTTTCACATTGCAGTTGAAGCCCTTGGTAAGGATAAAAATGAAATAAACAAAAACCCAATCCACCTACTCAATAGGTATCATGACATGGACACTTGGGCTTATAACAATATCATGAAGTGAATATAGACACCGATAATTGATTTGAATACTATGGCCCCTAAAGATGGACACTAAGACTTAAAGTGACATTGATTCACATAAACAAGAACAAAGGAACATTAAAATCAAGACAATCAACTATATGGAGCCCTTGGGAAGGGCAAAAAATAGGTCTTATGATTAAAAAACAAGAACTAAGGCACTATGAAAGGCAACCAATTATTTGAAGCCCTTTGGGGTGCCATGGCTCTCAGCAACCTAGGTCTATGACTTGACAAACATACAAAATTAATTAAGCCTAGGAAGCATAGTTTAACATATTGATTTCAACGCCGTTTCTGATTGCCTCGAAACAAAATACAAAAAATCCGACTAATTTTTTTATAATTTTAAATAGTTTTGGAACCCTACTCGACCCGGCCGGTTGAACCGGTTGAACCTCCACCTGACAAGTTTTGCGGGTCGGGTGGGGCTGAAATCCGTTTTTGGCCAAATCCGGAGTTGACCCAGTGACCCAGCCGGTTCAACCACCAACCCGGTGACCCGACACTTGGGTCAAAGACCTGGCCGGTTTTGGTTAGTTTTATTTTTCCTAACCTAAATGACCATTTGACTGAATTTAATATCCTTTCATGCAGCCCCAACTATTCCATGCATTCATATATTAACTTATTAAGTAATTATCACTTGTTTTAAATATTGCAAGACCATTTTTTGCTTCTTTATGAATAGATACTTGGTTTTGTGTGTTTGATGTTTCATAGTTCATCATCTCATAGTTCCATACTGTAGATTATGTAGACATGCACACTTGTATAGTTATATATATGGACATACATATTGTTGTAACATACATGTATCATGTATGTATATAGTAATATTATGTATACATGTCATGCTGATGTCACCAGGTCAACCGGGTCGACCCGACGGTTGAACCAGAGACCCGTGACCTAGAAACTTTGTCTGGTCGACCTCCGGTTCGGGTCTGAAAACCTTTCGCTCACGTAGATGCAAGATTTTGACACACATTTTGACAACCAAATAATGGATTTAAGTCATTAAATTTTACCATGGTGATCTACATACACACATACACCTAATTATGCAGTAGTATCATATGTTGGTATTAGGTGGGGGCTCATACATGTGTCAGTGAAAAGATACAAAACTGTTTGGATGGGGATTTCAATTATGCAATGTAGACATGTATATATATATTCTTATGAAATGGCCATAGTAACAAGTTCGGGATTCAACAACTTTTCGGCTGGCTGGAAAAAATCGGAATTTGGAAAAAATCGAGAAAAGTCGTGAAAAGATCGATAAATTTCGGTCAAAGTTCGGTCAACTATTCACAAATAATCGAGAATAAGTCGGCAATATAAGTGTATATATATATATATGTGTGTGTGTGTGTGTGTATGTATGTATATATATGTATGTATGTATGTGTATATATATAGATAAATGTATGTATGTACATACATATATGATGCATGTAACTGCTACGGCCACAAGAGATACAATATTAGTGAGTGAAAAAGTAGGAAAAAAAGTAAAAAATAGTTGAGTAATAACATGAACTGTCCAGAGGAGTGGAGGGTTTGAGGTTTAGTGTGTATTAGGAATCTTGTGTACATGGTTTGGTAAAAAAAGAGCAAGCGAATTAAAAGAGAAAAATCGTGAAAAATCGTGAAAAGTCATGAAGAATCGTAAAAAATCGTATAAATCGCGAAAAAGCGGGATTAATCGTGAAAAGTCGTGAAAAATCGGCGATTGGCGTATTAATCGTGATGAATATTCGGGAGCCTATAACATCGTGAAAAATCGCCAATTTTTCATAAAATTCGGAGACTTTTGTTACTATGGAAATGGCATGTTATAACCTATATTTTGCATTCATTTAAGTGAAGGGGGGTCTCCACATTTTTCTCTCCAGATTTTATTTTTTTATTTTTCAACTTTTAATGAAATAACATATTGAAAATTTATGGAGGTTGGAATGTTGTCCGGTAGTCTTCAAAACCGAAATTTTGGTCAAATTTGCAATTTCGATTGAAATTTCAAACCATGCTAGGAAGTGATAGGAGATTGGGATGTTGAAAGAGAATGAAATCATTTTGGGATATGAACACTCATTCTGTCAACAACATGGTAACCTTCTCATCTTATTCTTTCACTCTATGAAAATGATACTAGGATGTGGTTCGTCATGTAGTGTGAGCCTTAAAATGAAACCATGCTCATGAATATTAGAATTAAAAATCCAACAACACAAACTTCTCTATGCTCAGACATTTAGCTTCATGAATGGTATCTCTTTTGTTTCACCAATTATTTTTTGTATGTTTCAATGTGTCTCTACTCTTTGGTATACAGGTTTGTTGTTATTGACCTTTCAGCTGGTCCTTGTACTTATGGGAAAATTGAGACCGAGGAGGGAAGTGTTAGCTATAGATCTCTACCACGGCTATGGAACTTGATATTTCCAAGAGGTTCATTTGCAGGCAGCATTAGCTCTACACAAGATCTCTTAATGGGGCAGCTTGGAGCTTTGATTTCGACTACCATAGAGCATGTTATAGCACCGGATGTGAGGTTTGTTATTTGATATTTTTGCTGTTACTGCTTGCATCCTGATCGATGTTTACCTTGGTAAACTTGTCCTAACCATTTAAGTTTAGTCTAGCGTTCCTTCTAAGGGTGCTCGAGTTGTAATATTTTGCAATGCATACTCTGTAACTTAGTGTCTGTTTAGTATAATGTGTATTCATTGTCGAATTGGCAACCAGACATTATTTTTGAAACAAAAAAGTACAATATATGCTTGGTTATATGTGCAACCAGTTAGAAATAGACAATGACTAATGCCACACTTTTACTTTGACAAGCTGGGCCTAAATCTGTGTTATATTGGTGGACCCACTAGGAAAACTGAAATATTGTGGTGTTGTGGTATTTTTGTGTGCAGAAATTTTACTTATGTTTTTGGATCTTGGCGTATGGTCTTTTAATGAGCAATATTGTGGTGTTGTATATTGAGAATCCTTGCACAAGTTCATTTACTAAAGTTGGCATATTTTCTAACTGTATGACATGTAAGGGTGTGGTGCAAGGAAGCATGGACACATTTCTAGACATGGACACAAACACTGGAGATGACAATTTTTGCAAATGTAGGACTCAAACACGATACAAGAGAGGGGAAGACATACATAGATGCATACATACAGACAAAAACACACACAAGCCTGCAAGGGTGTATCTCAGTGGTGATTGGATTGTGGCCACAAACAGAGGTCTCATGTTCGAATACAAATGGGGACGAAAAAAGTGGAGATTTATGTCTGACATGGTTTGCGCCAGAACTAATAGGTTGCACACTTGATTTACCAAACACACACACATACACACATAAATGCATACATACATATGATATATATACACACACACACACAAACACACACACATATGTGTATGTGTGTGAAAGGATTGGGTCAGAATGATACCCGATCGGAGCGGGTTCTCCTTTATTATATAAGGTGTGAACATTTATATAATAGACCCAACAAATAAAGGAAATAAGAAAGAGGTACATAAGTAAAAGCTATTTTCTAACACTCCCCCTCAAGCTGGAGCATACACATCATGCATGCCCAACTTGGAATTCATATGATTAAAAGTTGGAAGTGTCTTGGTGAAGATATCTGCCACTTGTTGCCCACTGCGAACATGAGGAATCTGAATCTTCTTGGAGAGCACCAAATCACGTACGAAGTGGTAGTCCACTTCAATGTGCTTGGTCCGCTAATGGAACACCAGATTGCTAGCAATGTGAATGGCTGCCTAGTTATCACACATGAGAGATATTGGTGTCTCAACTGACACTCCCATTTCAGACAATATATAGCTCAGAAAGCATGTGCCATCGCTCGATACTTAGTCTCTGTGTTAGACCATGCTACCACATTTTGTTTCTTGCTTCTCCAAATCGCCAAGTGTGACCCAAGAAACACACAATAGCCGGAGGTAGACCGTCTATCTCCAACATCACCTGCTCAATCAACATCAATATATTCAGTAGGCTTCAAGGGTGTGCGTGCGAGATCTTCCCCTGTGAAGTAAGCGTGACCCTTCCCTGACGATCCTTCAACATAGTGTAGAATCCAGGTGACTGCCATCATCTTGGGTGTGCACTCATGAACTGGCTAACAACTCCCACAACATATGAGATATCTGGATGAGTAATTGTCAAGTAAATAAGTTTCCCTACAATCCTTCTATACTTTGTTGGATCAGAAAAATCATGGTCATCATGGTCATCTGCAAGTGGAGACTGGTGTACACCGTGTCATGCATGTCTCTGCAAGAAGGTTTAGAACATACTTCCGCTCAAAGAGGTTTGTGCCCTTCTTGGAACACAGAGCTTCTATTCCAACGAAATAGCAAAGACTGCCCAAATCTTTTTGTCTGAAATTGTGTTTGCAGCCACTTCTTGAGCTATAAAATGCCAGTAGAGTCATCACTTGTGATGACAATACCATCTACATAGACAACCAGAATAATAGTTTTGCTTGACAATTTATACACAAATAAAGAATAATAAGCACATGACATGTTGAGCCCAAACTGTGTAACTGCAACACTAAATTTATCATCAAACCATCCCGATGGTGACTACATTAGGCCATACAAGGATTTATTCAATTTGCATACCTTTTGACACTCCCCTTGAGTAACATACCCAAGATGTTGCTTCAGCTATACCTCCTCAAGAAGATCGCCATGAAGAAAAGCATTTTTGATGTCTAGCTGAAGAAGAGGCTAGTTACAACGAGTAGCAACAGAGATAAAGATATGCACAGAAGTGAGCCGAGCAACTGGGGAGAAAGTCTCAATGAAGTCTAGGCAATGTGCCTGAGTGTACCCCTTTGCCACCAAACGAGTCTTCAAGCGGTCAATAGAACCATTTGGTTTCTGCTTAACTGTATAAACGCAGTGGCAACCTACAACTAACTTTCCAGGAGAAAGATCCACCAAGTCCCGGTGGAGTTCTCATGAAGAGCTGCCATCTAACTATTCATAACTTGGATCTATCCATCATGTCGGCTGCTTTTGTATAGGAGCGAGGAACAACAATAGAATCAAGTTGAAGAGCAAACGTGTGGGCTACTGGTAACAGATAAGACAAGCAACAAACACTCAAGAGTGGATGGCGTATAGTAAAAGATCAAACACCTTTACGAGCTGCAACTAAGAGGTGGGAGTTTGAAATAAAAGCATCAGGAGAACTCTTAGTAGGAACAGTTACCTCAGAATTGTCAGATGATGAGTCAATATGCTGGACTGGTGAAGCTATATCCTCTTGATGATGCCCTTGCCTGGTGTAAACCAGTGGAGAAGGTCCACTAGGTGGTGTAGGTAATGGTGGTGGTATAGCATGAGTGGTATCTGGGACACTCTCATCACACGACACATGAAGTGGTGGTTCTCTCTCACGGTCAGGATTGCGCTCCCCCTCACGCTGGACAAAGTCACTAAGAATGGAGTAGACTCATGAAAAGTAACATAAATTGACACGAAAAGGCGATAAAGACGAGGACAATAACATCTATATCCTTTATGTGGGAGAATATCCCAAAGGAAAACGGTGCAAACTATGCGAGGAGACAACTTGTCAGCATGTGGATCAAACACATGAACAAACATAGTGCAACCAAAAACACAAAGGGGACCTGGAAAAGGTCGCTTGTCTGGTCGCAAAATGGAAAAGGGGGGTGGCTGCATGTAAGATAGAGAATGGTTGACATCAAATAACAAGTTGTGAGAAGAGCATTAGACCAATACTTCTTTGGCATAGACATCAAAAAATTAGCGTGCGTGCTACATCAAGAAGATGGCGATTTTGCGTTCAGCAACCCCATTTTGTTGAGGTGTATGAGGGCAAGTCGTTTGGTGGATCATGCCAACCGAATTACAAAAACTAGTAATAACCTTTTGAACGTATTGTAGGGCACTATTAATACAAAGGATCTTTATAAGAGCATAAAACCGAACCTTTATGAATTGATAAAAAGTTTGATTGACTGACAACACTTCATCCCGAGACTTAAGTATACCCAAGTCATGCACGAGAAATCATCATTGAAAGATAGAAAATATCAAAAACATTATAACTTGGCTCTTCAATGAGATCCCAAACTTCACTATGAATAAGATCAAAAGGATGCTTAGAGCGTTTCACAGTGCGAATCGTAAACTAAATGCGATGATGCTTGCCTAGTCGACATTGTTGTAAAGTAAAAGAAGGCTATGTGATATATTTGATAAGAGGACCCCCCCCTCTTATGTAGGAGAAGGGGGAAGCGTACATGCTTTGGACTAAACCCTAATGGGCTGAGACACACTTGGGCCCATATACAATTAGACTAAAATAACTTAATTAACTAAATTAACTAGACTCTCTAATACTTCCCCCTCAAGCTGAAGCTTGGGAGAATCCCAAGTCAGCTTGAAAACAGACAAAATAAAGCTAAAGAAGCAGAAATAAAAAGATAAGCCAAGCCCATACAAGAATATTTCTCCCCCTCAAGATTAGAATAAATCACGTATCACTTAAGTACTCCCCCTCAAGCAGATAATCTAAAGCAAGCACGTAAGCGAGTCGAATCTGAAGCATGTCGCAGGTGCACGTCACAAACATGTACTAAAAACTTCTTGATCAAAAGGATGTAGCATCTGGAGTAGTAGTAAACAACAACAAGAAGGCGTCAGAGCCTTTATCATAGTTGCTATCGTCGTAGTCCAGAGAGTGTTAGTTCACAAGTCCAGAGAGTGCTGGTTCATAGAAGAAAAGTCCAGAGAGTATTGGTTCATGGTAGAAAAGTCCAGAGAGTGTTGGTTCACAATAGAGAAGTTCATGGAGTGTCGGTTCACAAAGAAAAGTCAATGTGCACAAGGTACGAACAATGCCAACGTGCAAATAAAACACAAACAAAAAGTAGACAGTAGAGTCGACGCAGTCGGATAGAAGACCATCGACTTAAATAAACATATAGTAGAGATGAAGCTCCAGATAGTAAGTTCTCCAAGAAGCATATAATCAACAACTTTTAGTTGCAAACACCAATAGTAGAAGTCTACAAGCTCTTCAAGAAGTGAATATAGATCCACAAATACATAGAGTAGAAATATGTAATCTTCCTCTCTTCATCTCATCTCTCCTCTGCTTCTCCTTCTCACACCAACCATGGAATGTACCAAGAGTGGTTGGGGTGGACAATTATGAAGAAACACCCCAAAAAAATAAGTTGTAACATTACCGGGGGGTTTGGGGGGCGCGACCCCCCAATTAGGTCCCGCTACCCCTCAACGAGCGGGAGTCGAGGGAGGCCGACTCTCGTGGGGGCTCGGGGACAGAGCCCCCAAAAGAAAAGGTATTCAAAGATTTTTAGAAGGAAAATCAACTATAAATTTGGCATTGGGAAGAGCCATATGTAATAATTATTCCAGAAAACCAAGGGATATTCCAAGGGGAATGCAGATGAGGCAAATGCTGCTATTCCTGATTGGAAGTTGGTGACGAGAGGAGGAAGCATGTGTCCTGTACGCCCGTCTCCAAAGGACCATGCATAGCTGCTGCTGCGGTGGAAGTTATTCGGGTTTGATGGCCTTGAGGTAGAGCTCCTTGGCCCGACTGGCATCTCCGCGCTTCTGCGTCCAGGGGTTCCCCCATGATCGCACACTGGATGTAGTGCTACACTTTGTCATGATCGATGGGCGAAGTTATAGAAGAGTTAGGTGTAATTAGAGACGACGAGGGAATTAGCCTCACCCTCCGCGATGAGTCTCTCATAGGCCTTGTGCCTCCTGTCCTCAGGGGTTTCCTTGATTGTCCTCCACGGGTCCAAAGCCCCTTTCTTTAAGGCTTGAATCCATGGTTTTAAAAAATGCGCCCGGGGCTTAAGGGGCGTACGCCTCGAGTCGAGGCGGTCTTCGGTACGCCTCGAGACTTAAGCCTCAGTCTGCTAGTGAGAGGCGTGCGTCTCAGTTTGTGCAAGGCGTATCGAGGCGCTGAGGCGTTTGTGAGGCGTAAGCCTCAAACTCTGTGTCTAAAAAAAGACTATATTATCCTATTTTGGGCTTAATAAGGGGCAAATTAACCCAAAATTGTATATATATATATATAGATATATGTATGTGCATATCTATGTATGTGTATGTTTGCTTGTTGACGACTATGGATATGTTACTAATATCATTATATTTTGCATGTATGTACACATACTCTTGTGTGTGTATATATATATATATGCATGTGTGTATAGTGATAACTATGCTTGTATGTATAGATATGTATCTATATATACGTGTGTATTTGTAATAGTATATCTATATATATATTTCTATTATATATATGTATATATGACTATTTGTGTGTCTATATAATATATACGCATATGTATATGTAAATCAATATGTATAACTATATATATCTACATATATGTATTCATATATAAATATATGAGATTATATATATGTATATCTATGTTTATATGTATATGTATATTATTTGTGTATATTTAAGATATATATATATATATATATATATATATATATATGTATATATAATTTATGTGTACGCCTGGGTACAATCTGAGGCTTACGCCTCACCTAGCTAAGACATAAATGCCTCGATGCGCCTCACACACTTTAAAACCTTGCTTGAATCTTGTCGTTGTAGGAATTCGATCGTGAATCATGCCAAATTCATGAGCAGCAAAATGTAGTCTTCCTCTCTTCATCTCATCTCTCCTCTACTTTATTTTGTAATAGGACGAATGGGGTTATGAAATCTGGAGGGTCTAATGGTAATGCAAGGTGGATTGAGATGGCATGACGGTTCTTTGCAACAAGGATACAAAGGAGATGCCTGGCAGGCAACCAAACCAAGAAGGGTGGTGGCCGCCCGCAGGCGGAAGAAAATCCCTCTCCTCTGGGTTAGAGTTGGATCACTGCTCTGATACCATTTTGTAAAGTAAAAGAAGATTGTGATATATATGTTAAGAGGAATCCACCTCCTTTATATAGGAGAAGGGGGAAGCGTACAAACTTTAGACTAAACCTTAATGGGCTAAGACACACTTGGGCCCATATACAATTAGACTCAAATAGCTTAATTAACTAAATTAACCAGACTCTCTAATTGACATGACTGACACTCCAACGACTTTATTGATGCTAAGCCTGGAACAAGCTTTTGAAGACTCTACAAAGATGAATACCCATAGCGACAATGCCATTGTAAGGGAGAGCAGTTGAAAATGGTAGATGGAATCTTGCGAGTTGGGCGACCACCTTCAAAGAAGTAGAGATCACCTTTCCTAGATCCCCCACCAATCGTCTTCCAACCTTGGAATCCTGTAACACCAAAAGAATCTCCAAATGTTACCAAGCATTTCAAAGATTCAACCAGCTTAGCAATGGACATTAAGTTTAAAGGAAAGTCTGCTACATAATGTGCAGATTGTAAAGTCAAATCAGATGATGCTTGTATAGGCCACAAGCCTGGAGTCGCCTAATAGACCCATCAACAAGTGTCACAGAAGAATGCGGGATAGACAATACTAAAGAGAGAAGCATAGATCGTATACTCGTCATATGCTCAGACGTTTCAGAATCCACCACCCATGTACAAGATGGATGAGAGGCAACAAGCGAAGTCCCCTGGTTACCTGTATCTGAAACCAATTTGACGGAGGAGCCAAGGGAAGCTTGCTGGGTTGCCTGAAGAAGACGGTCATACTCCTCCTTGGCGATTGTAACAGATTGCACTGTTTTGAGGCTCCAGATGCAGATGCTCCCGAGGAAATAGTCGTATTATGTGCAACACCAATAGGGGTCTACCATGCTTAGAATAACACTTTTCTTTTGTATGTCCAAGTTTCCCACAGAATGTACACTTGTCCCTAGGACGATTGTCTCGTCCTTGACCATCACCTTGCCTAGTTCCTTTGGTAGCAACAAAGAGAGGCATGAGCCTCAGAGTGTTGTCCTCCTAAAGTAGCACAAACAAACTCAAAGTAAGACTGTTAAATATTCACAGAGGCTTCTTCAAGACTTGGCAGTTTGTTTGAGGCAAGAATAACACTTCTAGTTGAAGAATAGATAGGATTTAACCTAGATAGGAATCTCGTTGTTACTAGATCATCTTTATCTTTCACCTGATCACTAGTCTTCAGCGGCTGGTAGAAACTGAATTCCTGAGAGATGGATTGTATAACACCCAGTAAATTGAAAAACAGCCTGAGCGGATGATTATAACACCCAACACCCAGACTGTTTTGCCAAAATTGCCGGTTAACCGTGTTTTTGTAATTAATCGGCCGTTTTTCCCGCTTTTTCCCCATTTTCTGCCCCTTTTTTCCCACTTTTTGGCCTTTTTGTCCTTTTTTTAAAATTTTGCCGTACACCTGTAACATTATATAAACTATATGGTCCCAAGTATTATTAACAATAATATATTAAACTTATATACATTAAATATCCTATGATAAGCCTAGTTCTAATATAGAATGCATCCTTTGTATGCAAGTTGGGATAATAGGGTACTGCTGTAAAGTGTAATTTATACAAGTAAAATATATGTAACTATCATCTAATTTTAGAATGCATACTTTAGTTAAATGTACTTCTGTAATGTATGACTAATTGATGATATGCACATATAACAATTAGTTAGAAAGGTATCCAATAATTAGTCTATTGTTTACTGCTTATCTATGTAAACATGTGATGCATTTTTTTTTTCTGTATCATGTATGTAGGGTGTTTTATCCATGTCAAATCTATTGTTTATTATATTATGGCTATAATTATTGTCATATAGCTATCTTATAAACTATTTGGGTGTTTTGTATTGTTGGGTAGAGTATTTAGAATCTTTAGATATATATAAAAGTTCCAAAGAGTATTAGTATTTATATACATATATATGTAATTTTGTATAAAATTATATAGGAAATTAAAATCCGTTTTTTCAAAAATTGTCCGCTTACCGCTTAACCAGTTACAAGGTGCTGTCCGCACGATTACCGCTTAACGTTTTTTAAAACATTCCTTTAGAGAGCGATTATCTTGTCTTTCTGCAAAGAGACAGTCATAAACAATACAGAGATGAAGAGCACTCTTTTCGTGAGAGAAATGCTTCTTTGCAGCTTCTAAGATTTGTTTGGCTGTTGAGTAGAACATAAACGTTTTCGCAATCTGGGGCTCCATACTATTCCCTAACCATGACTTTACCAGTCCATTGTGTTTCTGCCAAGTAGAGCAGTCTTTGCTATTTTCATTAGGAGGCTCTGATTCAATAATATCCACCTTCTATCGAGATTCAAGAACTATATATATAACATTCATATAGAGGAGATAATTCTGTGAATTAAGCTGCACAGAAGTTATCTGAGATTGATCATTGTAGACGATAGTGGCAGAAGCCGCTAGCTTTTCGTCTCTCATAGTGAGGTTGGATCAAGATAATAACAACAACCAAGGTAGGTTTCCAGCAACACGCTGTGTAGAAGACTTGACACACCGTGTATGGCAATGATACACTGTGTTTCAGCACGCCGTGTCAGTTGGCGAAGACAAGAAGCAGACTTTTGAAATTTCTTCGATACACCGTGTGATCAGGTGACACGCCTTGTATCCGTTGAAGGCGTAATATGTCGATACACCATGTCACTTAGGAGACACGTCGTGTGTACATCGAAAGCGTAAACTTAAGTAGTCGTCGACACACCATGTCACTCAGGAGACACGCTGTGTGTTCGTCAGATGCGTAAACTTCAGTAGCCGTCGAAACGCCGTGTCACTTAGGGAACACGTGGTGTCCAGTGTTGAAAAAATGAAATTGAAGGGATTTAGCTCCGTCAAAGAGATGGAAGGCCCCGAGAAGACGCGTCGAGGGGTGACAGGAATTAGCACCATCACCTATGTCAATAGACGATACAAAACTGATGCATCAACAACCCTTAAAGAACTTAGGCACTTATCCACATATGAGGACTACGTGGAGAGGAAAGAAGCATGAGAAGGGAGTTGTTTCTCCTCTTTACCGGATAGAACGAGCGGTTCTCCTCCTCTCCTTCACATAGCCACTGCTCTTTGGCGGGGGTGGCGTTCGACTGTGGTGGTGATGGCGGCGGTGGCGGAGCGGAGAAGGAGAGAGAGGAGGGGGTGAGGCCGGTGACTAGGATTAAACCCTAGGGCTTGCTCTGATACCATGTGAAAGGATTGGGCTAGAACAATGCCCACCTGTAGTGGGTTCTCCTTTATTATATAAGGTGTGAACATTTGCGTAATAGACCCAACAAATAAAGAAAATAAGAAAGAGATACATGTATAGAAACTATTTTCTAACAGTATGTATAATACATATATTTGTATGTATAATATAAGTATGTAGAATATCTATATACTATGCATAATTATGCATATGTGCATGCATAATGATATATGGATATGAATGAGTTTGTTTGTCTGTATCATTAAAGCAATATGAAGACTACTAAACACGTTGTATTTTTTCAATAGGAAAATCGTAGTTTTCCAAAATAACTGAATGAGTTCTGACTACTCATTTAATCGATTTATTAGACTAAAAAGTGATTCATGAATCACCTGAGATTTTACATATTGACTATATATAAGTGATATTATTGCAATTTGGATTTGATCTCAGCTGTGTGGTACATTCTCGATGATAAGACATGCTTACATCATGGCTGTATATTTAGAGTTTACACCCCATAATAAGTAGCAATAGCAGCAACAGCTGCACTGATGTGTCCTGGAAGCGTCCAGCCCGTGTCTAGGTATGTCCATGCTGCAAAGATGGACCAAAATGGATAGGACATTCCCGGCTGTGTCCAAAATATCTTGGGATGTGTCCCGTGAGTGTCGGTTTTGGTCCAAAACATGTCAACACATGGAGGCTGTATAGAAGCATCCGTGCTTCCTAGGTGTTGTTTAGTGCTGACCGGACCATGGTGCTAGTTGGGAGGTCCCAGGTTTGACTCTTGTTAAGGTTTATATGAATTTTAAGTAGTGTTGTGATTTTCGCTACTCATGCATTGCACTGGCCCTTGATTTACCTAGGTCGTATTAGGTCTCCATGAGATTATTTGGTCTTTAGGGGTGGGGGTGTCATTACCCTTTGGACTTTTATCTTTTCACTGTATGTTATCACAGATTTGTTTTTTGTTTTTAAAAGATGGTTTTTGAGTCTTAGTTGTATTCTTTAAATAACTGTATGTCATCCTAATCAAGTTCACCTTCAATTTAAAATGCATTTTGTTGAGTTCCTTAAAAATGCTTTTAACATGTATAATATCCATGGTGAATCCAATTCGTGTTAGGTCAAGGTGATTATAAAAAAATGTATTAGGCCAAGATGGGTGGTTTCATATAACTTGTCCAATTAATTTTACAATAATATTTTGGTTCTATAGAAAAAGTGTGTAGACCGATACAACCTTAACCCTGATGCAACTTCAGATGTTGACTTGCTAGTTTGCTCTTGTAACCTACTTGATATATTTGGCAATGCGAATTGGATATGTTTCTGGTATATTATAAATCAGTAGCGGCAAAGAAATAATTGTAACGATGTTGTTTTATGGTATGTTGAGTATGCTTTGTCTGTTTTTTTTTTGTTTAGACAAAAAAATAGAGGTGCCTTTTGGCCTTTTTATAGGTTGTTCAGCACTTCAGGTCTAAAACTTGTGAACTGTGGATTTTCCAATTTATTCACATTTGCTTTAGATATATATATTTTCCCTTTGATCAGGTTTGAAAGTGTGGATTTGGCAACAAGGCTGCTTGTACCTATTATTGTCTTGCAAAACCATAATCGCTATAATCTCCTGGAAGGTGGTCACAACTACAGCATAGATATCCAAGAAATTGAAAGACAGGTGACTTCAGTACCTTAGATAATCCAAGTGGAGACTTTAGTGTTGCTGTTTGAAGAATCAAGCCTTTTGTCTGATATTTCAAGCTTTACCAATACATTCAAGTCCCTTATCTTTTATTCTTGTAAGCAATGTTTTAAGAAGTGGAATGCAGGAGGTGAGCAGACATCACCTTGTAACTGTTTAAGCTCGTGTGCTTTTTGAAAAAGCGGGTACTTAGTTTTCTATATACTTTTATACATAATTATACATATTTGTATATAAATAATATATTTAGGAACTTTTATACATATCTGAACACCCTAGAAAATAGTATAAAACACGGTAAAAGCTAAAGTAATGCAACAAATGAGTGTTAATACATGATACAACACCAATTTTACATCACAAGCTTACATAGCTAAACAGTAAACAGCAGACTTACCATAGATATCTTACTAACTTATTGATACATTTACGTATTGTCAATTAGTCATAAATTACAGCAGTACATTTAATCAAACTATGTATTCGAATGTATATAGAATTAATATATTATAGATAATAGTTACAGCAGTGGATTAGTAAATTAGCAACCAATAGACTAACAGAAACATCATAACAGTACCTAAAACATAACTGATTAAAAAAAAGTCACATACAAAAATGAAATACATACTTGTATACGCTATAGAGTATATAATCAATGAGCAATGACATACACAACCATAAAACCATATTATTTTCAGGGTAATTAGTATGCCTTAATTTATAGATAGAAGCATACATGTAGATAGGTAGGACTTGTGATAAGGAACAAACAGGCTAAAGAAATCAAGATAATGGGCCTTTTTGGTGGTCCAGCTAGGCATCTTTCATTAAAGCGGGCCCATGTAGCCGTTTTATTGGACCAACCGGGCGAACGGTCAAGCGGGTAAAGTGGTCCTTAAGCGGCCACTTTTCACCGATCTACCGAATTGGCACTTAGGCCCTACTTAAAATGATAGGCTTGGCCAATTAAGCGCCCCACTCAGCACGTATTTCAATACACTGCTTGTAAGTCTTGACAAGGTTGAAGTTTGAACTTGCATGTTGTTGCAAACATGATTGGAGAGTACTTGCGTTTACTATAGTCATGGCACATCTTCATATAGGACCATCTGTGGCAATTACATGACGTGGGACTAATCCCAATATACAACAAATATAAACTACAAGTACTTATTTACACTTATTCTTCTAAGTTCTAACTCCCTCTTTAAGCGGGTACATCTATATCATAAACACCAAGCTTGTTACATAAGAATATGACTCGACACCAAAGACTTAGTGAATAGATATGTAAGTTGATCATCTGATTGGATCGAGGAAGTGACTCGATCAACTTATCTTTTAATCTTCCTCCAACAAAGTGACAATCGGCTTCTATATGCTTTGATTGTTAATGGAATACTGGATTGGAAAGCAATATGAACTGTTGTTGGATTATCTCACTACAAATATGTAGCTTCTAACTTATAAAATCCAAGCTCTTTCATAAAAGTCTAGGCCCAGATGAGTTCACTAGTTGTATGAATCATGGCTTCATATTTTAATTCTACACTAGATCTGGCCGCAGTGATTTGTTTCTTACTTTTTCAAGAAACCAAATATCATCTCAAGAAGACACAACAGCCGGTCATTGAACGACAATCTATGATAGAACTTGTCCAATTTGCATCTTAAAATCATTGCATCCTTAGGTGCCCATGACCACAATAGAGAATGCCTTTGCTTGGGGTTCCTTTAAGATAACAAAGAATCCTAGTAACTCTTTCTCGGTGAGTGGTGCATGGTATATCCATGAATTGGCTAACCACACTCGTAGCACAAGAGATATCAGGCCGAGTAACTGTGAGATAAATGAGTTTCCTCACTAATCTCCTTAATTTTTATGGGACTTTAAGTGGCTCCCCCTGCTCTTTATAAAGCCTGACTTCTGGATGCACTTGGTGAATTTGCAAGTTTTACTCTTAATATGCTAATTTCATCAAGATCAATAATGTAATTGTGTTGTGACAAGAGGATTCCATCCTTGGATCTAACCACATCAACACCTAGAAAGTTTTTTTTGTGTGGCCAAGATTCTTCTCAAGGAATAATTCTTCAGGAAATTGCTTTAGTTGCATAATGCCTTGCTAATCATCACTAGTGATAATTAGTATAAGTGGTTGTTGGGTTTAGGCCCATTGTCTTTAGTTATGTTATGTATTCTACTACTAAGTGAGTTTCCATTTACCCCCTTAAGTATATCCATGTATCCATGTACCTGGGAGGGTTTCTCCAATCTATCAACAACTAATGAGATCACTCTAATTTTGTCTACATAGTTTTAGAGCATTAGGATCTAATTCTACTAGGCACCCCCCTTCTTTCCCTTCCAACACTGGCAACAACAAAACCAAATGCTGTTGCTAAGTTGTAGGCGGTCAACAACTCACCCTCCGCTAGCATTGATGCCCATTGTCGTGGGGTAGTAGTCGCTGCCACCGACAAGCAGGGCAACAAGTCGTGCATCCATGACAGCTAACATGCCTCGCGACTGTAGTCAAGTGCACCACTGTTGTGACCAACAAGGGTGGAGGTCGACTGCCACTGCCGAGCTTTTCTTAGTGGCCTGAGTGCTCTTCTCTTCTCCACGGTCCTCCTCTGCTCTTTGTTTCCCTCTTTTTTGTGTAAGATCAATAAAAATGCAAGAAGACTTCCGATGTTGATCTTATATGGCATCTAAAAGCGAGAGGGGGTAAAGACTAACGTGTTTTCCTTCTCCATGTAGTTCCCAAGAACTACATGGTTGATCGCTCTATATTAGGGGATGTTATGCTTTTACACCACATCGCCATATTCCTGTAACCCCTTTCCTACTGTGCATCATCTTTTAACAATGCCCCTTTTTATGTTCTCTGGTTCTTTATTCCTATCGTGCTTTTATTATTGGTAGTGCTTTTGTGTTTTCTTTATCGTGTCTTTAATCTGGTACCATCATCTCTTATTATTGCTAGAAAGCTCGTGCTATGCCCACGATCATATACAATGATGTGCCTCATGTTCCCGCTGTGAAATAATAAAAGTATTTTATTATTGGGATAAAGAAAACAATCATAGACCCTTGCTTGTATAGGACATGAGAGGTCATTATATACACAGTTCACCAACATGGGATAAAAGACAAGATACTAAAAACGCAACATAGATAATAAAAAGCTGAATATATTAACACTCCCCCTCAAGCTGGAGCATATATATCATGCATGCCCAACTTGTCCACCATAGAGATGAATCTTGTCTTTGGTAGCAGCTTTGTAAAGATGTCTACAAGTTGATCCTCAATCCTGATGTATGAAGTGGATATGCGTCTGGATAGAATAGACTCCCTGACGAAGTGACAATCTACCTCAGTATGCTTGATGCACTCATGGAATGTGGGATTGCTTGCAATGAAAATCGAGGCTTTGTTAGACTATAAATAGTTACAGGCTCAGAGTCACAGATTCCAAATTCTTTTAACAAGCCTTGAACCCACATCAACTCATAGGTAGTATGAGCCATGGCTTGATACTTAGCTTTAGCACTTGATCTAGCCACAACAATTTGCTTCTTACTTCTCCAAGTGGCAAGATTGCCGCCTACAAAGGTGCAATAACTTGAGGTAGATTTATGATCAACCCTGCTGCTGGCATAGTCAGAATTAGAAAATCCAGTAATCTTGTAGTGCCCATTTTTCTTGTATACAAGACCCTTTCCAAGAGAACTTTTCAAGTATTTGAGAATGTGGCAAACCATCCAATGACACTATCGAGGTAATCAAGATACCTATTGACAAGTCCAACAACTGATGTAAAATCTGCTTGTGTAACCATCAAGTAAATGATTTTACCAACAGATCTTCTACACTTCTTGCTATCAGGATATGAAGGAGAAGAATCATCATTCCTAATAGTGTTCGGATCTAGAGGTGTGCTAAATGGCTTGGCACCCAACATGCCAGTTTCTTGTAATAGATCAAGGATAAACTTGAGCTGAGATAGACATACTCCCGAAGAAGAATGTAATACTTCAATTCCCAGAAAACAACGCAATTTTCCTAGATCTTTAGAAATAAAGTGTTTGCTAAAATATTCCTTGTTAGCTTGATAACCCAGATGGTCACTCCCAGAAAGGATGATATCATCCACATACAATCAGAATAACTAGCCCAACATTAGTTGTTTTTTACCAACATAAAATGATTAGAATGCGAGCGTTTAAAATTAAACTTAGCAAGGATCTGAATTAATTTATCAAACCATGCTGTTGGCTTTGTTTTAGTCCATAAATGGCTTTCCTTAGGTGACAAACCTTACAACACTCCACATGAGCAACATATCTGGGAGGTTTCTCCATATACACTTCCTCGTGCAGATTGCCATACAAGAAAGTGTTTTTGACATCTAGTTGAGATAGAGGCCAATATCTATTGACAACTACATCTAAGTACACAGACAGAGTTGAGACGAGCAACTGATGAAAAACTCTCAAAGTAATCTACGCCATAAGTCAGTGTACAACCCTTAGCAATAAGGCGAGCCTTAAGGCGTTCAACTATGCCATCATGTTGATATTTAACAATAAAGATCCATCTACAACCCACATGATAGCCATGAGTAAGGGCATCTACCAAGTCCCATGTAGTTGTGTATGAATTGCTTCCATTTTCACCTCCATGTCCCGACGACAGGCTAGATGAGTTAGGGCTTCAGCCACAGTAGGAACAAAGGTAGTAGAAAGAGTAGCAATAAAATTGGCAAAACTTGAACCAAAATTAGTATTAGAACACAAATTGCTTATAGGATGTAAAGTACAAGAGCGCACCCCTTTCCATAAGCCAATTGGAATATTTAAGTATAAAGGTACCTGATTGGTGTCATGATTCGCCGACGAAGATGGAGGACTGGTTGGGGGAGGGGTCATAGAGGGAGTTGCAGTCTTGTGGTGTCTTTGGTAAACCTTGATAGAGGTTTTGGAGATTCCGGTGCAATAGGTACATCGAGAGGGGTATCAATTAACAAATTAGTAGATAGACTCAAACCCATATCGAAAATGTACTGTGTATCATCAAAGAACACTACATCCACTCTAATAAATATTTTCTTAGTTTCCGGTTTATTAAATCTGTACTCTTTCTGAGTTCTGGAGTACACTAAGAAGATACATTTTGTAGATCTTGGGTCTAGTTTGGTTAACCCGGTTTGAAGATTGCACACAAAACTGATATTGCTGAAATTTCTTGAGGGTACAGAAAATAGAGGAGCCTTGGGGTGTGGAATACTAAATGCGATTTGGTTGTTCAAAATAGGGGAAGGCATGCAGTTTATCAGAAAACATGCAGTGGAAACATCATCCCAAAACTTCTTAGGGACATGATAGCGAAACATGATTGTCTGAGCAACTTCCGGAAGATGGTGGCTCTTTCCCTCAACACCATTCTATTGAGGAGTGTAGGAACATGAGGTTTGAGATGGTGCCAAGTTTGTTGCAAAATATACTGACGAAGTGTTGCATGGATTTAAGGGCATTGATGTCCGAAAGATTTTGATGGGCTTATTGAACTGAGTTTAATTTTAGCAAAAAAGGCAGTAATGGTGTTAAGAACACGTGCCTTGTCCTTAAATAAAAACAACTAAGCAACCCAAGAGTAATCATCAATAGAAGTCATAAGGTAACGAAATCCAGTCACACTTGTTACAAAACATGGTCCCCATATATCAACATGCACAACTTCAAAATAGATTTTGAGGAACGATTCACTTTTCCAGGAAAAACACATCTAGTTTGTTTTCCCAGTTGGCATGCTTCACATTTAAACAATATCTCCGATACATAGGGAAAAAGTGCTTGAGCTTGGAGGCTGACGAATGACCCATTCGATAGTGCCACTGAAGACCAGAAACAACAGAAGATAGCAGTAAATCAGGTTGTGGAGCATCAGGATAGTATAAGCCACCTGGTCCTTCATGGCCTAAACCAATCCTCATTATCGTGCGGACGTCCTGAAAGAAACATCCATCAGGGTTAAACCTAATAGAACACTAAAGTTGTTTGACAATTTTACTAATAGAAAGTAGATTCATAGGGAAGTGGGAAACATATAAAAGAAATATTAGTATGTTTTTTTTGATGTTCATATATCTACAACCCCATGTACTAGGGTTTGAGTGCCATCTGCTACAGTGACATGTGGAATAATAGATGGAGCAGTCATATCAGATCAGAGTTTAAAATTGTCAAAAATATGAGTAGAAGCACCAGAGTAGATGACCCATTTGTTCTTACCATAGGGATGGGAAGTTAAAAAAGCAGAATTACCATCAGAGCACGCAACCACAGTCTGAGCATGGAATCTTTCTTGGAGTAGTTTTCCCAACTCAAAATGGGTCTAGTTTGTAGAAGCAGTGATGTTATAACAAGCTCTTCCTCGGTGTAGTAAATAGAGGCCTGATTAGCCCATGTCTTGGGATAATCCATCTTTAGTCCCGACAACATTTCAGTGTGGTTATTTTGACCATAGAAGTTACAATGTCGTGATCCAGGAGATGGACCGTTGTTAGGTCCAGAGAGGGCGGACCACGTCTAGGTTCAACAAGTGGCTGATCATGTCTAGGTTCAGATGGCCCAAAGCGACCACGACCTCTACTAAGGTCACGACCAGAGTCACCAGAACGAACAACGAGAGCCGACGCCTCGGGGTACTAGTAGGTGAAGCAAACACCGATGGAAGGCGTGGGACCCTTTTGAGAGCGTCACACAGTTTAAGTAGAAGTTCACTGGACAAGATTTGATCCACGAACCTGCAAAGGAGGCAGGTAGTCCAACAAGAAATTGTAGAAGTTGTAGTTCATCTCAATGTCTTTGGATTTCAGTATTGTATATACCAGGCGATGTAAACCTCAAACTCATCCCACAAAGCACAACATTGGCTATAATAATCTTTGATTGAGTTATTAGAAGAAAATTCCTTTTTAGCCAGATTTTTAAAGAGTTCAAAAACTTTTGAAGGATTTTATTGATGTGAATATACATGAGATAATTGATCCAACATGACCTTAGCAGTATGACGTCTTAAAGGCGATTGACTTATTCTAGTATCTGCACTGTTTACCATCCATATCATCACTCCATAGTCATCCTTGACCCACGAGTCATAAGGCTGCTTGGCTATTTTATTAGCAGTCTGGGCATGACTAGCTGGTGCATCAATAATTAGGTTAAGAGTACATGCCTTGGGCCTTGACAGTCGACTCAAAAGAAGCGGACCACGTATGGTAGTTAGAACCATCCAATTTAATTGTGGTCACACAAAGTGTTCTTAAGTTATCAGTAGAGGCCATGATGGAACCAAGTTGGTGCTCAGACCATGCAAGACACGAGAAAGGTGTGGTAGAGCAGTAGATCTGAAAACAAGGGCGTGCGTCATCACCCCAAAGAGTAGTGGCAGTTATGAGAAACCCAATTAATGGGAAGAAAAGGAATAAGAAACCAATGTCACACTTTCAATTAGACAAGCATGTGCCTAAGGTTGAAGGGAACAAGTCCCTCCCTAAGCTTATATTGGGAACAACTTGGAAGCGTGAATCGATAATGGTTCAACGGGAGAGGCAGATGGTGGAAGGTGGATTGGAGGGTGAAGGGCTGTGGTTGGAGTTTGCGGGTAGAGAAGTTTGTTGGGAGATGGGTTGGCGGGTGAGGATTTGTGGGGTGAAAGGCGGCTGGGTGAAGCTGAGGGGAGGAAGTGGTCAGGCGGGAGGGAGGAGCAGGGGACGACTGTGCGGGTGGGCGATTGGGACTTTGCAGGTGGATGTGCGGCGGGGTGGGGAGCAGAGGGCGGGTGTGAGGCGGTGAGGGTGGGCGGCTGGGGTTTGCAAGTGGATGTGCGACGGGGGGGGGTTCAACGGCGGTAGGCTGGGTTTGGAAGTCGGTGGCGACGGGTGGTTGGGGACAGTGGCCGCGAGTGCTAGGGGTATTGAGGGTGGCTAGCAGTGGGGTGGAGATTTGCAGGTGATGTAGCGACATGGTGGGGATATGCAGGGGGAGGTGGATGCAGCGACGGGGAGAGAGGGTGGCGGCTGGTGGAGAAGGGGACATCAGCGGTGGCGGGGAAGGGGACAATGACTGGTGAAGTGGGGAGAAGGAAGGGGAAGAAGAAAGGGAGGATGTCAGCTAGGTGGGAGAGGAGGGAAGCATTAGAGTTCCGAGAGGCTTCGGGGGAATCAAACCGCTCTGATACCATGTGAAATAATAGAAGTAGTTTATTATGGGGATAAAGAACAAGCGTAGACCGTCTCCTTATATAGGATAGAGAGTTCAATAAGTACATAGTTCACCAATATGGGAAAAAAGACAAGGTATTAACAAACACAACATAAACAATAATAAATTTAATATATTAGCATATGCTGTCAGGCTAAATGACAACAATTTTTTGTTCTAGATGAATGCAACCTAGACATTCCTTGAGTCTTGCTGTAAATGAAAATACATCAAGGATACATCACCAATGATACCCGATGAAGCATGGGTCATCGAAAACAGTCAGGGATGTCCTAGCTTTAGGGATTCATGGAGCCTGCTTGTGATCAAATATGTGGCATTATAATGGCAAGCCAACGTGGGACGAGATGAAGCCATTTTGCACTTAAGAAGACAACTGTCTCTATCACTACAACATGATGGACAAATTCTTCTCTGAGCAGCAGGGTGACTACCCTCTTATCAAATATTACTGTTTCATGAAGGTGTTCACTAACCAACTCAACTTTTTCTCGCCTACTACCTTTCTAAAGTCACCAAGGAAAGGGACTCTAATCACTGGGCACTTCTTGAACAACCTCAATCCTCAATATGGTGCAGTTTGTTAGCTCCTACTTGTCGGCACACTGATTCCATCCATTGACAAGTCACACACCTGCCTGTTCTGGTGTGAGATGGCACCAACCAACGTCTCCCATGCCGACACCTTTGGCTCTCCAACTTTGGTTCCTATTGCAGCCTGTAGTCGTGTATGCGAACAAGTACCACACCCCAAATCCACCTAGTACGATAAGTTGAACCACATTGAAGATGTCTGGCATTCAAAATATATATCCAACCCACTATGGTCATGGACATGGTAGGGGCACTGCATGCTTTGCCTTGGCCCTAGCAACCCATGTTGTACATGGTTTAACCATGATGAATAAAGTTCCTACACGTTCCTTTGGAAATTCCTCTCATGCCTCTGTCTCTAAGAAACGAGGAACCCGAACGCCTACTCCATAACCAATGTCCATGCTTCGCAACAATATTCTCAAGCATATGTACCGCCGAGCGTCTTTTCTGGCTAGAACTACAAAAAATCTACGTAAGGTTTTGATTATATTTATAGTGATGTTTGTGGTCCTTTTCGGACATTGATGGACTTTTAGACACTTTCTTACCTTTTTGGATGATTTTTTCACGCATGACATGGTTGTATCTTCTCAAAACGTGTGATGAGGTTTTTCCCACCTGGCTCGCTCTCTTCATAATCTGAATTTTTCTCCAATTTGCGACATCCATTAAAGTTCTCCACATCGATAATGCCCTTTAATACACTCAACGTGCAATTTCCTCCTTTTTTGGGGACATGGGAATGATTCATGAATCTCTTATGCTTCTTCCCCTCATCAAAATAGTATTGCTGAGTGTACAATTGTCTTCTCTTTAACATCACATGTTCAGTTGCCATTCATGCCAATCTTCCCAAACATCTTTGGTCTGGCAATGTTCTCACCACTTGTTCCCTTATCAATTTCGAACCATCATTTGTTCTTAAAAAGAAACCATCTTTTTCGGTTTTATATCCTCAGAAACAGCCGTTTCCTCGACCTCCTCAAGTTTTTCAGCTGTCACCTTTGTCCATAATTTCTCAAGATTGACAAGCTTTCCCCCAAGTGCTTAAAACAGTTGTTCTAGGATATCCTTATTCATAAAAGGGGTGCCTTGATCTCGAGTCCAGTCACATATATGTTTCTGCTGATGTCACTTTCCATGAAGATGCATTTTTCTTTGCTCATTCTGTCTTCATCGATGCATACCAATGAGATGGTCTCTCTCCCGTATCCCTTTTCTCCAACCTCACCAACATTACCACCACTCACACCAGCTCAGTTTTTCTTCTAAATGTATCACAACAAAGGAAGTTGATCCACATGTTGATGACCCTCCATCTAGGAAGCACGGATACGACACAGACACGGACACTGACACGGGACACGGCGATTTTAAAAAATGTAGGACATGGACACGGCGTTGGACACGACATACACACATATGCATTTACATATACATATACATATACATATACATATACATATACATATACATATACATATACATATACATATACATGTACATGTACATGTACATGTACATGTACATATATACATAAATACATGTGTATAACTATACACATACACACGCGCACACACACACACACACATATATATATACATATACATATACGTAGATCTATATATACATAGACATAATATGGAGTTAATACATATAATATCCATGTATCCAACTCTGTAAAGTAATTGATAACATGAGATTTAAAGAAATAAAATTAAAAGATATATAAAATCAGACCTAGAATTCACTTACGATATGAATGTAGACTTTGTAAGAAACTACTAGTGTCTTTCCATTATGAGAATATAAATGATCGAAGAAGAATAATTAATGTAGAATACATTTGTAATATGAAATCAAGTATGTATGAATTAAGAATGATGAATTACAATGAATTTGTATGTCGAATTTCTAGAACATTATTTACAAGAATGATGAATTATATCTGTAAGTATATGTATAATAGATAAATATATAATAACAATTAGGAGAACGATGGGAGGAAACATAAAGGTACTCTGCTGGAATAAGAGGAGGGAGAGAGGAGTCTAGAGTATATAATATATATTTCTTTTATATAAAGAATTAGTTTGGGCCTGCCGTGTCCATGGCGTGTCCAAGCTATCTACGCCGTGTCCAAGCTATCTACGCGGTGTCCATGCTTTAAAAAAAGTGGACACTTTTGAGCCGTGTCCACCGTGTGTCTAGCCGTGTCCATGCCGCGTCCGTGTCCGACATGTGTCCAGGATGGTCATGGCTTCCCCAAGGAAGTGTTCGTGCTTCGTAGCCCTCCATCACCGTCTATTCAAATACAATCGGAAAACTAGTGGCACTTCGAAAAGGCATGCGCTCCTACACCATTAAGCATCCCATTTTTGAGACTTGGTTGTATAGCTCGCTTCTCTTCTTCTGCTTATGCCTTTGCCACAACATTGGATACTACCTCTGTCCCGAAACACCTGACAGAGGCCCTCTGATACCTTGAGTGGAAAGCTGCTATAATGGACGAGATACATGCACTACACAAAAATGTCACATGGGATCTGGTTGATTCTCCACCTAGCAAAACAATGTTGATTGTCGATAGGTATTCTCTGTCAAGCACCAATCTAGTGGCTCTATTGAGCGACTCAAAGCAAGAATGGTTTCCAAAGGCTTTACTCAAACTAATGGCACGGACAATTTTGAGATATTCTCTATAATGACTCAGATTGCTTCGGTCTGCATCTTGATGTCTTTTTCGGCTCTCTGCTACTGACTGCTCGTCCAGTTAGATATTAAAAACACTTCTTCATGGTGATCTCTTGGAGGAAATTTGTATTCAACAACCTCCATGCTTTTTTGATGAGGGAGAGTTTTCCCACAAGGTCTGTCATTTTTGTTACTCCTTATACAACCTTAAGCAATCTTCACGAGCCATGTTTAACAAACTGAGCGTGGTCCTTGAGAAGCTAGGTTTTTAGAGGTCGGCAACATATCAGTTGCTATATTTTCCCCGTTCTTCTGAGGTCACATCCTTCTTGTTGTATGTGGACGACATGATGATCATCGAGAATGACACTGAGGGCATCTCAAGTCTAAACTCTAAAGTGGTCTCCATACTCACTTCCACACTAAGGATCTGCAAAATCCGCAATATCTTCTCGACATAGATGTCCTTTGTCCTACCACATGGATCATCTTATCTCAAAGACACTATGTATTAGACCCGCTTCAAGAGACTGGAATGATAGATGCCAAATTAGTCTCCACTTAGACAGGAAAACTCCCAAGTGAGGGAGAGCTCTTCCCTGATCCAGAGAAGTATCATCGAGTGATTAGTAAATTGATTTATTTGGCTATTACTTGACCATATATCACCTATGCTGTTGGAGACTTTTATCTACTGATTTGTATTTACTTATCTACTGATTTATATTTACTTATGTGCTGATTTATATTTACTTATCTACGGATTTGTATTTACTTATCTACTGATTTCTTCATCTAATGATTTTTGATTCATCACATTATTTAAATTTAGGCCTTTGTATTTGTTCATCTACTTTTTCAAATTATTTAATCATCTACTGATTTATATTTGTTTATCAACTGAGCTGTACTTTTTTATCTAATGCTTTGTATTTGTTTATCTACTGATTATATTTATTTATCTAATGCTTGGAGTTTACTTATCTAACACTTTGAATTTTTTTTATCTACTGATCTGATCTAATGCTTTGAGTTTACTTATCCAACACTTTGATTTTTTTTCATATACTGATTTACTTATCTAATGTTTTGTATTTAATTATGACTGATTTGTATTTACTTATCTAATCTTTTGAATTTTCTATCTACTGATTTGTATTTACTTATCTGTTGATTTGTATTTATTTATCTACTGATTACTATTTACTTATCTACTGATTTGTATTTATTATCTACTGGTTTTTATTAATTTATCTACTGATTAGTATTAATGTACTGTTTTAACTTATCTACTATTTGACTTTATTAATTTACTGTTTTGTTTTATAAATGTATAGCCTCATGAATAGAAATAGAAATATAGTTGACACTTCTGATTTCTGACTATGAGTAATCAATTTTGTGATTAACTCAAATCGGCTTTACAAAAACCCAATAAAGGAAAATGGCAAATATCTTCTAAAAAAGTGCTACAAATTCAGTTTTTTGAATGTACTATTTCTACTATATAAGCAATTTAGATATATCTACTAATATATATATATATATATATATATATATATATATATATATATATATATATATATATATATATATATATATATATATATTAAAACAAGATATATATAAAAACGCCTGGGCCTCCGCCTGGGCGCCTAGGCTGCCTGGGCGTCCATATGGAACGCCCGGTCGCCTGGCCGCCTATACAACCATGGTTTTAACGAATCTTGAGATGTCTCAAGGGTGCTCTAGGAAGAGGGTTGCTCTACAATCACTAAGTAGAAAACCATTACTATCTCTGGGTGTGCCAGATTAGGCAGGAGATGCTCAAGACCGACGATCTACATCTGGTTTCTGTATCATGTTGTGCAACCATCCTATTTCTTGGAGAAGCAAAAAACAATCGATGTTGCTTGCTTTAGAACTAAAACTAAATACTAGACTATGGCCCATGTATGTTGTGATCCATTGTGGATGAAGTCTATCTTGACCGAGTTTGGAATCCCTCCAGCGACTTTCTATTGTGACAACCAAGCAACAATTCATATTGCCAATAATCCAGTCTTCTATAAACACACTAAACACATTGAAGTGGATTGTTATTTTGTGGGACTTGGTCAAAGGAAAAAAGATTGTGACTCCTCACGTGCAAACAAGGGATCAAATTGCTGTCATTATGACAAGACCACTTCAACTCTTGTTTTAGTATATGATTGTACAATTGAGACTACACCAACGTATAATCGCCAGCTTGAGGGGGGTTTTAGATTAGTGGCTAAGTAGTTATTTGGCTTAGGCCTATTGTCTTTATTATTGGTATTATGTCTATTTATACTTAGTGAGAATCCGTTTACCCACTTAAGTATATCCATGTATCCATGTACTCCTATATATAGTAGGCTCTTTGTTATCTATTAGCAACTAAGGAGATCACTCTGAATCTGTCTACAAAAACAATTTTGTGCACGTAGAAAATGAGTAGAATATATCTAGAAGACCCATGCCAATAGAAGACAAGTGATCGAGACCATAGAATTAAATGTCCGATTTCGATGCCGTGTCCGATGGCCCAGAAACAGAAAATTTTCAAAATTTCGCACTAAATTTCGATATTTACGGCCCTAACGATTTCGATGACCAAATAAGCGAATCAAATCATGAAAATTTACCAGGATGATCTAAACGCCAAGATCTACTCAAATATGCAATAATATTTCATATTGGATATGGGGGGGTCTCCCACATTTGTAAGTGAAGGAAGCTGAACAATTTCGACAGAATTTCGATGGCAAAATGAAGGAATTAAGCTTTGAAATTCTGCAAACACAAAGTCTAGACATAAACACACTAGATTATATAATAAATCTATATGTTTAGAGGTTAGGTGGGATCCATGGCTTGATGAGTGAGTGCACAAATGAATAGAATTGTCAAGTCCGTTAGACTGTAAACAGCTTACAAACCCACAATTTACCACTTAGACCTTAAAACTTACAGTTGCAAGTTACAAACTTACATGTTACAACTTATAAGTCTAGTGTTAAAATTTAGTTAGGTTACATGGGTCATGTATACATAGATCAAAGAAAATGCATTATTTTTAAGTTGTTTTATGTATAAATATGTGTAATAATAACAAATTTATTGTAGAATTGCAGACTTAATACTATTATTTCATAGATCCTCAAGTTTGTTTGTAGTTCATGTGATTTTCGAAAGAGAATCGCCAAAATACCTAACATGTAGCAGCAACACTTAGAACTTTGTTATTTTTCATAGTATCTCTTCACATCTTTTAGAAGAGTGTAAACATAGAAAGAGGTATACATGGGCTAGGGATAGGGGAAACGTACCTTAGAATCAAAGAAAATAGCCTCTATAAGCAAAAGATACAAAGAGAATCGCCAAAATACCTAACATGTAGTGGCAGCAGTCTTAGGAACAAATATCTCGAAATTTCTATCGAAATTTTGTCATATTACGAAATTATGGCCCAAATTGGGTGAAATTTGCACTGTTTTGCGAAATTTCTGTGAAATGACGTCCCATTCTCTGCGTACATGCGTTTCGATGTCCGATTGAAAAAAATCGAAACTTTCGGTCGAAATTTCGCAATTTCGATCGAAATTTTGTACGATGATCGAGACTAGACCGTCACAAGCCATAATCCTGAAGGGATTGATTGGATTTCTTGATCCAAGCTCTGAGTAACTCCTTTAGACTATATAGAGATCGTGGAGGCAAAAACTAGGTCAAACTTTTTCTAAGCAACAATCTTAAGGTGCTCCATATAAATCTTCTTTGATAAATTGCCATGAAGGTATTCTTGATCTCCAACTGACATAGGGGTCAAGAGAAGTAAGCAACTATGTAGATGAACATCCCGACTGAAGTTATCTTGGAAACTAGGGAAAATTCTACATGTAGTCCTCCGCATAGACTGGATAGTACCCCTTGGCGACAAGGCAAGCTTTCAATCTACGCGTGGACCCATCAAAATTGACTTTTACATAGAAGACCAATATGCAACTCATAACAGTCTTGTTTGGAGGATCAAGAACAAGACTCCATGTATTAATCTTTGTATGAGATCCCATCCTATCTTCTATAGCTTGTTGTCTGTCTAAGTTACTTAGTCCAACATATATAATAACGTGTGTGAGGACAACATGACTAATGAATGATGCCCTTGATAGGTAAAATATGATTGGGCACAACTGAAGTGTCCTTTAGGTTTGTTGGTTTGAACTCCAAAAGATACAGTTCACTTTGAAAACCCAGTTTCAGTTTTGGTACAATAATTTTGGAAGATAAAGGAAGTTTTAGAACGATATTTCATTGAGTACAACCCAAGGAATAAGGTATCCGATTTCGATACCGTTTCGACAGCATGGAAACCGAAATTTATGGAAATTTTGACAAAAATTTCGATAAATGCAACTATGCCCGTTTCGACGCCAAAATGAACGAATTAATTTATGAAATTTTACAGGCGTGATCTCTACACCTAAATGCATCGTTTTATGCAATAAAATTTTATGTGGGGGTAGGTTGGGGGGGAGGTCCTTCATGTGGGATGTAAGGGAACTGTCTTGTTTCTTGAGGATTTCGATGAAGGATTTCGATGACAAAATATAGGAATTAAGTTATGCAATTTTACTAGCACAATCCATAAACATAAGTACACACACTTCTCCAATAATATCAAACTTACAACATATCAATAATATAATATCTTACCAACTCAAATCAGTTGTATGTTGAGTGTCGTGCTGGTTGAGTTGGTTGTTCAGCACACTGTATTGTGTTGATATGGTTGACATATTGCTCCCAGGTCATGTACATTTTGTAAAGTGTGTTGTATGAAATCACATGTTCCTCGTGCACATCACCAGAAACGAACTACATCATCCCAAACCTTGGAAAGTGATCTTCCAGATCTCTAAGATATCGACTCCTGCTTTCAGATGGAGGTTGACGAGCTTGAGGAAAAGTAGCATGCATTGGGACTTGAGCAACAGGAATAACTGAGCTACCACCGCTCCATGATTGCCCCCCATCATCAGAAAATACACTACTGTTGTACTAATACGTTCCTTGCGGGCCCAAGACATTTGCACTATATGTATATCCAATATGATGCTCTAATTCTGCTTCTGGTTGTGGTGGTGGCTGAGTTTGATATCCAGAATACCCATAGTACGCTTGTGGGTGCCCAAACAACATATCACCAAATGATTGTTGAGGATATAGAGAATCAGAAAGGCTCATGTTTCCCATGGATTCAACAATATCAGAAGTGGAATCAGTATAGTATTGTGAAGTAGGATAGGATTGGAATCCTATAGGTGTAGCTGTAGTTGTAGGAGGCCTATAGCATGTATCCTCATGTGGCCGTGGTGGTGCACCACTAGTCTTTTCCACCTCGAGTTTTCTTCCTCGGAAAGGTTTTTTCAGCCATTGTGATATTTCTTTCCTGTGGAATATCCCTAGTGATATATGGACGATCATCATTCTGAGGATCAACTGTTGGAGGATACTCTGGAGAACGTTGACCACCACCTGCATTACCACCATCATCATCACTCTTAGACTTGGACCCAGATGATGTAGTAGTTATAGATTTTGAAGCACTAGATGCTCCACCCAATTCATCTTGCACTGCTCTGTCAATTTCCATATTAAGATCTACATGCTCAGGCTCTGGCTCAAGTCTTTCAGGTGGGCTTCTGTTTCTTCGTTCTTCCTCAAGTACAACACCCGAAGCATCTTCAAATTGCTCCTCCACATATGGATCTGGACGGCCAGAAGAAATATTGTCTAGAACTGGACGGCCTATTTCATTCATCCATTCTTCCAAGGGATCTTCTATTGTACCGGTACCCTCATCATCACTATCATAAAGGCCCCGAAATCTATCTTCATGGAACGTGTATGCTGTGTCAATGGGATCATGCATTTCAGCAAATTGGACTTCTTTGTAGTTGGCCTCTCTTATGGCTCTAGCTCTTAAACGCATGTTGTAGTGGACATACACGAGATCCCTTAACCTGAGAGCCCCCAATCTGTTCCTTCTTTTTGAATGAATCAAATTAAAAGTGCTCCAATTCCTTTCACACCCCCCTGCAGAAGTTGTCTGTGAAAGAATGCGTATGGCTATTTTTCTAAGTTGAGGGGCATCGTTCCCATTCCACACCCACCATTCACAAGGATCACCCTCTGCACGGTCGGCTACTGCATTGGGGTGGCCAAAGCATCCAAGGCCTTCACGGAATTGTCGTAGCTACAAAAAAGCCAACAAACATGAAAGACCACATTAATAGTTGTTAGGTTATAGATATTAGATAAACATGAAATACAATTATACAACTATTTGTATACCTGATCCAAAACCTGCATCCGTTCTTCTGTGGATGTAAGCAACTTATTGAGCACATCCCTAACCGCATTCATCAAGTCTGGTTTCATACCCAATTGCCGCGAGTAATGGTATCTTGGGTTCAAATAGTATGCTGTAAATAAATAATACAGAACCTGTTAATTTCTTAACATAGACCAGTTAAATAATTATATACATGATACAATTACAATGATGCTCACCGACTTTGTGTAGTGGATGCAAAAGCATATCAGTCCATCTCTTTTTTATGATGCTCATGTATTGTGCATTGGATGTTGGAGCGGCTTTTTTCACATTCTCCACCATTGTTTCCATTGCGTCATATAACCAAGGCATGGTTGCAGCCTTGTCACCATCTACTAACCTCAACACTTTTACTATAGGAGCCATTACCTTAAGTACCTTGGTAACTTTGTCCCAGAAAGCCCTATTAGCAATTAGTTCTTCAATTCGTCGACCAAGTGGGGTATTGTGCTCCTTCATGGAGGTCCACTCTACTCCATTAAATAACCTCCTCAGTCCATCTCTTTTGTTCTTCAGTGAATCTAGAGCCAAGTAGTTGGTAGCAAATCTTGTTACCCCCACTCTAACTAGATCGCCTCCACAATATTCTGGGCGTCTCATTGCATTCAACAGAAAAGAATGATTATATATGAAACCTGTAATCAATTTTGCATCAATGGTCACAAATTTGATGAACTCAAGTTTTCCCATATCTTTTAATATGAGATCTATACAATGGGCAACACACGGCGTCCAGTACACGGGGGATTTCTTCATTATCTTTCCCCCAACCTTCTTAAAATTTGATCCATTATCAGTAACAATTTGCACAATATTCTCAGGCCCAACAACTTTCATGTATTTCTTCATCAACTTGTATAAATATGAGTACTCTTTAACCTCACCAGAAGCATCAACGGAATCAAGGAAGATAGTAGATCCATGACAATGAGCAAGGAAGTTTATAATTTGTTTCCTGTTGCCACTGGTCCACCCATCACACATGAGTGTGACCCCATACTCAGCCCACAATATCTTTTGCTCCTTAACCCATTGTTCTAGCTCTTTTTTCTGCTCGGGAAGATATTTATGCATAAGTTCATAAGCTGTGGGGGCCTTAGTTCCCCTACCAGACTCCCCTATCACATCAACCATATGTTGTAGATAGGGTTCAGTTGCAACATGTGCCGGGATTCCGTGAGCAAAAAAGAATTTACCTACAGCCTTTCCCACTTTCTCCTTTGCCCCACTGAACATGCCTTTAAGGGTTTTTTGCCTAGGTTCAGCCTTCCTAACCCCTGGTTCATCAATATTTTTCAATCTAGCACTAGCAGAACGTAACAGAACATCAACTGTGCCTTTCTTCCTTTTTGTTTGAGCAAACACATCATCTTCATCATCCAGATCAACAACAGGAACATGTTGACCGCGACCTAGTCCTAGTCCAGTCCCACTGCCTCCTCCGGTTCCTGATGGTCCATACCTCCGTAGTATTCTTGCAGCTTCCTCCCTTTCCCACTCACTTCTTCTTGATTCTCTATATGCCCGCCTATACATATGCCGACTGTCAGCAGTATCACCACAACCTGGAGGATACACCATGTCATCATCAGACTCGGCAGATGAACCTGTGGCTTGTACATTGAAGAGAGTATCAGTGTAAGATTTGTTGGCCTCAATACATTTGTCTTTCTTCTCCCTTTTGGATGCTATGATCTTTCTGAAATCATCCCTAACAGATTGCGGACATTTCTGGCATAAGGCAACATTCTTGTCTCCCCCAGTAATATGACGCTTAAACCTGGTGATGCCCCCTCCACCAATTGTCTTCTTGCAGAAGTTACAAACCACCTTTCCCTTGACCCCGGGAACAGGAGCACAATGTTTCCAAGCAAAATCTACTTCCTTGGGTTTGGGTGCATTCTGCCTAGCACCCTCATTCCCAGACGAATTTCCATCAGAAGACATTGTCAACACTGAAATAAATCAAAAACAACATAGAATATGCAATGCATTAGCAATCAAAACAATAAACGACATAAGCAAAAATTCATACAGATATGTAACTGATTAGGTACACTACTGAAATAGGAAATTAACAAGGAAGAAAAAAGGTTTAGAATTATTTTTTTGTATTTTTAGGTCTGAATTATTTTTTTATTGTATTTTTAGGTCTGAAAATATTTTTTTAATTGATAAATGCACATACTTATCAATAATTTATACATATATGTAATGGATTAGGTACACTATTGTAATAGGATATTAATCAATACGAAAAAAGGTTTAGAATTATTTTTTATTTGTATTTTTAGGTCTGAAAATATATTTTTAAATTGATAAATGCATATTTAACAAATAATTTATACGTATATGTAAGTGATTAGGAGTACTACTGTAATAGGATATTAAACAATACAAAAATATCTTATTTCTAAAAAAAAGAATATTTTATGATTTTTTTAATTTTCGGATTTTTAAATAGTGTATATATAAAAAATATCTTATTTTTTACAAAAATTATTTTCCTTGTGTTCATATTAGTGTTTGTAACAACTTCTTCTACTAAAGCTAAGTGAAATAACTAGTTATGATGAATATATATTATATATACTATTATTAGTATTTATAATCTAAAAAAGATATAAAAATTAGTTATTTGTGTAAATTTATTGAAGATATATATAGATCCATGGCTTAGATGTGTGGATCTATGTTTAGAACACACAAATTTGATGAATAGTGGAGTAGATCTAATATTTTAGTGTAAAATACGAAATTATGTGAAATAGAGAAATATGTGTTCAAAATAGATGATATTAGGAGAAACAGAGGATGGAAATGAATGAAAATGGAAGACAATATATTTATTTACCTTGTTCTAGCAGATCTTCAGCTCCAAATGACAAATCCCCCTCAAAATCACCCTTTTCTCACCAAACAACAACAGCAACAGCAAATGACGCTCAGTTTCGCCGGTTTCTCCCGGGTACCGCTAGTTAAGATGGGAAAATAGCACTGGACACCCTCGAAATCTGACGAATTCGGCGAAACCATCGAAACTTGGCGAAATTTCAATTTTATTTCGCAAAATGCGACGGTTTCGATACAGTCGCATGGTTTCGTATCAGATCCCAACGAAATCAGTATTCTGGGGCGAAATTTCGCCGGTTTCGCCGAAACCTAGTACAACCAAGTAATTTTTGAAAATTCATCATTGCAAGAGACAATAATGGTATCCTAATTTGGAAGGACCCCAACTAGGCTTACAAAGATTAGAATGGACAATATAAAAGATAAACTCTTCATGCATCTTATTCCTTGGCCTAAAGGTGAATCATGTGCCTTCTTTTATTGTCAAGCTTCACATGAATTTCCAGAATATTCTTGAATAGTCTGCTTGGTGTTCTCGGCCATGTTGGAGACGGTGTACATAGGGGACACTACGAGTTGTAGGAAGTCACACAATGTGTATAAGGCGTACACAACATGTAATGTAGAACAAAAGAGAGACAAACGGCGTTTGGAAGCGTAAGAAAGCTTATCAGGATCCTGAGAAGAGTCTGATCAATAAATGCCATGTTGTTTGATGTGGATTGAGACAAAGCAAATTGAGGAAGCGTAGGGTTACACAATGAGTGTACCCTCATATATATATTTGTGGAACAATTGCATATAAGTCCAAATAGAAAAGTAAAATAAAAGGACAATAAATAAAGACATATGTTAACACTCCCCCTCAAGTTGGAGCATAGATATCAATCATGCCCAACTTGTCCACAAGTGAGTTGAAATGTTTCTTGGCCAGCAACTTTGTAAACATATCAGCAACCTGATCTTTTGAGCGAGTGAAAGGAGTGCAGATCTTGCCAGATAAGATAGTTTCTCGAATGAAGTGACAATCAACTTCAATATGCTTTGTGCGCTCATGATATACATGATTATTAGCAATGAAGATAACAACTTTATTGTCACCGTGCATAGGGATAGAAGCAGAAGACTCAACCCCGAAGTCTTTTAAAAGAGATTGTATCCATAGGAGCTCACAAGCAGTGTGGGCCATCGCCCTGTATTCAGCTTCAACACTGGATCTGGCAACAACATTTTGCTTTTTACTTCTCCAAGTAACCAAATTACCTCCAACATAAGTACAGTAGCCTGAAGTAGATTTTCTGTCAATCTTACTCCCAGCATAATCAGAATTAGAATTTCCTTCCAGAGAACAATGTCCATGCTTTCTATAGTAGAGGCCTTTGCCAGGTGATTTCTTAAGATATCGCTGAATATTACAGAGAGCATCCTAGTGACACTGTCTAGGTTTATCCAGGTTCCTGTTGAGACTACTACTCCTCCATTAATTGTGTATAAACGCAGGAACAGGTCCCAAAGTGCTCAAGACCCCCCCCCCCACGCAGCACCAATCTTCTCCTCACGAAGGTCCCACTCCTGCTAAGGTACACTCTGACTTAGAGAAGCCTATTGCTACCAGAAAAGGCACTCATTCTTGTACTTCTCATAATATTGCTAATCATGTTTCTACTACACATCTGAGTATTCATGCTAGTAACTTTGTGGCTGCTCTATCTGCTATTGTTGTTCCAAAGACTGTCCATGATGCCTTACAAAGCTCAACTTCGATGATTGAGAAGCACACGACGTGTGAAATGGTCACACTTATCTAGACTTGAAGACTTTGACCAATAACCAACGCGACATGTGTCAATGTGACATGCATGTCTCAGACTTGCGAAGACTCTGATCGATGATTAACATAATGTGTTTTGGCGCATCATGGCATGTCTTGAACTTAATGGAGGCTTTTACCGAATGTATTAGAATAAGGCCGCACGGGCCGCATATACTTAGCCTCTTATAAGGCCGATTAGTTAGAAATTTTTAGATGAGCATTTGTTATCTCCGCCCAAACTAGATTATATATATTGATAACATTCTTTTGATTTACTATTTTATAGTATGTCTTATACATGAGACATGCTTATTTAGTGTTTGTTGTTTTGAACCTCTAGGACATGCATGCATCATTATATATGATATGATTAGTCGATATTGTTATATACTTGCATTAAAAAATTTCATGCACGCTTCATTGGAGTTTATGCTTAAATGATACTTGAATGCATTCTAAATGGTGCTTTACTTTTCATTGAAACTTTATATTTGAATCTATCTCAAGTTTTAGGTCCAAATATGTATTGTACAAATTAAATCTGCAATTGTATGATGAATTTGTATGTAGTAATTAAATGCAAAACCACATATACTCCTACCACATACTCTATAAGCTGACCTCTCCGCACACATAACACAAACCACTTATTGAAACACTGCTTCTGACCAATGGACAACACTACGTGTGTTGAAGCAACAAAATGTGTAGAAGTAATGTTGTGGCCTTAGTTGGCACACAGTGTAGGGTGAGACGTCGTGTTTGTGGGCAACACAACAAAAGTCGGTATAGAGGTGAAACCCTACCCCAACGACAGAGCATGTGATCGGGCTACACACTGCGTAAGTCGTTGTTAAGATAGGTGAAGCCTAGATACACCCGATGAGATGGTGTGTAATCGAACTAACACTGTGTTGGACCACATTGATGAATCCATGAAGTGGTGGCGGATGGAGTAGTACCCTTTCTCGATACTGACAAATGGTATATGAGATCTTCTTCAAATTTGATGATGGTCTTTCTAACGGAATAATGAAAGGATTCCCCTCGAGACGCAAAGGAGAGAAACTTCTCCTTAAGATGGAGATGATGACGTCTCTTCAGACAACATGGTAAAGACGGCGATATGACGAGAGGACAACAAGGTAGAGACGCCGACAACCCTTCTTGGAGATGACCAACATCCTCCGAGAACTCAAGACAACCACTCCTCAAGGTGCTCTCTTCACATGGACTAAGACTGATGACTTTTGTTTACTATAGATAGGGCACTTCTTAAATAATACCATGGGTGGCGGCCAATCATCTATTCACATGATGTGGGACTAATCTCAATATACAAGAAATATAAAAGAATAAGTAACTACTTATTTACGCTTATACAGTTATACTTCTAACCATGGAACGAGACTTCGACTCGACTTCGACAGGTGTGGAAGTGGAAGTTTGTCGAAACATCAAGGAAACTTCGAAGATTTTTACAACCAAACTTCGACGCATCTTTGACAACAATTAAACTCAAAATAGTGATTTCATGATGAAAATTGATAGATTTCATGAAATCTATCTTAAAAACTAAATATATGTTTATATATAGCCATCCATACATGCGTACATATGTAGAAAAACACAATCACATGCAAATGTCCAATGCATCGTCTTCATGTCAACTTTGACAGGCATGGAAGTGGAAGTTTTTGGAACATCGAAGGAAACTTTGAGGAAGTTTTGGACAAAAACTACAACGCAAAATAAGCTACAAGATAGTGAGATTGTGAGGGAATATGGCATAGAACATTGAATTTTTGGTAAACACATACTCCATCTATAATCTTCTATATGAAATGTTTAGGACTTAAATCTGTTCTATATATGTGGTGTTCTATATCTACAGAAATCCCAATTGGATCACATTCTAGAATTAAAAAACATGGGCTTATTTCCAAATACTTCAATTTGCAAAGACGGGAAAAAGTAAGAGAGGTGAAATAGTATTAGGTCTACACCAGATTTTTCAAAACTTGTGGAAATCTAATATAGGAATAAACTTATCATTACTCTCTAGTTAAAAACCAAGGAAATGGTCATCCCGAAGCTGAAAATGGCTTTTCTTTATGCCCTCACTATGTGTGCAACAATAATAACTACAAAAATCATCCAGAAGATGGGAGGTTTTGAGCTAGCTGAGTCAATTTCATCACCAACTAGGCTGAATTCATTGACGTATGTCAACAAGTAGGCAACCAATGGGGCATGGAAGTTTACTAGGTTTCAACATCGATATGCGTAGACATATGTAACATCTAGGATAAGTTCTTTGACTCCATTCATCACGTGTTTTCCACCGGACGGACTACCCATCGATTTAGTTCCAATGGAATCTAAGGATTGGATCACATTGCACTCAACATAACATTTCAATTAAATAAAATGTTTGAAGAAAAGAACCTCTTTCGTTCTGATATCGCCAGATGTCGAGGATGTTTAGTACCATGCTTCTAACACATCTAAATGCTATTCACATACTAGGAGTAATGGGTTAGATTTTACAAACTTCTTAAAATAGGGAGTTACTTGAAGTTCCAGTAAATTCAAGAATAATTTACAACACTCTTCATATAACAATGTATAATGGAGTTACATAAGAGCGTTAGAAATTCTCTCTATTGAGATTCTGTTGAGGAAAAGCAAAATTATTAAACTGTTTAGTCTTCTACTTATGAAGATCCGTATGCCAACAATTTATCTACTTCTACCTGGAAAATAATTTGTATTAATAGTTTTTGCGCAATTTGTTCATAATGATGTTGACTCTTTTAATCTGTGTTGTAATTGTTCCATCACAGGTGAAAAAAATGGCCCATGCAGGCCAAGAAGTTGTTATTATTGGGGGTTCACATGTACTACATCGCCATGAGAAGCTGTCCATTGCTCTCTTTAAAGCTATGAGAAGTCTTTCTGTCCAAGAAACAAAGAATGATGGCAGATTCCATGTTCACACTAGGACATATCTGGATGGAGCTATCTTAAAAGAGGTGAATTCGTACTTCTTCATTTGGATTTGTTTAGGAAGATAAGACTGTCGAAAACATATATTTCTTGTATTTTAACCGCAACCCACTACAAAGAGTATGTATATCATATATAATAATTTCACTGCACTTGTACTAAGTTCTAATAGGATATATGTTGTGCATGACTTCAATTTGCATGCATGACTTTAGTGGAGCTTACACGAAATAAATTTTTTATTCTATAGGATGAGGTTAGTAGTTGCGATGTTGTTCAATTGGTTAGAAAGTAAAATATTGCATAGTGGGAGTGTGGAAACTGACTTCTGCTTCCAATTCGATTTTACGGTTTGCTAGCAGTGAACGCAAGTCACAAATCAATGAAAATGAGCTGCTTTTTGCAGTAAGTCTTTTAGGCAGTGTAATTGGTTAGTGATGATGTTTTTCTAATTTTAGTTGTGGTGTTTCACCTTCCTTGAAATGTTTGTGAAAATGAAGACCTTACTTTTTTCTTGTCCCTGTAGACATGCATAATAAAACTTTATAGGTCGTAACCAGAGCCAAATGCAGTGAGTTCTTCTCGGTCTGCTAGTGCTCCACACCCATTTCACACGATCTGCAGGGTTCTTTGCATGAATGCTTCATCAGTTCCAAAACTATTGTGATTACTTGCAAGTGCTTTGCTTACTATCAATGGTCAATGATGCTCATATTGATATTATTGCTTTACTGACATTATGTGTATGTGAAACTTGTAGCGAATATAATAATTTTTCTTGCTTTTGTTTCCGTAGATCATGGTATGAACTTTGCTTAGATATACGTACCAATCTCAATGAGTGGGTTTCAGACCTAATTATTGATTTTGTGAATACATAGAAAGCTTGATGAGCTGTTTTCGTTTTCACGCATAGATATTGATGTTTGTAAAACTTACACATGCTGCAAGTTTGCTAAGGCTATAATTCTATAGCTTTCTGCTGGATTAAACTGAATATATTGGTATCCATGAACCATTAGATGCAGTGCATAACTGTATGTGCTGTCTCTTAAATATCTTTATCTATTGATTTGTGTGAAATATATGCTGCTTAACTTTTTAAATTTTATAGTCATCACATCCTCTTGCATAGGCAGTTGACTCACATTGCCTTTAGCTAAGCAATTTAATCTTTTGTTTGTTTGACACTGGTTGAACTCCCAAGTAGGTCTCTAATAATTAACTCACTTGTCAGTCATAGATAATATTCTTGATCCATGCCTTTCACTTAAAGGATATTGAGAGGTGAGTCTGTTCCATGACAAGCTCCAACTTTTTTCTTCTGTTCTTCCTATCTGACTATTGGTTAGTTGTTTATCTTTTTATTTTGGAACAACATTAGGGGGTGCCCCCCCTGCTGCCCTAATAACCACAGTTACCCCGGGATGGACGGTGGGGTGGTAAATCAATGATGTTTTTCCGGCTGTTCGAACCTCGGCTGCTTCATTGGCAGCCTTCAGCTGAACCAACTGGCCAATTTGTGATCTGTGTTATGCTTATAATTTTTCCTTCTCAGATTCTTCTCCTCCGGCAACTTACTTTTAAGGTTCCGATATCCCTGTCCATGATAGGGGATTCTATCCTGTGCTGACTTTTTGGGTGCAGTATTGTTGATGTTTGAAATTCTCTGCTGACCCTGTAGGATGATTTGATGTGCATATATAGCCTCTACATACCAGATTAGCTTTAAAATAGCTTTGCCATGAACTTGGTCCAAGTTAGAGGCTGCTAGAAGGATAGAGAGGAAAAGTGGAAGGGAATTGCACTTACTGGTCGGAACTTTGAGGGTCTACCATTGTTCCGTTGATCATATTTTAGAGTTACATTTAGTCTATACACAGCTGTGTCCATAAACCATGGAATTGGAAGTTGGAGTGCCGTTTCTCTTCTGATATAAAGTGAGAGCTCCTTCTGCAAGATTTATTTGCTTTTGCCTCTGAATTATCACACCCATAAAAAAAGTTGTGGCCTCAGCTGCACTTCACTCCCAGTCCTTCTGGTCCATGTTTAATTCATCTCCCAATGCCTCACACCTGTTATATTGAATTTAGACGAGAAATGTAGCATTGCATGAAGTAGAAATGCACAAGAATCTCCTGATTCTCTTTGGAAACAATAACATGCAGTGGTATTCCACTATCCTGACTATTTTACTTATGGTAGGAAAAAGGAAGCAAAGACAGGATGTGAAAGTGTGGGGAAAAGATGATGTGTCAGGAAACGCGATAGTGGTAAATTCCCTTGTATGTGTATCTCTTATTGATAGATGGGCAAACCTAAGGCAAGTACAAGACACAAGAAAACCCTAATGGACTAAGAGTCCAAACACTGCCAAATAGACTTGAGCCCAGATACAAAATAAATAAAACACTCATATATTCTAACAGGATGAACAGGGAGTGAGTCAGTGGCTACGGTGGATAAACACGCAAGAGTTTTTCTATCTAGAAATAAACCTATAAGATGATTCATTCTCTAACTCCAGCCATTTATAATGAGAAAGATGACGGTCATGTGCCTAATCTAAATTGTAACATACACCATCTATGTACTCAAATATGGATATCTTACAACTTGTCATTACCTCCATTGAGTGTTTATTATGCTGCACTGGCTTGCTAGTTTGTGATTTTGTATCTTAAGATAAGAATGATTTTAATTTTGGGATTTTGATGATTTATGTTGATCATCTGATTATGTTGTAAATTCTATTTCTATTTTGGTTTCTAATTTCATCTGAATTGATGTTTTTTGATTTGATATATTACTATAGGAGATGGAACGGTCTGCTGACATTTTAGCAGCTGGTTTACTTGAAGTTTCAGACCCTTCTCTCTCTAATCGATATTTCCTACGCCAGGTTTGTGAATGCCATTTCCTAAATGAGAGTCTATTTTTCCTTTTTCATTGTTTTCCTTTCTCATTATCCAGTGATAGACATCATTTATTGGTTTTTTAAACTTAGAGCTGGCTGGAAAACAATGATGGCCCTGAGGATTCTGTGATTAAGCGACTGCCTCTTTGGGAAACTTACAGTCCTAAACTTGCCAAGGAGAAAAAACGATCTGGAAAAAAGGAAGGACATATGTATAGGACATATGGAACACGAGTTGTACCTGTGTGAGCAAATAATATATGTTTTAAAGCTGAGTTTTGTTGGTGATTTGGATTTGGTTTGTGTGAAAAATATTGATCTTCTCTCTTTTACAGGTTTGTGCTGTCACTAGCTGATGTTGATGCCAATCTGTTGATGGATGACGAAAGTCTTGTTTGGACCAGCAAAGATGTTGTCATAGTTCTCCAACATCAAAATGACAAGATACCTCTTAGGTATTGCATTTCGGCTTTTGCACAAATCATGGTTAACTAGCTTCTATTAGTTCGAAAGATTATTTATGATCTTTCTTTTTGCAGTAGATGTTTTATTGTCTCAAATATTTTCTGAATGTATATAAGTAATGCATGCATGATGATTTTGCTAGAAGATTAATTTCAATCTGTTTCATACTTGTCTTTTATCAATTCTTACTGCATAAGCTGTTGTTTTTTTCATTATAATGTCACTAATGTGGCACCTGAAGCTTTGCCACTTTTGATTTTGATCTTCATTTCACTATTAAGGCTCTATCTCGTTTAAGTTGTCTTATTTGACGTGCAAATTTGATACACGTTTGTACAAGCACATTGGATCCCAACTTATTTTGATGACTCGTAATTTTTGGTTGTGGAACTGATCGGGCGTATGTGCTACATCAAGTAAGTGGCGGTTTTTACGTTCAGCAACCCCATTTTGTTGGGGTGTATGAGAACAAGTCGTCTGGTGAATCATGCCAACAAAATCACAAAACGTAGAAACGACCTTTTGAACATATTCTAGGGCATTATTAGTACGAAGAGTCTTAATATGAGCATCAAACTGAATCTTTATTAACTGATGAAAGCTTTGAATAACAGACAAAACTTCATCACGAGACTTAACTAAACCCAAGTCATGAGGGGGAAATTGTACTGCTGAAGGCTCTAGTAGAGTTTCAGGAATGACGACTGGCTCCATAGACCACCACTAGCCTTAACTGTGTGTTTTTTCCTCACTCACGCGCAAGCCGGGGTCAACTTCCCGACTGGTCACCCATCCTAGTACTACTCCAAGCTGAGCACGCTAAACTATGGAGTTTTTTTGGTGATGGGCTCCCGGAAAAGGAGGTGCACTTTGGTGATATGGGTAGTCTAATCATTCCTTTTAAGATCGTTTTATCCGAGGCCTCAAATCCTGGAACGTTACAATCTCTCTCACTTAGACTTTTGACGTCCTCGTCAAGGCTCAACTATATGACCTCATAATATTTCCCCGTTTCAGTGCAGACCCAGAATGGCCCATGGACACCCAGCTCCCGATCACGGGATACCAACGCAAGAGTGGCTACGTCACCATGGACAACCCTTTCCAACATGCCTGGACCGCACGACTCAAGACTGGCATGCCACATGCCCATGTGGGCACCACCTACTAGAGGGGTGGCTCTGATATCATTTGTAACGCTCGGGCCCACTGCCCAAGGCTCTAGTAGAGTTTCAGCAATGACAACTGGCCCCACAGACCACCACTAGCCTTAACTGCGTGTTTTTTCCTCACTCACGCGCAAGCCGGGGTCAACTTCCCGTCTGGTCACCCATCCTAATACTACTCCAAGCTGAGCACGCTTAACTATGGAGTTTTTTAGTGATGGGCTCCCGGAAAAGGAGGTGCACCTTGGTGATATGGGTAGTCCAATCATTCCTTTTAAGATCGTTTTATCCGAGGCCTCAAATCTTGGGACGTTACAAAAATCATCTATGAAAGACGAAAAATATCGAAAGCCATTATAACTTGGCTCTTTAACAGGATACCAAACATCATATGCATAAGATCAAAATGACGCTTAGAGCGTTTCACAGTGCAACTCGGAAAAGAAATGTGATGATGCTTGCCTAATTGACATGACTGACACTCATAACGACTGTATTGAGGCTAAGCTTCGGACAAGCTTCTGAAGACTTTGTAGGGATGGATGTCCATAACGACAATGCCATTGCAAGGGAGAGCACTTGAACACGGTGGATGCGGTGGATGGAATCTGGCGAGCTGGGCGACCACCTTCAAAGAAGTAGAGATTACCTTTCGTAGATCCCCTACCAATCGTATTCCAGCTCTTGGGATCTTGTAACACAAAGAAAGAATCTCCAAAAATTACCAAGCACTTTAAGGAATCAACCAGCTTAGCAACAAACATTAAGTTAAATGGAAAGTCTGGTACATAATGTACAGACTGTAACGTTAAATTGGATGATACTTGTGGGGTGCCACATGCCTGGACTCATATGACAAAACCATCAGCAAGTGTCACAGAAGAATGCGAGATATACGAGTCAGAAGAAAGAAGCATAGATCATATACTCGTCATATGTTGGGAGGCCCCGGAGTCCACCACCCATGTAGAGGATGGATGAGAGGCAACAAGGGAAGTCCTCTGGTTACCTGCATCTGAAACTAGATTGACCGAAGCGCCAAGGGAAGCTTGCTGAGTAGCTTGTAAAAGACGGTCATACTCCTCCTTGGAGATTGTAACATTTGATTGCACCTGTTTAGAAGCTCTAGATGCAGATGTTCCTGATGAATTGTCAGTATAATGCGCAACACTAATTGGAGGCCGACCATGCTTAGAATAGCATTTTTCTTCTAGATGACCAAGTTTCCCACAAAAATACACTTTGGACGATTTCCAGCACCTCGTCCTCGACCAACACCCTGTCCTGTTCCTTTAGCAGCAACAACAAGAGAAACATGATTCTCAGTGTGGTGTTCTCCTGGAGTAGCAGAAAAAGACTCAAAAGATGACTTTTGTATAGAAAATTGAACTGAATTGTATTGGATGATCGAAAAGGTTTACAATGCATTCTCTTATATAGGATAAGAGAGGAGATACAAAATAGAATTGAGCAATATGGGACTAAACCACACAAGTAAAAACATAAGTGAGGCACATGCTAGGCACATGACACTCATCGAAACATAAACATATCTCTATACTCCCCCTCAAGTTGGAGCGTAGATGTCGAACATGTCCATCTTGTCTACTAGAGTCTGGAAGCGAGCCTTTGGAAGAATTTTGGAGATGTCTACTACTTGTTGCTCAGTGCTGAGATATGGAGTACAAATACGACCGGAAAGAACAGTCTCCATAAACCACACAAGTAAAAACATAAGTGAGGCACATGCTAGACACATGACACTCAACGAAACATAAACATATCTCTATACTCCCCCTCAAGTTGGAGCGTAGACGTCGAACATGTCCATCTTGTCTACTAGAGTCTGGAAGTGAGCCTTTGGAAGAATTTTGGAGATGTCCGCTACTTGTTGCTCAGTGCTGAGATATGGAGTACAAATACGACCGGAAAGAACAGTCTCACAGACAAAGTGGCAATCGACCTCTTTATGTTTTGTCCTTTCATGAAATGTTGGGTTGCTCGCAATAAAAATAGAAACCTTGTCATAAAACATCGGTATAGGATTGGAGTAGGATATGTCAAAACTCTTTGAGAAGACTTTAGACCCACAGAAGTTCACATGCAGTGTGAGCCATGGCTCGATATTTAGCCTCTGCACTGGACCTGGCTACTACCGTCTGCTTTTTGCTTCGCCAAGTGACTAGATTGACACCCACAAATGTGCGATAGCCAGATGTAGATTTACGATCAGATCGACTTCCTGCATAATCATAATCTGAAAAACCTGAGAGGTTGCAATGGTCATACTTCTTATATAATAATCCTTTGCATGGAGAACTTTTGAGGTAACACAGAATGTGACATACAACGTCCCAATGACACTGCCGAGGTTTGTCAAGATACCTGCTTATGCATCTGACAACAACAGTAAGATCAACTCTCGTGACAATGAGATAAATAAGCTTACCAACCAATCGTCTGAATTGGTGGTGATCAACATAAGGTGGAGAGGTTTCATCGTCCCAGTCAGTATTTGGATCGAGAGGGGTGTTGGCTGGTTTACAACCAAGCATATCAATTTCCTGCAAAAGATCAAGGACATATTTTTGCTAGGAAAGGCACAATCCTACAGATGATCTGGATACCTCAATGCCTAAAAAATATCTCAGCTTTCCGAGATCCTTGGTGACAAAGTGTTTTTCCAAGTTTTAGTAGCCCGAATGTCCAAGGTATCACTGCCAGATAAGATAATATCATCAACATAGACAATAAGAATGACTAGCCCGATTGCAGTTTTGCGGATAAACACAGAATGATCTGAATGGGAACGATGAAAGCCAAAATTTACTAAGATTTGACTAAGCTTGTCGAACCAAGCACGAGAGCTTTGTTTTAGGTCGTGATGGCCTTTCTCAGTTTACAAACTCGCGAGGAAGACTCCCCCTGAGCAATGAATCCCGGTGGTTGCTCCATGTAAACTTCTTCCTGTAAGTCTCCATACAGAAGCACATTTTTGACGTCTAATTGAAATAGGGGCCATTCTTTGTTGACAACAACAGAAATGAGAATTCTAATAGAATTTAATCTTGCTACAGGAGAAAAAGTTTCAAAGTAGTCCACACCATAAGTTTGTGTGTAACCCTTTGCCACAAGACGAGCTTTCAGTTGCTCAATCGTACCGTCTGGTTGATATTTAATGGTGAAGACCCAACGACAACCAACGGTAGAGCAGGAAGTAGGACGATCCACAAGCTCCCATGTCTTGCGATCAGAGAGTGCCTGCATTTTATTTTCCATAGCTTATTTCCATGCAGGACTGAGAAGAGCTTCTACAGTAGTTTTGGGAATAGAGACAACAGAGATAGTAGTAGTGAAGCACGCAAAACTGACATTCAGATTAGAAGATGAGCAGAGATGACTAATAGGATGTTTCGTGCAGGAACGAACACCCTTGCGCTGACTAATAGGTAGGTGTAAGTCAGAGGTTACCTCAGTGGTTGTATGATCATCCGTAGGAGGAATTGGTTGTGGAGGGTCCATGGAGGGAGTACTTGTCTTGTTTCTTCGCTTGTAAACTAGCAGAGGTTGGGCTTCAGGTGGCAACTCAGAAGAGGGCACAATCTCAACAACATGAGGCAACGACGTGGGTACCAAAATATCACTGGAGAGTTCCGTCATCAGAGTAATATGGCATATACTCGAAAATTACTACATCAACACTTACAAACCATTGTTTTAGAATTGGATCAAAGCACCAATATCCTTTCTGGGTTTTAGAATATCCCAAAAAGATACACTTGGTGGAGCGAGGATCAAGTTTTGTTAACCCCGGACGAAGGTTTTTGAAAAAATAGGTACACCCAAATATGCGGGGAGGGACACAAAAAAGTCGGGCATCTGGAAAAAGGATGTTGTAAGGAATTTGATTGTGCAGAACAAAAGATGGCATGCGATTGATAAGATAGTACGTCGTAGAGACAGCCTCAGGCCAGAAACGTTGATGAACTTTATAATGAAGAAGTATAGTGCTAGCAACCTCCAAAAGATGGCATTTTTCCCTTTCAACAACTCCATTTTGTTGTGGAGTGTAGGGCATGTAGTTTGGTGGAGTGCCACGAACAGAACAAAAGGATGTCATCGATTTTTGCATAAATTCAATGGCATTATCGGTGTGAAAAACTTTAATGGGTTTGCTGAATTGTGTCTGTACTTCAGAGAAAAAATGCTAATATTATCCAAAACCGTGCTGCGAACTTTCAGTGAAATCAGCCAAGTAGCATGAGAATAATCATCGATGAAGGTCATAAAGTATTTAACTCTAGAATGGCTAGGAATAGAACACGAACCCCAAATATCCGCATGAACAATGTCAAAAATGCCTTTTGAGCCAATATCTTTCTTAGCAGGAAACACCGTACGAGTTTGTTTACCCAACTGACAAGATTCACAAGAAAATGTTTTTTTCAGATAAAGTAGGAAATAAATGTTTCGGTTTTGCAGCAGAGGGGTTGGCCAAGCCGGTAGTGCCACTGGAGTCCTATCGCTAATGTTGACAGAAAAGCAAATAGCCACTAGTAGTCCATCCAGATAGTAGAGTCCGTCTGGTCCCTCATGGCCCGAACCAATCCTCGTCTTCGTGTGGAGATCCTTCAAAACACAACCAGAAGGATCAAATTTAATGGAGCACTAAAGGTTTTTCACAGTCTTACTGACAGGAAGTAGGTTAACAGGAAATTTTGGGATATATAAAACATATTTCAGATGCAGATTACGAGATAAGGGAACAATTCTAATGCCATGAAAGGAAGTTTTAGAACCATCAACAACAGTAGCATGTGGAATCTAAGTAGTTTTAGTTAGAGCAAAAAATAAGTTGATATCACAGGCCATATGAACCGATGCACCAGAGTCGATGCACCATTTATTGTTACCAGTAGAAGGAGAGACTAGCAAAGCAGAAGATCCAGCAGCAGACGTAGGTGGAAGCTGAGACATGCGTTCTTGAAAAAATTTCTCGAACTCAGAGCGAAGCCACGCTGGCGAGGGCGTAGCTGGTGGATGTTCAAGTGCGGTAGTATCGGTTGAAGTCTCTACAGATGCTTGGTTTACCCAAGCAGGTTTACCGTTCTTGATCCAACATCGGTCTTCATTGTGATTGTCTCGTCCACAGAAGTTGCAGAAGCAAGGACCAACAGGTTGTCCTCGACCAGTAGCAGTAGAAGATGTGCGACCGCCGTCAGTAATGAGATGACTTCCACAACCACGTCCTCAATCGTATCCACGGTCGGAATCAGCGGTGTGAACAGTAAGAGCAGGATGTTCGATTGCAGGGGTGGAGGTCACAGATGGAAGTCTTTGAACACGCTTGAGGACATCCCGAAGAGTGGGCAGTGGGTCACTAGATAAAATCTGGTCAACCACCCCAGAAAAAAAGGATGGAAGTGCAGCCAAAAATTGGACTAGTTGCAGCTCATTGCGTTGCTTCTGAGCTTTTTTGATGTCAGCGGTCAAAGGATAATAAAATCTCGTATTCATTCCAGAAAGCAGAGCATTGATTATAGAAATCTTCAACAAAAGTGTCAGAGGAGAATTCCTTCTTGGCCAGAGTTTTGAATATCTTAAAGACTCTCTTTGGATTTTGCTGATGGGAGTAGACATGAGATAATTGATCCCACATTGCTTTAGCATCAAGAAGACAGAGTAAGGATTGGCTGATCCGTAGCTCGGTGCTATTAAGAATTCATGACATAACACTTGAGTCATCTTTGGTCCATTGTGCATAAGTTTGCTTGGTTTTCTCGTCCGCCGTAGCAGCAGGAGTGGCGGGGAGGTCAGTGGTGATATGAGAATGGCGACCTTGTGATTTGACATACATGATGAATGACGTAGACCAAAGATGATAATTGGAGCCGTCAAGTTTTACCGTGGTAACACAGGGAACAGGGAGGCTCAACGGAAGCTATGACGAACAAGGCTAAAGAAGTAGAGAAGATCGCCGGTGCAGAATTAGTAGAACCCACAATCAGGGATCAACAGATCCGAAGAAACCGACTATGGGGCAGTAGAGAGCGGTTGTAGATCTGACGCATCAGACCAGAATAGACCCGCTATAGGCAGAAAGACTGATAAAGGAACCTACGCTGTCATGAGGAGAATTAAGATCCCACCATGAGGCCGTAGGCAGAAGAAGCCGAATATCTTGGAGACTCTCAACTTGCTATGACGATGGCTGCCCGGAGACGTAAAATGAGCAGAAAAGTAGATCTAGCAAGGAAGGAGGATAGATGGGAGAGATGGTGGGTGATGGGATTGGTGGGAGGTGGAAAGGGGGGGTGGATCGGGATGGTGGGGGGCAACAACAAGCAAGGAACGAGGTATCCGATTTCGATGCCGTTTCGACAGCTTGGAAACCGAAAATTTCTGAAATTTCGGCAAAAATTTCGATATATGCGACCATGCCCGTTTCTACGCCAAAATGAGCGAATTAATTTATGAAATTTTATAGGCGTGATCTCTACACCTAAATGCATCATTTTATGCAATAAAATTTGATATAGATATAGATATAGGTGGGGGGGTCCTTGTTGTGGGAGATATGTGAACTGTACCGTTTCCTGGAAAAATTTCAAACTTGGGCAAAAAATTTCGCTGATTTCGACATGGCGGTGCAACCACATGATTTCGTAGCTAATGGAGTCAAAATCGAAATTTTGAGCGAAATTTTGCCGATTTTGTGGAAACTTCATTCCTTGGCAGCAGGGTGGGGGGCTGGCGGTGTGGTGGGATGGTGGGGGCAGCAACAACGTGGGTGGTGGCAGCAGGGTGAGGGCGGGAGCCGGCGGCGGTGGGGAGTAGGGGGGTTGGGGCGACGACGAGAGGGGCTGCGGGCGGGGGTGGGTGGGGGGGAGAGGGGGGAAGGGAGAGCAACAACGGCGGGCGGGAAGGGAGAGAGGAGGGGTGGCAATGGCCGGGGGGGGGAGGCGGCTAGGTCATGAAGGGCATGGTTAGGGTGGGAATTTATATGGGAGGGAACTTGCTCTTGATACCATATAGAAAACTAAACTAAATTGTATTGGATGATCGAAAAGGTTTACAGTGCATTCTATTATATAGGATAAGAGAGGAGATACAAAACAGAAATGAGCAATATGGGACTAAACCACACAAGTAAAAACATAAGTGAGGCACATGCTAGGCACATGACACTTGGTGAAACATAAAAGTATCTTTGTATGCTGAATCCATACAAAGGCTTCTTCAAGACTCGGTAGTTTGTCCGTGGCCAGAATGACACTCCTGGCTGAAGCATATACATGATTTAAACTTGATAGAGACCTTGCTATTACTAGATCATCTCGGCCCTTCATCTGGTCATCAATCTTTAGTGGCTGATGGAAATTGAGTTCTTGAGAAACATACGAGATAGTGCCAAAATAGTCCTTAAGAGAGTGACTATTTTTTTTTGATGTCCGAGAGAACCCATCCCGAGCGAAGCCGACATAGTAAACTCTCGAGGCATGAGAGGGTGTGGTCCGGTCACCCCCTCCCTCGCCTAATCAACGTGAATTGCCGTTCGCAAAGTGCCTTCGGTGAGGTTTGAAACCGGGTCCTTCATTGGAACTTACCGAGCTCTTACCACCCGGGTTACTATGGTCGGACGAGTGACTATTTTGTTTTTCTACAAACAGACGATCATAAACTGTATAAAGACAGAGAGCATCCTTCTTGTGAGGAAAATGTTTCATTACAACTTCCCGGATTTGTTTAGCTGTTGAGTAGAACATAAATCTAGAAGCAATCTGGGGCTCCATGCTATTCTAAAGCCAGGATTTCACCATCCTATTGTGTTTCTACCAAGTGGGATAGTCTTTGCTACCTTCATCAAGGAGTTTTGACTCAATAATTTCCACCTTCTGACGCGATTCAAGCACAATGCAGATAGCATTCATCCAAAGAAGATAATTCTGTGAGTTAAGCTTCACAGAAGTTATCTAAGATTGGTCGTTGTAGACGACTATAGCGGAAGCAGCTGGCTTTGCATCTTCCATATTGAGAGATTAAGATAACAACAACAGATAGAAAGAAAAACACGTCATGTCGAGGACGTAACACGCCGTGTCTGAGAATTGTAGGACGTGTGAAATATTAGACACGTCGTGTGAGTTGCCAGAGACAGAAACCAAGCTCTCCTGACGTATAGTGACATGCCGTGTCAGATGTAGAGAACGTCGTGTCGATGGATGATGTAGGGCCCCTGATTGATCTGTACATGCCATGAAGATAAGGGACACGCCGTGGCCGATTTTGAAGGTGTTACCTTGAACTGCTGTGACACGCCGTGTCACGAATATGACACACCGTGTAGTTTGCGAACAGTGCCGTCAGAGTAGAGATGCCCAGATGGCAACACGTCGTGTTGTCTGGGATACACGTCGTGTGCAACGGCGGCATACTTCAACCTTGACGGGAATTGGCTCTGTCCAAGGACGAAAAAGTCCTCCAGGAAGACGCACCAGAGAGAGGGTGACCCTGGGAAGACGCGTCGGGGGGTGACGGGAATTAGCGTCGTCACTAGTCAAATGATGATGCAAATCTGACGCATCAACAACCCATAATGTAGGCACTCATCCACGTAGGGGGACTACGTGGAGAGGAAAGAAGATGAGAAGAAATGTGCTCCTCTCTTTGGGATAGAACGAGGACTTCTCCTCCTTTCCTTCAAGCAACCATTGTGCCCTGACGGATTGGAGGAAGATTGGCCGCCCGGTGAGGAATACCGCCGGCAGTGACGAAAGAGCAACTGGAGAGGGAGAAGAGAGAGTAGGCGGAGGAGGGGAGGGAGGGGGGGGGGCTAGGATTGTAGCAGCCGGATACACTCTGATACCATGTGAAAGGATTTGGGTCAAAGCGATACCCGGTTAGAGCGGGTTCTCCTTTATTATATAGAGTGAGAACATTTTCATAATAGACCCAACAAGAAAAGGAAATAGTAAAGAGATACATAAATAAGGAAACTATTTTCTAACAGTTATATATATGACCTGTGTATCAACAATTCTGATTAATGAGAACTCCCTTATTATCTCACATGTTTTGTAGCTTGTGGTGAAGTTCAAAGGCCAGATAGGAGTAATTTTGAGATTGGCAGTTGGTGGTACGAGATATTGACCCCTAATAGGGGGAAATACTTTTGGAATTGACATGCCTTTAAAAAAAGTAAGGCTCGCTTATTTTTCATTTCTTTTTTACTTTCCATCATGACACATTGGTTGGAAAGGCAACGTGCAGTGAAATGTGGGTTGGCGTGTACTTTAAGGCTCTCAATTGATCATCTTCCGACACACGCCCTTGTCAGTTTTAGTCTATCACGGGAGTGACCAGAAGCTTGATAAAATCAGTAGGAATTTCTTCTATGGACAAGAAATGTTAATCAGAGAAAAGTGTAGATGTTACTAGACTTTTGAGGCCTGGGGATTGATCCCTGTGGTTTCAGCACTAGATTATCTCACATATGGCTTTGAAATTGGGGGGGGGGTTTAAGGAACAAATCTCCCAGCTAATCAGTATGATGGCATAGAAGAACCTGAATCTGGCGCATGTAGATTCTCAAACACATTAACATCTTGGATACCAAATGGAGCAGAGTTTTTTCTTCTTCTAATATGTCAACTTCAAAATACTGTTGGGAGTTTCTATCCAACTTAAATATTTCCGATTGAATGCTGTAGCCCTGAACTTGTGGTCTCTTTGTTGTTCTTAACTCGAAATTGACTGGACAAGTGCTCAAATAATAATGTAACAGATGGAGCCGAAATGACTCGTCAGCAGGTGTGATACACACATTGATAGACAGTATCTTCTTCAGCAGTCCGATCAAATGGATATCAGCTTAACCGAACGTCCCACTGGGGCCTAATTTACGAATAGCATGAGAACTTCATCTTCAAAGAAGGGAAACAGACAACCTAGGAAGCACGGACTCTTCTCGGAGGCTTCCGTGTCCGTGTCCAACGCGTGTCCAACATGGACACACTTTGGACACGTTGGCGGACACACTTCCGGCTTGTCCACTTATGAATTTTTTTTATTGAAGTGTTGGACACGGCTTGGACACTCAATGGACACCTCCAGGACATACCACTCCGACCCACTTAAGCCTAGGCGTATGAAAAAACCCAAGCCTTCTCTAAATCTTTGCCTCCTGTCCTCCACTACTCGCCCTATTACCATTAGTTAATTAAGCTTCAGGTGCTACATGCAAGTCATTGACCCTTCTTATCATCTCCACCAGCTGTTGCAACATCCGGGGACTGCCACATCAACCATGAGGAGGAAAACAATTGGATTCACTTCCTCTTGATAGTACATGTTGTTAATCATTACTTCCACTGGAACTATTGTCCCCAAAATTCTACTGCTCTTAATTTTTACAATTCATATTACAACAATATCATATAATCAAGCATCGTAATGTTTGTTGTGAACTAATCCATGTTGTGACTTGTAAATATAATGTTATATGTTGATTGCTTGTTGGATTTCATGGTGATTGCCCATGCGGATAATCTATCTAGATCATTTTGTGTTAATACACATAGCATATTACACCTTATATGTCATAATATGTTATACAAATATATATATACATATACTTGCCGTGTCCAGTGCCGTGTCCGTGTCCTATATTTTTGGAAATTGATGTGTCCCGTGCCCGTGTCTAAATCCGTGTCCGTGTTCGTGTCCGTGTCCATGCTTCCTAGCAGACAACATATTGATTTGATCCAGAAGCAGTTCTGTGGCAATCAACTCATACGCCTCACTAGATAGGACAAAAACTCCTCGCTATGTCTTAACCACTTTAAAACCTTGCTGACACCTGTATTTGATCTCGATCTCATCTGTAGCATGCAGGCACATGCAACAGCTAGATTGACTATGGGAAGTCTGTTAGGTATCTTGGTTATCTGATAGGTATTTAAAAATACAGCAAATCCGTTTCAAGCTAAGTTTATGTAAATGAATTGGAACTCAGAAGCTGCATACTCAGGTTGTAGCTCGTATATCTTTACTGCAAGCCTACATGAACTTTGACCACTTCTGTTAGCTACTATTGCGATGCCTCTTCTATTTTATTATATGTTTATGCTCATGTAAAAGTAGCATTTAGTCTTGTTTTATCTCTTTTGATTATTTAGTCTTAAACATATATTTCACAGCTATGTCTCAGAGACCACAAAAAGAAGTGCAGAACCTTCTCTGGCCCAAAGGCATATATTAGCTGGATTGGCTTCTGCAATCGGAGGGCTCAGTGCCCCTTATGAGAAAGCTTCACATGTTCATGAACGAGCTGTTGTGAATTGGCTGTGGGCTACTGGGTGCCATCCTTTTGGACCCTTTTCAAACTCTTCTGAAATAAGTCAAATGCTGCTAGATGTTGCATTGGTACAATCTCAGATATATCTTTCCCGATAATTATATACTGCATGTGGCATGATCCCTTTTGTGATTTTAAATAAATGATATTGCTGCTGTTACAGAGAAGCACAATATATGGACGTGTTGATTATGCGCTCAGGAAAATTCGTGAGACTTCAGAGGTATCAAACTAGTTATTAAGGGGCAAATAGAGAAAAAACCGTGATCTACTTGCTGTATGGCATGATAATACTTTTTCCTATGGGGCAGACTGTCCAATCTTTTGCTGCAGAACATCTAAAAACACCACTTGGGGAGCCTGTAAAAGGGAAGAAAAAGAAATCAAAGGCAGAACTTTGGGTGGAGAAATTTTACAAGAAACAAACGAAACTGCCAGAGCCATTCCCTCATGAATTAGTCGAGCGATTAGAACAATATCTCGATGTAAGTTGCCCCAGTTATGATAAATTTTGCTTCTTCCTGTATCATATCAATTTACTTCAAAGAGCTCATGAGATCTATTGCTTCTGATAGAGACTCGAGGAACAACTTGTTGATCTTTCATCTATGTTGTATGACCACCGGCTGGTGGATGCACACCTAAACAGTTCAGAAATACTGCAAAGCACGTTGTTAACTCAACAGTACGTAACATTCATTTGCAAACTTTATTGCTGTGATTAGTATTGTATCATATTCTGCAGTGAGATTTCTAATTGCTAATTTCTTCAAAGTTGTACGAAGAAGACCATGATTTTCTGGTATAAACATAGCAGATTTGGTCTGCCTTATGATATCATTGTTGCATCCATTTTCATGAATAATGACGGACAGGAAGTTTCTATACTTAGTATTTACCAGATGCATAGAAAACCTTCTTTCAAGAGCATCCCGATTTTTATAATATGTACGATATTAAAAAAAAACCATGAAGTTTTGGGACTTCGGATCTTTATTTTTCTTGTAACAAGCATGTCTTTAACTAAATCTTGTCAAAACTTGGGTTCATTTGATCCTCAGTTGGGCCACCATTTGTGTAACCATGTCTATTGTACTTATGGCATTCCTGGGGCCTTTACTTCCTCTTCTTTCGAAGATTTGACACTGTGCTTGCATATTGACGTACTCTTTGGTTGAATAAATCTGTTACTTTTAACTGCGTCTCTAAGCTTTTGATCTCGCTGTTGCAGGTATGTTGATCGTGTTTTAGCTGCTGAGAAAGACAAAATGAGATGTTGTAGCATCGAATACAAGTTCCCTGTACAGTCTTCACAAGGCTTTATCTACGGGGGGATTCTTCTTGCTGGTTTTCTCGTGTATTTCCTGGTTATTTTCTTCTCCTCCCCGGTGCGATAATACTTTCCATGTGGCAGTTCTAGTTGCCAGTCTCTTTCCCTATCAGAGGGTACGAGGCTCTACAGTTTTGTTGTATGAATGACCCTTAGCTGTCTCGTTTGCACGTTGTGCCATCATTCTAGTCAATATTTAATGGAAGCTGACGCGGTAATATCTGTTTCCGTCTTTCTAGAAGTAAACGTGACATGATTATATAGATGTAATGATACAATGTTATAGTAATTTAACGTAATGGACGTATAATGTATATTTTGATAATTTGGCGCCTACCTTGCAATATAACAACGTACTTAAGGATGTCAGGCTAGTCAAACCTACTAAATCCTAAATACATGAAGAAAAAAATGAAGAACCCTAGTTCTCTTATATTTGAGAATAGTATGTTATTCCATGATCGGAAGATCTTGTTTGAACATCGCTGTTCATTTGGAATCAAATCAACAGATCACTCATTATGTGTGCTAGTTGTATGTATAATCAATACTGATTTTACATTGAAACAAATTTGAGAATACTTTTGCAGTCACGTTTTGTTGGAATCTACCATGCATTGAATCTTGATTTGAAAATCTTCATAGCAGTACGTGTAGTATAGTATATAGCTCTAGCACTAGACCATACTTACCATTTTTGCTCGTAGTATAATATGTTTAATGGTTTGACATGAATGTATGAGGAAAGAGAAATTGAGAACATAATTAACTTGTCAAAGGTGACATCACTTTTGTTCGTCATTTTAGTAGTATAAACTAAAATTTGAAAATCAAGGGGTGTTATGCAGAATGAGTTACTTTTCCATGTTACTTTTATGCTTGAAGGAGCCCATGAGTATGATGCGAACTCCTTGGGCTTTGAGTTAAAATCGTGGAAAGGACAAACATCATCAGTTATCACATATCTCATTCAACTCCAATAAATTCAAAATTTGATCTTATTATTCCTATGTTCAGTTTACACCAGATCAAATATAAATGAAGGAAACAAATTTGCTATACAACTCATCTCAAAAAGTGAGACTACATGGATAACTTATATTGTATTATTCTATTTACATCTTCCTTGTTACGACCTCTCAATACCTAAAAACATATAAAACAACCCCATGAGACTCATATAGAGTCTCAATAAGTGGAAATTTCCCACCCATTCGAGTAACATGCATCAACACTAGGTTTAGTATATTAAACTTAAAAGGAACTTATAAATATTTAATATCCTAATAAATAAGCTAGCATTGAGTCTTCCATCTTTTAGTAATAAGCTAATATTAATCACAAAGTCATTCATTTAGTCAAATTCCCATTTATTTAGCATTTCTGAGAGAATATTTATTAATGTATCAACACGTGCTAATTGATTTCAGGATTGGAATCATATAATATGAGTAATAAAGTCAACATCTGACCATTTATAATCCAATAATAATAATACCATCTTTGTGACACTCCTCTAGCTGGATCATAAACATATCTTGCAGTCCTGAAGCTGATGTAGACTTAGGACATGCATATCAAATAGAATTATCTTAACAACAACTAAAGCCAAATCCTGAAAAAGTAGACATCAAATCCACTTAAGTCTAGATGTCAAATTTTATTATCAGATTTAGACTAGGCAAATAAGAATAAGATAATGATTATCTTTAATAAAAGAGTAATTGATTTTCACAATTAAGAAATATATTGAAGAATATTACATTTATCAACTAGCAACAAATAGAATTACAAACATTCATCTCATAACTTATCATCTTTTATTCATTTACTTAAAATTGCTTGGCTCGTACCCCACCAGGTAGAAATTGCCACACCTGATCCTCGTGTAAGCAATTCGCCATCATTATCTTAGGATTTAGTTGGCAACCCTACGATAGTTACAACAAATTCTGCTCCACCGTAGGGTTTCCAAGAGAGACTAAGGTAGGGCATTCAACCTCTCTACCATTAGGTCCTCATATGTGATACACATGATAAGAACAAATAGAACATAGTATCGCATATCAAAAAGTTTCTAATATTTCACAGTGTACATGCGATCAGAGTCTATTCCTTATGGACATAGATGTTCACAATAGAGGATTTAGGACCAGAATCACGCGACGTGACTCACTAATAAATTCTAGTGGTCTAACCTTCAATGCTACGATCCACACTCTAGAAATCATAATCCTCTCATTATTACAAAGAAATTTATTTTATTTTGCAGTATGGACCTCAGGGGAAACTCATGACGTTCATGACACCTAACTAGGTGTATTCATCATTTCAGTTTTACTTAATCCTCTTATTCATTTTAAAGTAAATTCAATTCATCATTTATCAAGTGTGTGTAATCTCGCACAACTAGAATGCCATGAATAAGAGTAGGTTAACAAGAAAGACAATAATTAATCATTATAACATATAACTCAATAATCAACAATTTACTTCATACATGTTTCTTTCCCATCCTTGCATCATTTCATATGATTCATCATCAATGGGCTATCAACCTCATAGATAAACTCATTCTCAAGTGTTTATCCTAGTCAAGGCTTCTATAATACAAATAATTATACACCATTTTAATCTATGAAATGTTTCATTATTTCGTTCCATCTCCTTCTTTTCATTGTATACAATTATAGTGACATATGAACCCACAACAAGATCAACGCGTAAGCAAGTTGTAACAGATTGAATTCCAAGTAATAATTCACTGTTATTAGGTACAAATTAATAAAAAATATTCTTTGATGTAGACATATTTATTTGCATGGATATGATGATCAATAAGTGACCAACTTAATTTTAAATAATAATGTAACGTTTAACATATTTAGAGATATTATTCATTTGTACCTTGTGTTTACATTTAAAATGACTCACATTCTTAGTGAAATTAAGTGTTATAATATCCTAAAAATCTGACTTATTAATTTATTTAGGTGGCATAATGTATAATGTAAGCTCTCCTCAATTTTGGTAGTCAAAACATTTATTGATAATTAGTAATGTAAGAAATAACTTAACTTTATATTTTTTAATATTATGGCCTTAAATTTATCAAACTTTTATAATTTATTCAAACATTAAATATAATTAGTGTATAACATATTATAACTTTTGGTATAATATTAAAGAGTGTTTGGGCCATTATCTATACTACTATAAAAAGAGCGAGTTTGATGCTGTGCTCTCCTTGATTCACTCTCTTCTCTCCTTTTTTCAAAGAATTTTGCTTCTATAAATATTTATTCTCACACTCTCCTATTAACTTTTATTATCTTTAATTCTGTATTTCTCTCTCCATCCCACGGAAACGTTCATTGATTCTCTCATTTCAAACAACCAACACAAATATCTTTTACCGTAGGGAACCTTTCATGGACGAGTCATCTCCCCATATATTTCCAACAAATTTTATATATCACGTGCATGTGCACGTGTGTGTTCACTAGTATCCTATTAGAGATATAACATTTCCATAATATTTTTATTCTCTATAAATTCCATATGCTAAGTAATGGTATAACTAATTGAAAATATTAGTTTAATAATTTATTCAGTATTATCTAATCTATCATCTTCTAAAATTTAGTATCAAACAAACTTCATTTACGTACTTATTTAATTGTATGAAATTCTTAGAACAAATATATTAACAATTCTTTTTCATATCAAAAACTAAATACTTGATGAGATCAAACCAAACCTTGTTGGAATTCATTTTTTCTTCTTTCAAGTTCATCGATTGAGATACAACATTCAATAGCACAATAAAGTTTCCAAAATATGTAAGTTCCATTGCATGAATTAGATTTTAGATTGACATATATTCAATAACATAATAGAAACTATTAAATTGTTTATATATTATTGCACTTAAGATGAACTTATAAGAAATATTGTACTAAATTATTTTAGGGATTTGTGTTGTTTTCAAAATTAGAATTAGGAAATATCAGTTTGAAAATTTGTTACTCCATAATTACCATTTTTTTCCAATTAAGAACATGACTTCTGTTGCATCATTAAAATTTCATTCATATTGTTAATATTTAACTGGAATATTTTGGGAAATTTTTGTACCGTGATTTCAAGTTTAAATAAAAAAAATAATAGAAAGTGCTAAAAGGACTATTTTATTCTATCTTGACAACCAATTTTTTTTATATCATAGATGTATTCAATACATTAGTCTTTAGTGTTTCTGTTACACATCTTGTTAATTGGTACTCAATCAAGCTTTAATTTTCTAGTCCATTTGTTGCTATGATGAACAAAAATATATTATACAACCACAAACCTATGCTTTACTTTCATTTCTATATTGAATACCAATTTAGTGAAAATGTATACCCAATGATTGTTTCTTCTTGCTTGCAACTATTACGAATGATCAACAATAAATGTAGGTTTCTCAATATCACGAGATTCAATACATTTAGCAAATAACATTGTGATCTCTAATAAGATCAGAGAATATATTTTAAATATTGCTATATGCATCATGATTTGACAAGGAGTGGCTGATTTAATATTAATGTCACCCACATTTCAATAATATATATTAGGACTCTGTATTGTTTCTCATAATTATAAGTAAAATAGCTATTTTAAATAACTTGGAACAACACTTTGGCACCTCGTTCTCTTAGTAGAAAAATTTATATAATGCCCTACATGATCATTCACATAATTAAAAACCAATAAGACCCTATGATACGTTTCTAACCACACATTTAACATTAAATATGTAAAATATAATATTCTTTAACAATCATGGTTGGTGGCAAAATCTATCTTGGGACAAAAGCTAATAACTTTCTTAAATAGACATACATGGTGACAATTAATGAATATATTTCTATTGATATTAAATGCACTATTCTTTTGGTCATTCACCTACCACTGTATACATGGTATATAAAATTCAACATAGTTTTATAAATAAATATGATAATTTTTTTTCTATAATGCATTAAAATATAATACCAGGCTCTGATCCTTTGTTTTTATAAGTTAAATATGATTGATTACTATTTTAATACAATGATTTCCTTCATAAGTTATTCTATGTTTTTATAAGTTAGTCATGAGTATTAGGTATGTGCAACTCCCATTTTAATTTGGACATTTATATGATTATTAACCCATTTTTTCAAAATTAGACCATTTACTGTCATCGACCATCCTTTTGTATATTCTTAAATTTTCAAATTATTTATTGACGTTGTTGAACTTAGGGTCTATGGCCCCACTTTCTTTGCCATTTGGAAGGTGAAATATTGGACTGAAATATATGTCTTGCTTCACAATTTATGCATGTTGGATGTTATAATTTTTTATTTATAGTAGTGGTACATAGGCACAATCATTTATATAATATGGTGTGCGTATTCTGTTGTGTATTTCCACCCTTATTTATTTTGATCACAATCCAATGTTTTTATGACCCTATTTTAAATATCTAGTTTATATCATATATTCATGAAACTATGTTTGTTTGTGATATTAGGAAATGATCATGACAAGACACTTTATGATATTTAGTTATTCTTTATATGCCTCATTATCTTGTTTATATCTTCTTGAACATACCTACCTATCAAGAGCCCCCTCTTGTATGGGAACCCCCCACTTTTATACATTTTCAAACTATAAATGCCCAAATATATTTATTGTGCACATACTCGGTGTTTTCTGACGCATACCCTTCATTTCCTATTTTTCTGGGTGTTGTTTGTGAACTACCTAGTTTTTGGTGAATTAGACTACAATAACTCATGAAGACCACCTTCAAGATGGTCGACATAAGGATAGCTTGGAATGGCTGGATTTTCCTCTACAATTGGGCTTGTTTACTAGTAGCTTTACCCATATTGTTTGTAGTATTATATTTTATGACGAGGAACAGTTACACATGAAATAAGATGCAACTTTGTAATAGTTTTGTTTCCTCTACTTATAGACTTTTATGATATGAAATTTGTATATACCATTTTAAATATAATTAAATTCCTTCTTTCCTTCATTTTTGGAATATGATTGTTTAGTTTCCATATTTAGTGAAGAGTGGATCACTTCTCAGGTCCCACTGTTTATAATATAGTATTAGGGTAGCCCGAGTAGTCGGTGACTTGACTAATTCAACTAATCCTATATTATTCCCTAATTCAATAATTAGGTGACCTTTTATATGTTATTATCATACATATCTATTTGTAGTGGACTACCATTTAGGGTTTTAGTCCCTATTTAAATTGGTTACTACCCCTCCTTACACCACTTCAATGGTTGAGGCTTAGTATTTCACAAACCCTTATCACCCTTACTCTCTTTATGGAGGTGGATATTTCACCACCTAAGAATTGACTCCTGTAGTGCTTGATTCCTATCTTCTATTATCTATTAGGTAAGATTAAGCCTTATCAAGTGTATGTTGATTTGAAAAATCATAGTTAGGCTTAACCTAGCTTTCAGCTAAACCCCTTTCCTTTTTTATTTTTATAACATGCCTTAGATACATCCACTTTAGTACTAAGGCATGAATGGACATAAATGCATTCTTAGGTATGTTTTAGAAATTTAGATTGTTCCCTTGATACTAAGTGATAATATGAACTAGTTTCGTATTGGTTTAGTATGCCTTGCCTTCGGCACAAAGTATCTCAATATTGCTATACCCTAAGACCATCTATCTAAGGGCTGGATACCCTCGTCATTATGCATCATACATGAGAATTGGTTGATGAAAGGTATAAGTTTTAGCAGAAATCCTTAAGTGTTCACATCTCTCATCCCTAACAATGTACTTGGTTTCTATAGTGACAGAGATGAGTAGCTTGACTATATAGGTTACCTTATCTTATGAGGACACTATGGTTGTAAACTAGCCAGTGATGGGAAAATCCTAATTCTCTTCCTATTATTTTGGATGATCTGATGTCTCCCCAATGATTCAAGATGAAGCATTGTAGGTTATGTCTCGGGTGAAGTAGGAAATGATCAAGTTCATTCCCCAGTAGGATCTGGTAGAAGTTGGCAATGTGTAATGGGAACAACCCTTATTCCCTCCTATCAATAAGTTAGGGGTGATTTTGGTGTGTCCTTTTAGGTGTTTGAATAATTAGACCCCTTTAGTGGAATAAAGTGACAATATAGGAGTTTTGTTGTGGAAGGTGGCTGATTTGGTTGTTGAATTGATTTTGGCACCTACTTTAAATTTTCAGCACAAAGTTTTTATAGTTTAACTTATAATTATTAAATTATATGTAAAAAATAAGCTTCTGACTTTATAGATGCATGTGGAACCAAGTCAACACACAATGAAGTTTAAGTTGTAGAGAAATTCTTTAGTTAGTAACCCCTTGACTGGCATGTTCAAACCTGAGACCCTAGGCCTAAGTATGAAGTAGTGTGTAAGAAGATGAAGTTTTGGATATATATGATTTCATAGACCTAGGCGAAATACCTCTATAATTGATAAATTGGACTATAGGGTAACTCTTTTAGGGGTGAAGTTTTGTACCTCAATGCTTTAGGAAAGTAATTCGACTTTGAGATTAACTAAACTCAATAATGAATGCACTAGGTAACCCTTGGGAAAATTCCTCAATTAAAGTTACACATATATAATTGCACCCCAAATATGATAATTGAACTTTACTAAGATGGAAATAGTGAGCCTTAATTGAATAACCTAAAATAAATCAAGACAAAAGATGTATTCATCAAAGTCAAATAACCTTCTAGATTGAATGAGCTCGACTAGATGATAGAATAAGGAGGGGTATCTAAGAAAATAACTAATTTAGTAAAAAATGGAGTAAAAAGCCAACTCATTGAATCATGTAATAATGGATAAATTAGTAAGTACCCAAATATTGTAATTTGGTTTATGTCAGGCATATTGGTGGGCTAGTTATGAATGGGTGGACTTCAAAGACGAAGTCCTCTTTAAGAGGTGGAGTGCTATAACTGACTGAATCTTAAGTAATGATTTACTATCATTATTTCAAAATTAATAAATAATATTCTTTTACGTAAATATAGTTATTTGCATGAATATGATGATCAATTAGTGCCTAAATTAATTTATAATAATTTAGTGTTTAACATATTTGAAGTTATCATTCATTCACATATGATATTTACTTGTAAAAAGGACTTTTGCAATCCTAGTGCAATTATGTGTTTTAAATATCCTAAAAATCCAACATATCAATTTATTCAGGTGGCATAATGTATAATATACTCTCTCCTCAATGTTGACAGTCAAAACATTTACTTATAACTAATAATGTAAAACTTAATAGTATCTTTTTAATAAATCATGGCCTTTAATTTATCAAAGTATTAAAACTATTAAAACATCAAATATAATTAGTGTATGGCATATTATAACTTTTAGCATTATATTATAGAGTCTTTGGACCGTTATATTCATTTAGAGATATAAAATTCCTATAAATTCCTATACCACTTGATGATCTAAATTAATAAAAAATAGTCTAAGCTATCATATTCCAAATTTTAGTAACAAACATACTTAAGTTACCTATTTATTTAATTGTATGAAATTCTTACTAATTCACAATTGGCTCTCATGAAATATGAATACTTGATGAGTTCAAGACAAAACTTTATGGAATTTATTTTCTCTTCTTTCGAGAACATGATTATGATACAACATTCAATAACACAATAAAGTTTTGAAAACATGTAAGTTCAATTGCATTAACTAAGATTTAGATTGACATATATCAACAACATAATTTTGGATAAAACTACCAAATCCTAGGAATGAAGATAACATAAACTTGTTTATATATTACTACACCTAAATGGATTTCTAAGAGATATTTATAGAAATATTTTCAGGGACTTGCGTTATTTTTGAAGTCAAAATTAGGATAAATCAATTTAAAATTTGGTACATTCATAATTACTATTTTTCCAATTAAGAACTTGACTTCTCTTACATCATATAATGCCATTCTTATTATTAATTAATAACTAGAAAATTTTGGGAACTCCTTGTACCGTTCTTTCAAGGTTAAATAAATAAAGAAAATAATAGATAGTGCTCAAGTGACTATTTATTCTTTCTGGTCAACTCGTTTGTTTATATTATAATGTATTCAATACATTAGTCTTTGATTTTGCTATTACACTCTCGTTAATTGATATTTAACAAGGCTTTAGTTATTTAGTCCATTTGTTTCCTTGATGAATATAGATGCATTATACAATCACAATACTTTGCTTCACTTTTATTTCTATATTGAATACTAGTTGAATGAAAATATACACCCAATGACTACTTTGTATTGCTTACAATTATTATGAAATGGTTGACTAGTAAATGCTGGTTTCTTCATGTAGTCAGATTCAATATATTTATCAAACAACGTTGTGATCTCTAATCAGATTCGAGAATAGATTTTAAAAATATTACCATATGCATCCTTACTTGAAAAGGAGTGGCTGATTTAATATCAGTATTACCAACATTCTACTTATGTAGATATTAGGAATATGTATCGTTTCTCATAATTACAAGTAAAATAACCCTATCTAGTAATGTGGAATAATAGTTTAGAGCCTATTTGTTTTAGTAAAAAAAGGTTTATAATATCCTTCATGATCATTCACATTATTACAAACTAATAAAATACTATGATACATTTATAACCACACATTTAACATTTAAGAATCAAATTATAATATTCTTTTTTTTCGAATACTGCGTAATTTTATTTCGAGAAGGGCTTGGGAAACCCCAACCCTTAGCACTAAGTGCTCATATAAAGACTTGTTTACAAAATGAAAACAAACCCGAAAATGTGCCCTGAGGCCAGCTCTCACCCCCGTTTACTAACTGTGTCTGTCCAACCTAGGGTTGTTCAGGGCAATCAGCACATACAGGAGGTGAGTTGTACAAAGTACCTAATAGAACTGTATCACAATCACTCTTTCGGGTCAGTCTATAGAGGCTGCCCGGTCACAAAATCCACAGAATGAGCTTACTGGTAAGATGGGCACAAGTGAACACAGTCGTACCCGTCATGCACGTGAGCATGTTCACATCCAAAACAACTCAAGCCGGATACCAAGACCAGGATGTATTTGTGACACCCCACCTGGCCTCATCCGACATCTTCACTTCAGTGGACATCCCATGCAATGGAAAGCCCGCGCGGTAGTTGTTCCTTCCATACTGGGTGTGCAAACAATACGTTCCTCACCGACCTCCTAACCTGTGCTACCCGCGTAGCACAAGGTTTTCCCTGTTCTCCATGTTTTCTTTTATTTCTTTCCATCCAAACAAAGTAAGTAGTTGCAGCAAGTGCAAGGAACGCAAGATCCCTCGTGTGTGCATCGCTCCAATGAGTGGCGGTGTCCTGTTGCGAGCAAGGATTCAGATCCATGACTCCCCGATGGCCCCTCATGAGTGTGGACCATACAACAGATGTATATGGGCATTGAAAGAACATGTGTGATGATGATTCTTCACCACCATTACATAGCGAGCACGATGTGTCATAGTCCTCACTCCATCTCGCAATACGATCCGCCATGAGTAGTCCATTGTTACACGCCTTGTGGACTGTAGTTGCCCATTGGGGAATGCAACGCGTATGCCAGAGTGCTTTGGCAAACTTACACTCGGGCCTGCGTGGGCGGACAACTTGCCAGAAATCAGGGAATGTCTCATTACGCAAGTGTTCACCTCTGTCATTGAGTGAGTATAGGGCTTGGCAATTTATATATTCCTCTATCATTCTCCTCCATGTGCATGAGAAGCCTTGTCTCATAGGGTGTTGTACATCTAGCGAGTGCCCATAATGTCTCCTCATCCATCGTGTCCAGACCGAGTCGGTGTTAGTGAGAAACCTGTCCACTTTCTTTCTCATTGCCCACTTCACCAAGTCTTATAAAAATTTTAAGCCCAAGTCCGCCTTCTTCGATTGGGTAGGCCATCTTCTCCCAAGCTATAGTATGCGCTGTACCACCCCATAGAAAATGGGCTGCAATTGTCTGGTTGGAAATTATAATATTCTTTTACAACCATGGTTGGTGACAAGCTATATCTTGGGATAGAAGCTAATAAATCCTTTCCCAAATAAAAATACATGATGATAATTGATGAATTCATTTCCATTAATACTACATGCATTATCATTTTGTTCGTTCACATACCATTTTATATAGATTATATGAAATTCAACATAATGTTAACAACACCTTTGATATGATAATATTTTGTTTCTATGATGCACTAAAATTTAATAGAATGCTCCAACCCTTTATTTTTATTTGTTAAATATGACTGATTAGTAGTTTAATGCAATACTTTCCTTCATATGTTATCTCCATTCTCCTACTAAGAAATGGTCAGTAATTCTTGCTTTCTTTAATTAAGTACAATTGATGAGCCGTTACACCAACCTACCAGTATTGCTAAATTTAGTTAAGTTGGTTATGCACCATACTTTGCAGTGGGAGGTCTTTCAACTTAACTACTCACATAACTAGTCACCACCATTATCTACTCACATCCCACTACTTCATACTGGTAACATATGACTAGCTATTATATATATAGTCCCAAACACACCCAATCACCCTTAAAATTCTAGAAAGATTTGTCTTTCTTACAAGAAATAGTTTTCCTAGTAAAACACCTACAGCAAAATTCATGAGAAACCACTATCTTTGTTCTCCAGAAGGAAATGAGGTTGTTAGTCCTCTAAATCTAGTAGTATCCACACTTACATGAGAAATAGTGTGCTACAAATCTAGTGGAACTAAGTACATACTAGAGTTAGTCATGAAAATCAAGTATGTACCCCCCATTTTAGTTTGGACATTTATATGATTATTAAACCATTTTTCTTAAAATGAGGCAATTCTCTTTCATTGATCATCCTTTCATGTATTCTTAACTTTCCAAATTATTTTTGATTTCTTAGAACATAGGGTCTATGACCCCACTTGCTTTGCCATTTAGGAAATTGAAATATGTCTAAACTATATGACCTTCTTTGCTATTTATGCATGATGGATGTTATATTTTTATCTATAGTAGTGGTTCGTGGTCACAATCATTTATATAATAGGACACACATATTCAATCCGGGGTGTGTGTTCCCACCGTTATTTTATTTAGACCTTGATTCATTGGTGTTATGATCCTATTTTAGATATCTAGTCTATATCATATATGCATGCACATGTGTTTATTTGTGATATCATGAATTAATTATGGCAAGACACTTTTGAATTTTAGTTTTTCTTTATATGCCTCAATCTCTTATTTATATCTTCTTGAACTTACCTTCCTCTCACTAGCCCCCACTTGACCGGAACCCCCACTTTTATACCTATCTAAACGGAAAAATGTCCAAATATATTTATTGTGCACATAGTTAATTTTTACTGACGCTTACCCTTTGTTTCCTATTTTTCTGGGTGTTGTTACCAAACTATCCAGTTGTAGGTAAATTAGATTACATTGACTCAAGAAGATCATCTTTAGGATGCCTCCATGAGGATAGTTTGGAATGATTGAATTTCCGTCTAAAGGTGGGTTGTTGTACTAGTAGTTGTACCCATATTGTCTGTAGTATTACCTTTTATTGTGAGGAACATACATGAAATAAGATGTAACCTTGTAATAGTTTTGTTCCTTCTTCTTATAAACTTTTATGTTATAAATTTATTATATACCATTTGATATATAATGAAATTTCTCCTTTACTTCAATTTTGGAGTATTGTAGTTTTATTTTCTCTATTTGGTGAAGAGTGGATCCCTTCTCAGTTCACACTTGATGCACCGGATAATTGTCATTTTCACAAGATATTTATTATGGATTTTTGTGCACTTATTGTTCATTTTGATATCTTTTGTACATTATTTATCATCATTAGCATGTGACACTTAATTGCATCAAAGAGATGTGTTTTTATGTTCCTGATAGAATTATTATTATTTGGGAACTTATGTTCATTTTTTATGAAATTTTTGGTGAATCTAGAAGAAACAACACAACTCGGTACTACCGACCTGTCAGTCGATGGTACCGACACTTGTTCAGAAAGGATCATGTAAAATTGAGACAACTCGGTAGTACCAACCAAATAAGTTGATGCTACCGACAACCTCACAACAAGGATTTATAAAATATCGGGAAATCTCGGTACTACTTACATCAACTCGGTAGTATCAAAAATTGCACATGTGACCACAACTATTGAAGGCATCGGTAGTACCGACACCACCAAGACAATGGGATCAAGCAGATCTAAAAATCATGTTTAATCTAACAGTTGGCAGTTAGTGATGCCCTAAGTCACTTCTATGACTTAGGGGGGATTTTGGACAAACATAGGTATCTCGTTCTATTCTATTGTATGATCGCCTGAAGCAAGGAGAGGAGAATGTAGAGAAGAAAGCCACATTCGGGGAGATTCAGGCACCTCCGGTGGATGGATTTGTAGCCCGAGGTTAGTGAATTGGCATGTTCACATGATGGAATCATCCATACCATCTTCTTCTAGGGTTCTTTTAGTTCTCTAATGTTCCCCACATTTTTCTTCTTCTCTCTTATGTACTTGATAATGGAAATCATGCAGGTCTAATCTCCTTGTTCCTTAGGACCCAAGAGTATCCCGATTATGCATTGTAATTGACTATCGCAAATTAATACATCTTTTTCTCTTAATTTATGGACATAATTCTACGAGAGTGTCAGAAAGTATCCATGCTTGATCACCATAGATAATTATTTAGACCATTAATTTCTTCGAGAGAGGGATTAAGGGTTAGAAAACTCATGTATCATATGTTTTATATCACACCTTGAGAAAGGGGTTTACGAATGTGAAGAGAATAACCTAGAGATTTCGGTAAAGCACCTAACTAATAATACAATTGCTACAAGAGTGGGATTGGTATTAGATTAGGTGGTGAATTACACCGTGAAAGCAAGTAATTCTTTCTATACGTCTCTTTGTACATGATTAGGAGATATTAGTATTAATGATATGATGTTAATTGCAATGTTGACTGAGGCAAAATCGTAATCCTAAGGAATTCACTCCACTTGAGATCAAAACCAGTAATCTTGATTTATTTTGTGCATCTTAGATAACTAAACCTTCACTCAAAATTCTTATTGGCTTAACTGATCACAACATAGTTAGTAGTAGTCTTTGGAGAGTGTTTCCCTGAGTTTGACATCCGGGCCTCTTTGGGCCTATATTACATTGATACGTACACTTGTGTTTAACGTGTGGTTTGCACATATCAAGTTTTTGGCACCATTTCTAGGGAAATGACAACTCCAACACTACAAGTGCTGTGATCAGCCACAACCTTGATTTTCTTTTTATTCTCTCTAGCTTGAATATCAAATATCATTTACTCAATCATTCATATCCTTTCTCACATTGTTTTCAACAATTTTAGGTACTAGTGCATAGTGCAGACTGTTGGTATGTATGCCCATAGAGCAAGTCATATGATGATTTTAATGGGATACTTTGTAAATGATTTGAATAATAATAAAGGCAATTTCCGATCTATATGTTTAAACTGTTTCTGAGATGATAGTGTATCATGATAGATGTCTAAAGAATTGTTTTACTCAATGACGTATGCTTTTGGGTTGAGGACCTAAACGATGAGATCATACAGATGTTAAGAGTATACATTCTTGTTTAGTCCCTAGTCGGTTGTTATTGTGGAAATAACCATAGACATCAATAACACTGAAGACTAGCTTGTGTGTTGGTTGATGACAAAATCTCATTAGTCATGATATAGTGATATCAAACCAAGCACATAGGTACTTGTTAGAGAACAAGGTACCAGACAGACCCACCGTGAGAGTGACACATGGAACCATGACTTGGTAGTCACAATCAGCTCTCACAGTGATGGTGGTGAGTGTGATTCTTAGACCTGAAATCACTACACTCAACACATGTCGTTGGGTACACTTTGACATCATCAAACGCAATCCTGAAACATGGGTTGTTATAAAGGTGATGATTGGGTGGCTTTGACACATGGGGCTTTTGAGGGGTGAGTGATAGATATGGGATTTGTCCCTCCTGAGGGAGTTTGATGTCCTTGGCCACTTGATGAGTAGGATTGAGAAAGGCATGCGCATGCACGTGTGAATCAATATGTGATATTGATGTCACACACATATCACCCAGTATGCTCTGAGATCAAGGAAATGAATGAATGTTGACAGGATGACTGTTCCATGCCTCGAGTTCATTCAGGATATCAGTGACAAAGGAACTATACATTCACTGTAACACCATTCACGGTTTGTAGGATTGAAAGTTGTTCTCCAACTTTCTATTTCACTTGGGTAGCACTGATGTGTGACTAGGCACCACTCTTTGCTTGTGAAGTCATAAATGTTATGGACTTTCACTGCCAACGTGAAATGGACCTGTAGGGTCACACACATAGGATTTAACCTGTAATAGGAGTTTGTCCACAAATAATGTTTAGATTGATTACTAAAGGAGTTTAGTAGTTCAATTAAATACTCAATTAATTGATAGCTCAATATCATAGTGTTCAAGGTGTTGGACTGATTGATTAGAGTATCAGATTGATTGAAACCACAATTGACTGATTCTACACAATTTGTACTCCCAACCGATCGGCTCATGTGATGAACCGATCGGCTGAGCTTGGTGAACCGATCGGCTCAACTGGTGAGTCGATCGGCTCATGGACAGGGTGAACGATTGCTTCAAGTGTTGAAACGATCGGTTCAACTGTTGCAACCAGGCAAGTTGGGAAAGTAAGATTGGTGAGAAATTTCTTTTTGTTTCACTTGCCCAATTTGATTGGAACAAGGATTGGTATTCGATACCAATTGGAAACAAAAGAAGGAAAGTCAATCATGAACTGATCAGGACCACGAACCGACCGGTTCAGAAGTGAACCGACTGGTTCATGGGTCCCAACCGATCGGTTGAGGTGTCAACCGACCAACTCAGATCCCCAACCGACCGTTTCAGTTGTGAAACGATCGGTTCAGGTTGCGAGTTGGTTGTTTTTGTGGAAAATCTCGAACCCTTCTACTCCTACTTTAGTCCCGCATTGCCCGGGATAGAGAGCCCTGTCCCATGACCCTCCTGTATATATAGGGGTATTGGGGGCTTCTCAAAGTACAACCCAGTGCAACCAGTTGCTCTGTGAAGTTGTCGTTCTCTATGGTTTTGGTAACCAAGAGAGAGAGCCCGAGCAAGTGCTACCCGAAAAGGGAGGCACAACAAGGGAAAGACAACTCCAGAAAGCGACTGGTGGCAGGAGAGTGTGTTGGCGACTAGTACGCCAACAGGAGGGTGCGACTCCTTCCGATTCCTTGTGGGACAAGGAGATCGGAGTTCCAAGCAGTCCGTGTGGACGACTAAAGAGGCGGGAGACCTCTGTCGCTCGGAGGACAACTGTCAATCCCGACAGTCCCGGTGAGACCAGGAGTCTTCAGTCCCGGTGCGACCAGGAGCTGCACAGACACCGTCCAAGACCAGAGGTGAAGACCGTGTAAGGCGCGAGGTACTGTCGCCGAGCAAGCCTCGGGACAAGGTATGAATTCACAAACCATCTTTCCTATTGTATAGACGTTGACGCGATTCCTTTTATTCTGGGTTTTGGGTAGAAAATCTTGTTTCCGCTGCTTCTCTGCCTCCTCTAAAACCCAACAGTGGTATCAGAGCCACGTCAACTGCTCTATATTTTAGGATTATCGATCTGATCGATTTTGGTTTGTCGCCTTTATTTATTGCATACGATGCGAATAAAATTGGCTTTATGCATGTCCAATCCACAAATCCCAAATATACATATATGATATGTAATATTAATGCACTCGATACGCGTCGCCCTTAAATGAGTTTTGTGGTGGATGTGTAGCATGGTTATGGCCTATAAACCCTACATCTGTGTGTGGTTGTATGTGGTTGCTTGCATCTCAGTCTGCGCACCGATTCCTTTTCTCCTATTCCTGATGTAACTCGAAATAATCCGAGACTTCTTTCCTACCTTTGCTCCCCCCGAATGTAACTCGGGGTTTCACAATTCAATTGTAAATAGGATAGATTTTATTTCCTGTTATGTCAAAGAACGGCGGACGACCTGAGACAATCGGTTCAAGGTGTGAACCGATCGGTTGATGTTCCAGATGACCGGTTCGAGGAGCAAGATGAGCGGGTGGCGACCTGAGGAGATGCACGACGGCCGGTGAACCGATCGGCTGGAGGCGCCAGTCGATCGGCTGGTGGCACCCGAACAACCAACTTGATGGCGAGCTGATCAGTCATGGAGATGAGCTGATCAAACCCAGAAAGGCAGGCACAGATTTCATCTTGTACATGTTGCATATGATGTAGACCTAGATGACCGTGATTCCTCTTGGTTCGAGGAATCACAATAGGATGGCCATAATCATTGCTTATATCGTTTTGCATGTTTTTCTATGGGATATAGCATGTATATGATACATACTATATATTGTGGTGATTGGATATGTATATGTATATAAAAACCAAATCCCTCATTAAATATTAAGTTTTAGATGCCTTCCAAATGCGACACACGTGAAAAGCTTGATCGACCAAGTGTGGGCACGCCCAAGCGTGGTGCACCGTCTATCTCATGGAAGCGCGAAGGATGAATGTGTGGGTCTGCCCAAGCAGGGTGCATGTTCATCATGTTGGCTTTGGGTCGGACTTAACAAGGTGACCTAGATAGGATCTAGCACCTTGAGGCATGGAGATGATCATGGAAAGGAGTTGCATATGACATCTTTCAAGAGTTGTATATGATGCAATTGGCAAGAGTTGCCTACCTGGAAGATCTGAGTTGTGGGTGACAACCCAAGCTAGTCCATGGCTCAGAGGATTTCAGGATCTTGACCCACTAGAAGATTGTACGCTACAATCTTCCGAATTGATGGTGAGGGCTGTCAATTTGAGTCAAAATAGTGGGAGCGGTAATTAATTAAAGGCCTAATTAAATATCATCAATTTTATTCAAATCAAATCAAAAGGAGTTTTGACAAATGCAATTTTCTCTTGTAGAATGGCAAAAGAATCATCTTTTAAAATGGGCAAATTAATTGAGAACAAATTCCATAACTGGTTGAGGACTGTGAGAAGTGTTCTGCACAATCCAGATATACCAGGAGCCTTTGAATCCACTCTATGTACGCTTAATGTGTTGGTGAAGAGGAAAGAAAGTTCATTGATAGAGATCAATGGAACGAATGGTAAGGGAGAGAAGGGTTCTCTCGCCAAACCAATTTCTTCTACATGGAGAGGATGGAAGGAACGATGGAAGAAGAAGTCAGAGATAGAGATCTCTACTTCTGGTGTATACGTGATAGAGATTAACTTTACTACTTCTTCGTCATGGGTACTTGATACCGGATGCAGATCTCACATTTGTTCAAATGTGAAGGATCTTAAGAGAAGTAGGCCTTTGGGGAAAGGCGAGGTTGAACTACGTGTTTCCAATGGGGCAAGGGTTGCCGCCAGTGCCGTAGGAACCTATGAGTTAACTGTACTAAGTGGGCTAATAATAGAGTTGAAGAACTGCTATTATGTACCTACCATAAATAGGAATATCATTTCCGTCTCTTGTTTGGACAAGGATGGATTTGAATTTCTTATTAAGAATGGAAATTGTTCCATTTCTAAAGATGGGATCTTTTATGGCAGTGCCCCAATGTCTTATGGTCTATACTTGATAGATCTAGAGACAAATGTATACAACGTAAACACCAAAAGGAAAAAACTCAACAACTCAAACGAAACATATCTTTGGCATTGTCGTCTAGGGCACATAAATGAGAAGCACATTTCTAGACTCCATAAACATGGTTATCTAGACTCTTTTGATTATGAATCAATAGAGACATGTGAATCTTGTTTGTTGGGCAAGATGACCAAGACTCCCTTTTCAGGTAAAGGTGAGAGAGCTAGTGATCTATTAGGACTCATACATACTGATGTATGTGAGCCTTTTAGAACTAATGCCAGAGGTGGGTATCAGTACTTCATTACCTTTACTGATGACTTCAGTAGGTATGGCTATGTGTAACTGATGAAACATAAGTCAGAAACCCTTGAAAGGTTCAAGGATTTCATGAATGAAGTACATAACCAACTTGGTAAAAGTATTAAGGCACTCTGATCTGATCGAGGTGGAGAATACTTAAGCCAGGAGTTTGAGGACCTTCTGCGATCCTGTAGTATTGTATCACAATGGACTTCGCCTGGAACACCACAACATAATGGTGTGTCTGAAAGAAGGAATCACACATTGTTAGATATGGTGCGATCAATGATGAGTTTTTCTAATCTTCCAATTTCCTTCTGGGGTTATGCTCTTGAAACCGCCGTGTTTACACTTAACTGAGTACCATCTAAATCGGTTCAAAAGACACCATATGAGATATGGATTGGGAAGCATCCTGATTTGTCTTTTCTAAAGATTTGGGGTTGTGAGGCTTATGTTTGGAAAATGTTTCCTGATAAGCTTGGACCCAAATCTGATAAATGTTATTTTGTTGGATATCCCAAGGAAACGAGGGGATATTATCTATACCACCCTACTGACAACAAAGTGTTTGTTGCCAGGACAGTTGTGTTCCTAGAGAAGGAATTTATTTCCAAAGGAAACAGTGGGAGGAAAGTAGAGCTTGAAGAGGTTCAAGCCCAACAAGAAAACATAGAACCGATGGATGTACAAGAGGAAAATGGAGATTCACAAGGTGTTATGGAATCTCAGTCTCCTCAGGTAACACAAGGACCTCGTAGATCTAGTAGGGCCCGCCTTGAACCTGAGAGGTTTGGATACCTTGTGACTCAGGAAGGTGGTGAGTTGATCATAGATGATGATCCAACTACCTACGTAGAGGCTATGGAGGGACCAAATTCTGAGAAATGGCTTGAAGCCATGAGATCCGAGATGGAATCCATGTACTCCAACAAAGTATGGACTTTGGTGGAACCACCCGAAGGGGTAAGACCCATAGGGTGCAAGTGGGTCTTTAAGAAGAAGACCGACATGGATGGCAATGTGCAAACTTATAAAGGCAGATTGGTTGCGAAGGGATTTTGACAAGTTCAAGGTGTTGACTATGAAGAAACCTTTTCTCCAGTTGCCATTATTAAGTCCATCAGGATCATGCTTGCTATTGTAGCTTATTATGACTATGAGATTTGGCAGATGGATGTTAAAACTGCATTCCTTAACGGGAATATAAATGAGGATGTGTATATGACACAACCTGAAGGTTTTGTAGATCCAAAGAATGCCAATAAAGTCTGTAATCTGCAAAGGTCAATCTATGGATTGAAGCAAGCATCTCGGAGTTGAAATCTTCAATTTGATGAGGAAGTCAAAGTGTTTGGCTTTATTCAAAATGAAGATGAACCTTGTGTGTACAAGAAGGTTAGTGGGAGCTCGACCACATTCCTCATATTGTATGTGGATGACATACTTTTGATGGGGAATGATGTCTTAGCCTTAGAGAAGGTAAAGACTTGGCTTGGGAACACTTTCTCAATGAAGGACTTAGGAGAAGCATCCTATATACTAGGAATTAAGATCTATAAAGATAGATCTAGAAGGCTTCTCAGACTAAGTCAGAGCACGTACATCGACAAAGTGCTGAAGTAGTTCAGCATGGAGAACTCAAAGAGAGGCAACATCCCCATGCTACATGGAGTCACCGTCTCTAGAGCTCAATGTCCCCAATCTTGTGAAGAGAGGGAGCGTATGAATGGGATCCCATATGCATCAGCCATCGGATCCATCATGTACGCTATGTTGTGCACATGCCTAGATGTCTCGTATGCTCTCAGCATGATGAGTAGGTACCAGTCAGATCCCGGGGATGCTCATTGAACAGCCGTAAAGAACATCCTCAAGTACTTGTGAAGGACTAAGGATCAATTTCTTGTTTACGGCGACGAGGAAGAGCTGGTTGTAAAGGGTTACACCGATGCAAGCTTCCAAACTGATAAAGATGATTACATATCGCAGTCAGGATTTGTGTTTTGCCTTAATAACAGAGCTGTGAGCTGGAAGAGTTCCAAGCAAGAAACAGTTGCCGATTCTACTACAGAGGCCGAGTATATTGCTGCTTCACATGCATCAAAGGAGGCTGTGTGGATCAGGAAGTTCATCTCTGAACTTGGTGTAGTTCCCAATAGCTGTGATGTAATTGAGCTTTATTGTGACAATAATGGAGCTATTGCACAAGCTAAGGAACCCAGATCACATCAACGGTCCAAGCACATACTGCGGCGCTTCCATCTCATACGAGAGATCGTACAGTGAGGAGATGTGCAGATTTGCAAAGTACCAACTGAAGACAACATAGCTGATCCACTGACTAAGGCCCTTTCTCAGCAGAAGCATGATGGTCATGCTAGGTCACAAGGACTGAGGTTCCTTGGTGACTGACTCTAAGTGCAAGTGGGAGTCTGTTGGTATGTATGCCCATAGAGAAAGTCATATGATGATTGTAATGGGATACTTTGTAAATGATTTGAATAATAATAAAGGCAATTTCCGATCTATATGTTTAAACTGTTTCTGAGATGATAGTGTAACATGATAGATGTCTAAAGAATTGTTTTACTCAATGTCGTATGCTTTTGGGTTGAGGACCTAAACGATGAGATCATACGGATGTTAAGAGTATACATTTTTGTTTAGTCCCTAGTCAGTTGTTATTGTGGAAATAACCATAGACATCAATAACACTGAAGACTAGCTTGTGTGTTGGTTGATGACAGGATCTCATTAGTCATGATATAGTGATATCAAACCAAGCACATAGGTACTTGTTAGAGAACAAGGTACCGGACAGACCCACCGTGAGAGTGACACATGGAACCATGACTTGGTAGTCACAATCAGCTCTCACAGTGATGGTGGTGAGTGTGATTCTTAGACCTGAAATCACTACACTCAACACATGTCGTTGAGTACACTTTGACATCATCAAATGCAATCCTGAAACATGGGTTGTTATAAAGGTGATGATTGGGTGGCTTTGACACATGGGGCTTTTGAGGGGTGAGTGATAGATATGGGATTTGTCCCTCCTGAGGGAGTTTGATGTCCTTGGCCACTTGATGAGTAGGATTGAGAAAGGCATGCACATACACGTGTGAATCAATATGTGATATTGATGTCACACACATCTCACCCAGTCTGCTCTGAGATCAAGGAAATGAATGAATGTTGACAGGATGACTGTTCCATGCCTCGAGTTCATTCAGGATATCAGTGACAAAGGAACTATACATTCACTGCAACACCATTCACGGTGTGTAGGATTGAAAGTTGTTCTCCAACTTTCTATTTCACTTGGGTAGCACTGATGTGTGACTAGGCACCGCTCTTTGCTTGTGAAGTCATAAATGTTATGGACTTTCACTGCCAACGTGAAATGGACATGCAGGGTCACACACATAGGATTTAACATGGAATAGGAGTTTGTCCACAAAAAGTGTTTAGATTGATTACTAAAGGAGTTTAGTAGTTCAATTAAACACTCAATTAATCGATAGCTCAATATCACAGTGTTCAAGGTGTTGGACTGATTGATTAGAGTATCGGATTGATTGAAACCACAATTGATTGATTCTGCACAATCTGTACTCCCAACCGATCGGCTCATGTGATGAACCGATCAGATGAGCTTGGTGAACCGATCGGCTCAACTGGTGAGTCGATCGGCTCATGGATAGGGTGAACGATTGCTTCAAGTTTTGAAACGATCGGTTCAACTGTTGCAACCGGGCAAGTTGGGAAAGTAAGATTGGTGAGAAATTTCTTTTCGTTTCACTTGCCCAATTTGATTGGAACAAGGATTGGTATTCGATACCAATTGGAAACAAAAGAAGGAAAGTCAATCGGGAACTGATCAGGACCACGAACTGACCGGTTCAGAAGTGAACCGACCGGTTCATGGGTCCCAACCGATCGGTTGAGGTGTCAACCGACCGGCTCAGATCCCCAACTGACTGTTTCAGTTGTGAAATGATCGGTTCAGGTTGCGAGTTGGTTGTTTTTGTGGAAAATCTCGAACCCTTCTACTCCTACTTTAGTCCCGCATTGCCCGGGATAGAGAACCCTGTCCCATGACCCTCCTATATATAGGGGTATTGGGGGCTTCTCAAAGTACAACTCAGTGCAACCAGTTGCTCTGTGAAGTTGTCGTTCTCTCTAGTTTTGGTAACCAAGAGAGAGAGCCCGAGCAAGTGCTACCCGAAAAGGGAGGCACAACAAGGGAAAGACAACTGCAGAAAGCGACTGGTGACATGAGAGTGTGTTGGCGACTAGTACGCCAATAGGAGGGTGCGACTCCTTTCGATTCCTTGTGGGACAAGGAGATCGGAGTTCCAGGCAGTCAGTGTGGATGACTGCAGAGACGGGAGACCTCTGTCGCTCGAAGGACAACTGTCAATCCCGACAGTCCCGGTGAGACCAGGAGTCTTCAGTCCCGGTGCGACCAGGAGCTGCACAGACACCGTCCAAGACCGGAGGTGAAGACTGCGCAAGGTGCAAGGTACTGTCGCCGAGCAAGCCTCGGGACAAAGTATGAATTCACAAACCATCTTTCCTATTGTATAGACGTTGACGCGATTCCTTTTGTTCTGGGTTTTGGGGAGAAAATTTTGTTTCCGCTGCTTCTCTGCCTCCTCTAAAACCCAACACAGACTAGAACTCATGACTATAGAGAGTCGACTCCACATGGATCTAGTCAGGAGGAGCTCTTACATAAAGGGAATGAGTACGGTGACTCAGTGGAAGGATTGATTCAAACCCCACCACCGACTACTCCAACACCGATCAGAGGAACTAGAACCAACTAATATGGAAGACATAATAGAAGAACAAACTATTTGCGAGAAGATCATGGTGTCTTCCTCAACATCTCAGCCAGGTCCAATCAAAAGACAAGCCATAAATATGGGCAACTACAAGATAGACCCTAGGTTGGGGACCTTTGTCAAGTCACAAGCTTTCCATGGCCACATCACTGAGGACCCGATAATGTACATTATAAATTTTGTTGAAAGCTACGATATGGAAAAGATTGATAGAGTGCCAACGATAGTGATTTATCTGAAGTTTTTCTCATCATCACTGGAAGACAATGCTAAGTCTTAGTTCTACAACCTGCCACCTAAATCCATTGAGACTTGGGAAGAGATGATAGACACTTTCTTTGAGTGTTACTTTCTGCCCCAAAAGATGAACACGTTGTTCAAGAAGATTTACAACTTTAAGTAGTAAGCAAAAGAATCCTATTATGAAGCATGGGAGAGGTCCCAGAATATGTTGAGGAAGGTCCCTCAGCATGGGATCGATCTTTATGGGTAGGCAAAGATCTCTTGTTATGGGCTGCATTAGGGAGAAAGGACCACACTAGACAATGCATGAACATGATTCTTCCTCAACAACAAGCCGTCCAGATCTCATGAAATTTTGAAGAACATGGATAAGAACTAGTCATAGGGAGAGGAAAGAGAGCGTACAAAAACCATGAAAAGTGTTAGAGAGTCTAAGGTGATACAGCATTGAATGATAAATTGGACTTGATTATTCAAGGGTGAGCATTAATCTTATGCCCTTGACTACCTTCAAGAAGTTGGGTCTCAAGGAGTTCAAAAAGAGCAATATGACCATACATCTAGCGGACAATTCAGTGGTTATGCCATATGATATATGTGAAAATGTTCTTATTAAGGCTGATACATTCGTGTTTTCAACAAACTTTGTGGTTATGGAAATGTAGGATGATCACAAAAATGAACTACTCTTGGGAAGACCATTTCAGGACACAACAGACATGATCTTAGAGATGGGCAGAGGAAGATTGACATTGGGTATCCAAGAATACCATTTTGAAATCAAGATGCCCGAGTCTACAAAGATGACTGAGGAGAAGGCACAATGCCACATACTACAGTAGGTCCAAGGAAATGTGTCTTTATTTCTAGGGAAACCATTCCTAGACATGTCTCATGTGACGACACATGTACATAAAGGCACACAACTAGTGGACATATTGGAGAACAAAAAGGAAGTTTTATTGACCAAGGAGGTTCAATATCCTGATGATTAAGAGGAGGAATATTGCCCAACAACAATTGACGAGGCATCTTCTTCCACTCTTGTTTAAGTATATCCACAGTTGCCTTTGGAGGCGTGTCTCATGAATTTGGTGGATGACTATACCCGATGCTGTTCTTTGGAGGAGTGTGTCTTATTTCTCAAGGAATTATCGTGTTCTTACACCATGTACTTTGAGGACCTAGGACCACCTCCTCCACCATTGATCCCATCTCTATAGAGCCCCCCAGATCTAGAGATGAAGCCATTGCCTCTGCACTTGAAGTACATTTTCTTGGAAGCAGAAGAGAAGATTCTGATCATCATCTTGGCTTCATTGAGCATTCAGGAAAAGGAGCAACTACTAATGGTTTTGAAAAACCACCGGGTAGATTTGGATGGTCTGTTGCAGACATAAAGGAGATTTCCCCTAGTTTCTACCAGCACAGGATGAGAATGGAAGAAGGAGCCAAACTGATAGTTCAACCTCAATGACGTCTCAATCCCATAATGACTAAGTTAGTAAATAAGGAGGTAGAAAAACTTATATCTGTAGGGATAATTTGTGCTATCTCTAACCCTAAATGGGTTAGCCCAACCCAGGTGGTTCCTAAGAAAGGAGGGATAATGATCACAACTAATTCTGCTAGTGAGTTGATTTCTACTAGGTTGGTGACTGAGTGGCAAGAATGTATTGTTTACTGATGTTTGAATGTTTCCACATTAAAGACCATTTTTTGCTCCCCTTTATCGATCAAATTCTTGAGCGGCTCGCCGACCACTCTCACTTTTTTTCTCAATGGGTATTCCGGATACAACCAGATTTCTATTGAGCCACAAGACCAAGAGAAGTCCACCTTCACTTGTCCTTATGGAACTTTCATGTATGTCAGATGCCTTTCGATCTTTGCAAAGCACCAACTACCTTTCAAAGATGCATGCTTGCCATTTTTCCCAATATGGTAGAGCGATGTCTGCACATATTCATCGATGATTTTTTAGTGTATGGAGAATCATTTGATGACTGCGTTGATAGTCTCTATAAGGTTTTGCAAAAATGTGAGGACACTCACCTAGTTTTGAATTGAGAAAAATGTCATATGATGGTGAATGAGGGGATAGTTTTGGGACATAACGTGTCCAATAAGGGAATGGAGGTCGACCTAGTAAAAATAGAAGTCATCTCCAAGCTACCTCTACCATCATCAGTGAAGGGTGTGAGAAACTTTCTAGGACATGCTAGATTTTATTGAAATTTTATAAAAGATTTTTCAAAAATCACCAAACTGCTCCTTGAGTTGTTGGACAAGGATGCTGAATTTAATTTTGAAGAGAAGTGTTTGAAGGCATTTGAGGTGTTGAAGGAGAAACTGATCTCCACACTGATTGTTCAGGCTCTAGACTAGAGCCAACCTTTTGAGCTAATGTGTGACTCATCTGATTATGTGGTTAAGGCTATTTTAGGCTAACACCGAGACAAGGTTCCCATTGTCATATATTATGCGCCCAAGACCCTAAGTGATGTCCAATTAAATGACACAAAAATTGAAAAAGAATTATTGGCAGTTGTTTTTTCTTTTGAAAAATATCGTTGGTATTTGATTTGGCACGGGTCGTTGTTTGGACGTATCACTCAACAATTTAATATTTGCTGTAGAAGAAGGATGCCAAACCTATATTAATTAGGTGGATTTTTCTACTACACAAGTTTGACATCGAAATTAAAGATAAGGTGGCACTGGGAATGTAGTGGCAGATCAGGTCTATAGGCTTGAAAGAGTGGATGAAAAAGATATAGACATACCAATAGTGGAAGAATTACCAGATGAGAAACTCTTTGCCATGAAAAGCAAAGATCCATGGTTTGCAAACATTGTGAACTACTTGGCTTGTAGCGAGCTGTCCGAGGACTGGGGATATCAGGAGCAGAAGAAGTTCTTCCATTCTTTGAGGTATTACGTGTGGGATGACCCCATTTTGCTCAAGAAGTGTAGGAATGGTATTTTAAGGAAGTGTGTGCCCAATTGTGAGTTTGAGAATATCTTGGCACACTGTCATTCTCTACCTAATGGGGGTCACAATTCTAGTTCTAGGACCGCGGTCAAATTTTTAGATTGTGGATTCTATTGGCCATGGCTTTTTAATGATGCATATAATTTTATGCTTCATTGTGATGCTTGTCAACGTGCAGGGAATATCTCCAAGAGACATGAAATGCCCTTAAATGTTTTTCAAGAAATTGAAGTTTTTGATTCATGGGGAATTGATTTCATGGGCCCTTTCATGTTATCTTATTCTAATTTATACATATTGCTTTCCATTGATTATGTGTCTAAGTGGGTGGATGCAATTTCAACCCACATCAATGATGCCCAAGATGTATGCAGATTTGTAAAAGACCACATATTTTGTAGGTTTGGGTGCTAAGATTAATTATTAGTGATGGTGGATCACACTATACCAATAAGAAATTTGGTGTGCTTTTGAACAAATATGGAGTGAGATACAGGGTAGGTAGTCCATATCACCAAAAAACTCAAGGACATGTTGAGGTGTCTAATAGGGAGATAAAAAAATCTTAGAGAAGGGAGTATCAACCAATAGGACAAATTGGAGTATGGAGCTTAATTATGCTCTTTGGGCATATACAACCTATAAGACACCTATAGGAACCACTCCTTTTAGGTTGGTTTATGAAAGAGCTTGTCACTTACCCGTAGAGTTAGAGCATAAAGCTAAATGGGCCCTGAGGAAATTGAATTATAATTTGGATAATGTAGGGAAAAAGAGAATGTTAGAACTGAATGAGTTAGATGATATTAGATTTGAAGCCTATGAAAGCTCTAGGATCTATAAAGAGAGAACAATGAAGATCCATGATCTCCACATTTCACATAGAGTTATCACTCTAGGACAGAAGGTGCTTCAACTCTAGGATGAAATTGCACCTAGGGAAATTGAGGTTAATGTGGAGTGGCCCTTTTGTGGTAGTCAAGGCTTTTCCCCATGGGGGAGTTGATATTAGTAATGGATCTAAGCCATTCCTTGTAAATGGTCGAAACACTACTTTGGGGGGTGAATTGTCGAGAAAAGAAGAGGAGTTGAAGCTCTTTGATCTTCAGTGATCATTTGTTCTTTGATCATTGAGCCTAGGATGTAAAACAAGGGTGCTTGTTGGGAGGCAACCCAACCATCTTTATTGTTTTAGGATCTCTATTCTTGGCATTCGTATTCTTTACAATTTTTTTGTTACATTAGTTTTTGTAAAAAAAGTGCCTTGATCATTTTTGTTTAATGTGCAGGCTGAGCATAAGTCAGTAGTACCAACATCCATGTCGATAATACTAATGTAGTCACATGAATGATAGGATTCTTTTTCATAAAATCTCGATAGTACCGACAGTAGTGTCGGTAGTACTGACGACATCACAAGGATCCCAAGAAACTTCTTGGTGGTACTGACTGACAATTTCAGTAGCACTGACATTTTGCAGAAGAGGGACCGAGTTAATTGATAAGGACTCAGTACTACCGACACCCAACTCGGTAGTACCGATGTCAAACGATTCTCTGGGTTTGAAATACTGAGAAAATGCTCGAAATATCAAGAAATTTTAAAGACTCGGTACTACCAACACAAATTTGGTAGTACCGACACTTGAAGACACAAAATTCACAAGAGCGCCAATGACAATCGAAAATTTTCACATCCGACGGTCGGTAGTACCGGTCCATTACACATATCTTGAAGTCAGTACTATCAAAACACAGTTGGTATTACTGATGCTTGGCAATCCATGAGTACTGACATCAACCAATGAGGAGCATCGATATCAATGGCTAGTACCGAGTCACACCGATCATGGAGAAAAAGTTAATACTACCGAATCCAAGTCAGTACTACCAATGCGTCACCAGTAGGCTGGACGATGGCTATAAAAGGAGGGTGTGGGGGGTGTACCATTCACACCTCCACCACATCTCTCTCAAGCAGGATACTACAAGCAACCATGGGCGACCAGAGTCTTCTTCGAGCTCATTTTTCTCCATCCCGTTCTTGTACCAATGTGATGATGTCCATGAGAGGTGCTTCTTCATCTACAAGGCATATCGAGTTGGTTCCCAAACCAACACACATCGATCATCCCAATCCTGATGTGAAGAAGATCTATGATGACCTTATGAAGAGAGAGATCACATTGACACAATATGAATACCATGCATTCCTAACATCCTTGGGCTTCACCGACATTCTCTGTCGTGTCTATGAGTGTCGGAAGCTGGTGGGTGATCACCCATTCTTTAGTGATTGGCTCACCTTCCCAGAACTATCTATGAGTACTTGGCCTCGCTGGATATTTGCTGCATCCCTGATCATGGGGATGAATGGAGGTAAGGCCACATGAAATTTCATCTCTTCAACACCGACTATCAATTGACACTGCGACAATTCAACTCCATATATGGGTGGCCATTGGGTGAAGTACACTTTTCCACCAACAATTTTGACTACAAGGGTGCATGGAAACTTTTGGAGGAGTTTTCAGAGGGCTACCACATCAAATGGCATACCAACTCCACCACTGACATTGTACACCCATTTGCTTGCATCCTGCATTGCTTCCTCACAAACACCATTTTCAATAAGTAAACTCAGGGGCATGGGAAGGTTCAATGGATGAATCTCTTCTTCCTCTACAACTTTCTACAATTAGGAGGGAAGAATGTGGACTTTGGTTCCTTCTTCCTCCAACACATGATTTTAGTGAAGAGATTGGTGCAGAAGACTCCCCCATCCATTTTTGAGGACTTATAACTCCAATAGCGATGCATCTTAACATCGAATTCTCCACCTTCAAATCCCTAAAGGCTTCTCCCAAGCCAGACCTGAAATATTTCAAGAGAGAGACCCTCCTCAACTTGCATCATAAGAAGGTGTACGCATATTGTACAGTGGATGGCCAATATAAGGAGAGGGAGCTCCGTGATCCTATGTTCAACTTGCAAGGAGTGTACCACATGAGGTGGTTTGTAGAGGATTCCATAGAGGAAGATGACGAAGAAGAAGATGCCGAGCAAGAGAAGGAGTAGAATGAAGAAGAGGAGGAGGAGGCCACCCTCCCAGGAGGTAGGTCCCCCACAAGCACCCAAGAGTACATGGAGTCTCTGGTTCTTCTGCTCCACCATCTACCCAGGACAATAATCCATACTCCATGGCATGTATGTATGGAATGCTGCAATAAATCTAGCAGGGGCAGCATCAGTAGACTTCCACATTGGCGAGCATCCAAGATGCCCAAGGACGGTTTTACCATAACTAGCAAGTGATCTTCAAGAACGAGCGACTTCTCCTGGCCAATTAGGAGAAAATACATACTCATTTGCAAAAGATGGAGAGCTATCGGTAGAAAATCTTTGACAACTATTGGAGTCAAGGGTAATTTGGTGGATATCTACAGCCTCCACAGATGCCATAGCAACCCCTGTCATTTGAGGGCACCTTCTACCCGCACGATCCTACCATGCCACAACCTCCACCACCACCTTTTTGATCGGTATCACTATTCCACCTCTTAAGTTGTTTTTTGACTATGCATACATAGTCATGTTCAAGCTTAGGGGGGTGTTGGAATAGCTCTATCGTTTAGTTTTTATTTTTCTTTTTGTCTTTATTTTCTTTTAGCTTTTATTATTCTAATTTGTAGGATCCACGTCTATCTAGTGTAATAGTGGAGCTTAATTCATGATTCCTGTCATTGTTATGTTCTTTCATGTGTTTGCAATGGAAATTAAAAAAAAAGTGTTCTTTTAATTGTGCTTAGTTGCAATTTCCTGAGTAACACCACCTAGAGGAAGTGTATTGGTTAGTCGGATTAAGGGAAATTAATATGAATGGAAATATTAATTATTCATGTAATGTGGATGAAGATGGGATTTGAGCTTGAATTGATCAAACAATTAATGGGATCTTAAATTGAAATCTAAGAAAGAAATCCTAAGGTTACCCTGTACACATGCCATTAGAGAGGGACATATCATAGTTCAAGAAAGGCATTGTCTCTTAATTATGTGATTCCATCCATTTTCAACTCAATTTGATTCACCACCTTAAGATGATCAAGTAACCCAAATTATTTCCCTTTTGACTGCATTACATTACATAATAGGTGACATGATATTTAGTTTTTTTTTCGATGCATTAGTTACAAAATGAAAATAAAAAAATATTATGCGTAAACAATTTTTGTGCATATCATCTAGTTGCATAAAAATGACATGTAGATTGCATGTATTTTTCATCATTCATTTTCATATCATGTGGTTATATTGTTTTCTTCTGAATTAAGAATGCAGTGATACATATCCATACCCATAGAAAAAAGATGAAAAGGAAAAAGTGAATGAGATATGTTAGTGAATCCAATCATAACTTTCCATCATGCTAAAATAGTGGGCCAATGAAGAAAAAGAAAATGATTTAATGTTTTGAAATAGGGAGAAAGGATGCCCTAAACACTTCACAAAGACATGGAAACATTCACACGATGTATTCTCTTCTTTACTTCTCATCCATTAGATGAGGCTTTCAGTACATGCATCATATCACCCCTAATATTAGGCATTAGGATTCATGCATTTCTCTTTATCTTCACCATATAGGTTCATCATGTTTTATTTTTGCATAAATGATTTAGATGTTACTTGTGGTTCTTTATAAGCCACCTATCTCATTTCATCCATTGCTGTTACTGGTAGGCCACATATATGATTGATCTCCTCATTCATTCTTATAAGGAGAACTGCTTCCAAGTAGTTGGTAGTCAGGAAAGAGCAATGTAGATTGGGAATCACTTGATGCACCAAGCGAATGCCTGATTGACTATGATATTAACTGCTCTATTGATAGTGTTCAATGATCTAAGGGTGGACATCTTTTATGGGTTTTTGGGGTCGTTTGAGAGTAGTTGATTGTTTAGTGGTCAGTAAAGGTCGATTTGGGACCGCCAGGTGGGGATAGTTGAGAAAGAAAATTCATATTTTATGTCCTTTTGTTGACTTGTCTGAAATAAATATGAGGGTGTGTTGCTCGAAGATGAGCAACATTTAAGCTTAGGGAGTTTGATGCACCAATAATTTTCATTTTCATAGGGTATTTATTATGTATTTCTGTGCACTTATTGTTCATTATAATATTTTTTTTGCATTATTTATCATCATTAGCCTGTTACACTTAATTACATAAAACATGTGTTTTTAACTTTCTGATAGAATTATTATATTTGGGAGGTTATGTTCATTTTTTGTGGAATTTTATTTGAATCTACAAGAAACTACACAACTCGGTACTACTGACCTGCCTATCGGTGGTACCGACACTTGCTTAGAAAGGAACATGTGGAATCGAGACAACTCGATAGTACCGACCAAGGCAGTCGATACTACTAATAACCTCACAATAAGGATTCAAAAAATCTTGAGAAATCTCAGTACTACTGACATAAACTCGGTAGTACTGAAAACTGCACAGATGACCATAACTATCAAAGGCGATGGTAGTACCGACACCCAGTCGGTAGTACCAATGCAACGAGACCAGGCAGATCTAAAAACCATGTTTAATCCAAGGATTGGCAATTAATGATGCTCTAAGTCACTTCTATGACCTAGGGGGATTTAAGCAAAACTTAGGTATCTCATTCTATTCCAATGTACGACAATTGGGACCAAGGAGAGAATAAAGAGGAGAAGAAAGTCACATTTTGGGAGATTCAGGCACCTCCGGTGGATGGATTTGCAGCCCGAGATTAGCAAATCAGCACGTTCGTGCGAGGGAATCATCCAGACCATCTTCTTTAGGGGTTCTTTTAGTTCTCTAATGTTCCCCATGTTTTTGTTCTTCTCTCTTTTGTACTTGATAATGGAAATCACGCAACACTAATCCCCTTATTCCTTAGGACCCGGTAGTATCCCGATTATGCATTGTAGTCAACTATTATGTAATTCTCTTAATTTTTGGACATAATTCTATGAGAGTGTCACGTATTATCCATGCTTGATCACCATAGGTAATTATTTAGACCATTAATTACTTCAAGAGAGGGATTCATGGTTGGAAAACTCATAGAATTACATGTTTTATATCGCACCTTGAGAAAGGGGTTTGTCAATGTGAAGAGAATAATCCAAATATTTAGGTAAATCACCTAACTAATAACACAATTGCTACGAGAGTGGGGTTGCTATTAGATTAGGTAGTGAATTAAGCCGTGAGAGCGAGTAATTCTTACTGTAAGTCTCTTTGTCCAGGGTTAGGAGAGAGTAGTATTAATGATATGATGTTAGTTGCAATGTTGACCGAGGCAAAATCATAATCCTAAGGAATTCACTCCACTTGAGATCAAAACCAGTAATTTTAGATTTATTTACTACATCTTAGATAATTAAACCTTCGCTCAAAGTTTTCATCAGCTTAGCAGATTGCATCACACTTATAGTAGTATCTGGAGAGCGTTTCCCTGAGTTTGACATTTGGGCCTCTTTGGGCCTATATTACATTGATACATACACTTGCATTGAACATGTGGTTTGTGCGTATCAAGACTCTTTACTCATATTTTATTTTTCATTTGAACCCTATTCATTTTTATGATACAAATAATAATTTTCCCTATTATATTCTCTCAAAAACAAAGTAATACAAGGCTTTAGCATTCATAAAACAATTAATAATATCATACCTTATTATTAAAGCTACCAATAAAAAACAATGATTTAATCTCTTCTGATTAACTCAATATGTATTCATCATCTACATACATTAAACCTTCATTGATCATTACTATCACTTTACTCATCATATTAGGGTTAGGGTTACATTCTTAGATCCGTCTAATTATTTTATTCACTTCCCCTTCATTTTAGATTCATTTTTCTTAACTTCATTCATTTCTCACTCAAGTAACTATAGGAATTGATCATACTAAATTCAAATAATGCATAATGCTCACTGTCATTAAAGTCCTTCATTCTATAATTTTGCTTCTTTTTTTCCTATATTTTAAGGAAACCTGAATACATTTATAATGAAGAGATTAAATCCACATACTCATTTAGTTAATTTCATCCATTACTTATCATTAGAATTCATTTCACCCCTGTATAATTCCTTTCTTGCATTAAAAACATGTTCCAAGTCAATTGACTTCCAATAGCATTTTGGTAATTAAAAACAATCCTTCAATTCCTTATAAGAGTACTTAATTTAGGAAGTAGAAAACTTATAATTACTTATTATTACTCCTAAATCTCTAGTCATTTTATCAATTCATTTGTACGTGACTTGAATAAAGACTTGTATTCATGGGGTTTACTCATTATTCCTTAAACTATACCATAATATATGCATTATACTTAGATCATCTTATTAAAATTTAATATCTTCAATTAAAGTAATGATACATAAATTTGAGCATCTCTTCATATTTACAAGATTACAACATGTTAGAGATTTATCTCTCATTCACATCTAAAAGGTAATCTTGTAGGGTTTTTAAGAAGTTATCTCAATTCAACATACCTTTATACATCATTATTAAAATGTTATTGAGATCTAACCTCAATAGTATATATTAATATATACTAGGGATTATCTATAGATATGAAAACACTAGTTACTATTATAATTCAGTACTTCCATTAACTACAAGCGTACGCCATTGAGTTACTTGAGTTGATCTCTCAAAATTTAACCCTATATAGTGATAAAATGGATCTCATACATAATGAACTCTAAAATTCACTAGTAATTTGGAAATAACAACAAAGGAATCATATTTGATCCATTCTTATTCAATTCAAACTATATTTTGTGCATGCTCAACCAAAACACAATCACTTTATTAATGAAGGCTAGTTAAAAGAATTTTAGCATAGAACTGTATACCACCTTTACTAATATCAATAACATTCCATTGTATATATCATGAAAAAAGAAAATATAAATCATTAGTAACAAATCTAAATTAGTATCATTCTATTCTTCAATATTTGTTTCCCAATTGATTACCCAATAGAATAAAAAATACAAGCAATAATTTTATTAAACCTTAGTTGGAAAAATTAAGCTTTCAACATGTTTATAGATATGAATTAGGACCTAAAAACTCACCTCAAGTGTTTAACTCCTCAATTAGTAGCACAAGAACTAAAATTTATAAATCCAGGTATGTCCTCACAATTGACTCCTTTTGTTCCTCATTCTAACTTGAAAACTTTAGAAATGGAGATTTAAGAGATTGAAAGAGAAAAGAGGGTGATTGGATATCTTTTTTATTCAAATAAGAGGAAGTAAAGACTACATATACAAGATAGAAATTAATCAAGGAATTTATAAATGATCTATAAACTTGCATGATTTTGCAAGCTTTTGGAATTAGATACTTTAAATAAACATTTCTGACTCTTTTATCTCCAAAACACTTATTTTCCATTTCTCTTTAAAATTTTATATCTATGGGATGAGTGATGGATTATGGGAGATTTAGGGTGTTAGGTTAGTCATACATATTAATTGAGGTTCTTTATATATTTACAAATTACTCCAAAATTATTTTTTCATTTTCTTTTGAAATTTTATAATGATTGATCGGCCGTGTTGTTCGTGATAAGAAATCTGACCGATGTAGCCATCTATGGTCACTCAAATATCATCTAAATGGTTTAAAACTTTGATTTGTCATCTGAAATAGAGCTTTCAAGCTACATTAAAACTTTGTCTCATTTATTATTACCAATAAATGATAAAAATCAAATACCACACTGCTATACTATATTTTGTACAACATGATCGACTGACTTTGTCTTGGGGAAACATGGACAACAGTAGGACCATAAAACATAAAAAAATTCTTAAATGTTGCAAAAAACTTAAATTTTAGTTTTTAAATCAAGGTATAAATTGTAAATAAATATCAATTACAATAAAATACTAAAAGCCATTTACTATACCACTATACTTGTCACATTTTATTTTACTTATACAAGCAAGATCCTAATTTCATTTTGAGTAAGCTTTACACTTTCCAGACCTTAATTATTTGAATCTAAAGCATATTTATAATTTATAATCATATTTAGTATATAATAATTAAACTTCAATCATTAATTAAACTTAATTGAGGATCTATATAGTAAAGATGTAATCATACAAACAAACCCTAATTAGATGGTTACGATGAAACCAAGTATTACAAAATCTTCCCTCATTTTAAGATTTCATTTTGAAAACAAGAAAATGTGTGAAAGAAGATCATTACATTTTCCCATGCATGACTTTTGATGTCTTCTCAGTATGGTTTCCAGGTTAACTTTCTTCCTTATTACATCATTTTTTTTAGATCCTCTACATCATTTTTTTTCTTTTTAGATCCTCTACACTAAGTTTCTGGATATACTTGTATCAAATGAATATTTTGTCACATACCATCACCATATACTATTTTTTAATACACTTTACTTCACACATTTCATTAATGCATCATTTTAATAGCGTGGTTCACATTTTTTTGTATTTCTATTACAATTTTGTTACGTGTCTCATCAGTCAAGATTATAACCCATTCTTCATTATTATCCACATCCATTGGTTCTTTTCATAAGGACAATTATTATACGTAGGTCATCATTCTGAGCTCTTCATTTTTATCACAATATTTAGATTCATACTCAAATTCATATTTATTATGAATTATCTTTGTAATACTTTAGCTCAACTTTTTCATTTGAAATTTTCATCTTGCCTTAGGTTCCGTATTTAATTACAAATTTCTTTCTCTTTCTCCATGTTTATGCTTTTATTTCCATATTTTCATGTAAAATATGTTTAATTATATATTTCTATCTCTTTTTGCATGTTTCTTCTTTTTATTCCATATTTTTCATATTCTTATTAGACATTGGTATGCATCTCATGATTCAAAATTATAACTCACTCTTCACTATTATCTATATCCGTTGGTTCTTTTCATAGGAAGATCATTTCGGTAGGGCATCATCCTTAGCTGTTAGTTTCCTAAAAATTTTTAGATTCATAGTTAGATTCAAATTTGTTAAAAATTATCTTCATAATCTTATAACTCCATTCATTATTTTCATTGATTTTTTTGTATTATCTTAATTCCACATTTAATTATATATTTATTTCCCTTTCTCCACGTCTATGCTTATTATTACCATATTTTCATATAAAATAATCTAACTTAGTTATTCGATCAAAAACTACCCAAAATAAAAGCATACCTCAGGGAGAACAAAGATGAAATCCATGCTAACATGATACCATTTCCACTCAGTGATTAATGGCACCTGTAACAATCCTACATGATTTGATGCTCTGTCTTGACATAATGACAAACTAGACACTTCACCACAAACATAGCCACATCCTTGTTCATCCATGGACACCAATATAAGCCCTTCAGAATATGGAACATCTTGGTACTATTGGGTTACATAGAATACACTGAGGAAAGTGCTTCCTTAAGCACCGTCTTCCTAAGATCTCTTGCCTCAAGAATCACCATCCTTCCATGGAATCAAAATGTACCATCCTTAGACTCATGGAAACTGTCACATGTTTTTTTTGCCAAACTTTGATCGAATATTCTATATCACATTATCATCCCTCTATGCATGCTTGATCTTTTGAACTAGATTCATCTTAATCTATAACTGAGACACAAACCTTTCTGATCTAAACATTTATTTGATGAAGTGACACCAATATGTCCTTTTATTCTACAAGAGATGGTGTAATGATCCACCTTGTATGTAGCTAAGACAAATTTTGGCTCAAAGCATCAACCACCACATTGTCTAGTGTGATAGTATATATTATAATCATAGTCCTTGATCAAGTTTATCCATGTCCTTTGCATCATGTTTAGATCCTTCTACAAAAAGATGACGATACTATTCTGATTGCTAAATGACTAGAACTTCTCCCATAAAAGTATTACCTCCATACATTCAAGGTAAAACAAAATTTTCCAAATCCACATTGTGCATTGGATAGTTCTCCTCATGCTTCTTGAACTACCTTTAAGCATAAGAGATCATGTTCTCATAATTCATCAACACCCAACCTAACCCTTTATTCAAAGCATCATAGAAGACGATATAACTTTTCCTTGACTTTAGAAATATCAACACATATGTTGACATAAACTTCTCTTGCAACAAGTGAAAGCAACACTAGTGCTGTTCATCCTAACAAAAGGTAAACCCGTATTGGTTAGCCTAGTCAACAACAAAGATATAGAAGTACAGTTCCTAATGAATCATCAAGAGTAACCAACTAATTTAAGAAAACTCTAGACTATTTTTTACATCTTCAACTACTCTCATTGCAATACTAACTTGATATTTTTGGGACCAATGCTTTCTAGAAATGACATAAAGACACCTAATTCAGCTAAAGCTCACACTTACTTATTTTTACACACAAATTAATGTTACCTTAACAACTGTAATGCCATGCAAAGATGTTTCTCATGTTGATATCTATCCTTGGAGTATATCAATATATCGTATAAAAAATTAAAAAAACAACATAGATATTAATTGACCACTCTATTAATAAGATCCATGAAAGTTGTAGGAACATTGGTTAGCCCAAATAACACTACAAACTTTTATCGACCATACCTATTCTTAAAATCTAAATTAGGTATGACTATACACTTTGATCCTCAACTAATGGTATCCAAATATCATATCTATCTTCAAATCACTATATCCCCCTTCCATTGATCAATCATGTCATCTATCCCTAGCAATGAGTACATGATCTTCACTGTCACTCTGTTCAATTACCTCTTAATCATTTCCCAACGTCATATTCCATCATCATTCTTCACAAACAACATAAGAGCACCCCAAAATGATATGGTTAATTGTATAAACCCTTTATTCAACAATTATTGAAGATGTGCATGCCATGGATTGCATACCAGGTACCATATTGATATTAAAATCAATCTCTTCAAATGAAGGAACACCTAGAACTCCTCAAGAAACATGTACTCCAAATCTTGCACAACAAGGCATCATCTATATTCAAACTCTTCACCTTGGTATCTACAACATGTGCCAAGAAATCTACAAAACCCTACTTCATCGTCCTCTCATCTATGGTGCAGACACTAAACATGTAGGGGTGAGTCTTCCTATCTCCTTGGAAATACCAGAGACATCACCACTCTTAAACTCTATAACCTTGAACCCATAATCCAAAATACCTTATACTTCTCTAATATATCTATACAAAGGATCATATTGAATCCATGTATTTAATGTGTCATGAGATCCACTCAAATGCAGTCTCCTAAGAAACAAAGGCATGGATCAAATTTTAAGATCTTTGAAAATGATGTTCGAGTTCAAGAAGATTTTCCTTTCTTTTATTTGAGTTCAGACAAAATTTTCCAACTTTTCCGAAAGACAATTCAAGTTTTGTTCATTTTTTTTGAAAAAGAACGTTCAAGTTTGTTGACATATGAATATGTTTTTCAACATTGTTCAATTTTTGAAAGATTGTTCAACTTTTATTGATTTTCCTTGAAAAGATTTGATATTGTTCTCTATTTTAAAGGGGAAAAGTTTTTTTAAATATTTTTTGATCAAGATTATTGAATGAAGATTTTCATATGAGAGAGGTAATTTGAGATTTGTTGGAGAACATTGAAAGATTTTCAAGTTGTAAAAGATCATGGATCAATGATTGTTGATGATTGAGATCACTTTAAATCATTTGGGTTCCTTTTACATCATTGCAGATTGTTAGTTTGAGATGGCTTAAGATCATGTGAGATTATGAGATTGTTGATATGAGATTGCTATTTTGATAAGATTGTTGATGTAAGATCATTATTTTTCTAATATTGTTTAAACATTAGCAAACAAAAAATAACCTGTGCGTGATGACTACAATCTTAAAGCATATTTTTTTTCTCTAAAAAATCGGCGATTCATTCACCCCATCACCAAGGTTCAAACTCACAACCTCATTGTCTTACAACATCATTTTTACCACTAGGGTGCTGTAATGACCCCACCTCCCGGTAAGCCCCAATTAAGGGAGACCAAGAGGTCAGAGCCGTTATCCCAATTTCCCAGATCAAAGGTTCGACAAGTAATCAGTAATAATTATTTAACTCTACCAAGACTATACTGAAAGCTGGAATAAAATAAAACTTTGCATACCTTTTTCAAAAACTTGGATATCTACTTCTATCCACAACTGTAGTCTATTCTAACTAATCCTCCTTTCACTTTAATTCTTATTTTCACAATATGTCACTTTACTGTTTGTCCTTTTCAATTTGTACCTAAAATGTCGACAAATAAAACATTGGTTAGCATAAATGAATATGCCGGTATGTGGGGACAACCAAAATTTCACAAATATGGCTAACAATATAAATATCACAATCAAGTTAATTAACAAGCCAATTTACGCTTTCAATGTGACATTCTCCACCGCTTTTTCCCTAACCCTGGAATACCCTCTTTAGGGTTTCTATTTTGCCATTGACTTAAGGCCACCTTCTCAATCCCGAGCTTGGTGCCTGGGGTCACCTCTCATGGTGCCCATTAGTCATGCAACAAATACCACCTTCGCAATCCCGAGCTTGGTGTCTGGGGTCACCACTCATGGCACCCATGGGTCTTCCCTCCTGGGCTTGACCTTTTTGCATCATCCATCAAGGTGGCATGTAGGTGTGAGAATACACACTTATATTATAATTGTGATAATCATAGTGACTTTATGATTTGCAAGTATGAACATCAAAACTGATAGGTTGCATTCAATGCAATTAGTCATCCAGAAAACCGTTGGGAAACTAATGCGATTAACCATAATTAACCACATACCTGTCAGACTGACTTGAGTGCAGAAATAATCCAAGAAAGTAATCCAGTAAACAAACAAGTACACAAGATAACCCTGAAATATGCATCCAATTTTTCCTATCATTGATCATGACATCAAGGTCTATTAAACCTAGCTTGCTTCCTAGGGTTTCTAATCCACTTTTAGGGTTTTCATTGCAATTAGGGTTTTTCTTTCACTTTTATTACTACAAACCCTAATTAAGAAAAATAACTCAGAAACCCTAATGATCATAACCTATCTCATCTAAGAGGCTAGGCTCATCATTTAACAACATATTTTCACATATTTTGAATTAAATATGGTCTTTTCCTCTTTTACCCTAAATTAAGGTTTCTAAATGCTTTATCATTCATAATTGGTGTAAAACCCTAAACCATGCAATAATTCATCTAGATCAGGTTTAAGTTAATCATTAACGTTTCAACAGGTTATTATTACTTAATTTCACCAATTAAGCATCATGAACTTAACCAATAATTTCAATTAGGGTTTCTAACATAATTTCAAAGTACTTTTCATTAACTTAGCATACTTTTGCAAATAGGAACAAAATCAAGCTTTAAAAGTATTTTTATTGGATTCTACATGTTTTCCTGATCAATTTTCATATTTTGCATGTTTCCATCAGGGCTACCAATAATTAGATACGATTTTTGCAAGAATTCACTTACTTGAACCAATGGGAGGCTGCCACATCAGCTTTTCCCATGCAATACGTAGCCCGGCCGAAACATAACGCAAAGACTCTTATACCCTCGTGTGGCTTCCTGGTTCAGCAGTATCCGGAGGGGCAATATCATCCAATGCCACCCGTCATCCCTTTCCTCGCGAACCCTAGCGATGTCGTCGGGTCGGGGGTCTATTTTCCATCTTACTTCCCCTTCACAGGGCTCGAAGGGCACCGATGAGGGCCCCTTCACCTCTGCCGCCCTCTGCTGCACCCACAAAGTCCTCAAGCCATGGCCAAGGCAGCTGGGGTCAGGTTTGCGGCTGCTTCTTTGTCGGCTGGCCTTTGCAAGCATGCAGTAGGTGGATGGAGCAAGAAGCCCACGCATCTGGGCAACCCCGTTGCCGCTCGGACCCCCAAGAGCATCCATACACTCCTTGACCTTGCTCCCTTCGCTCGTGTCTATTTCTAGGATTCCACCATCCCAACATTCAAGATCATGAAGGAGGCAAAGAGGGAAGAAGGTTGCACGATGGCTGGGATGCCCTATATCCTCTTAGACTCGAGGGTAAGGGTCTAAACCTTATATAGGGGAGCATAGAAACGCCCTAAGATGCTTAACCACGAGATCCAAGACCTTTCCCCACTAGGAAACCATATTCCTTCATTAAGAAGAAATCTTCTCTCTTTTCATTATCTTCTTAGATAAACTATATTCTTTGAATATTTAGGAATTTGAAAATTATCTCTCTTATTCTCTTTATACTTGACTTTTAATCCATTTGCACGAAATTATACTTTCTTATAGTAGAAAATACCTTTTTTTAATAATACCACAAAATTCATTAATTATGTATCACATTATCCTCTTATTTTGGATTATTTGTTTTTTTCTCTTTTTTTCTTCTCTATTGGGACTCCATGGATCCCAAGAAATCCTATTATCTCGAAATTCCTTTTGAAGGATATTTATTATCCTTCTAGATGCATCCACATTCTTCATTTTTCATTATCTTACTTATTTCTTTATTAAGAAATTTCTTTTCAAGGATTTCTCTTTATCTTTCATTTTCTTTTTCCTCTTTTCATATTTCTTTTATTAGAAATCACATAGAAACGAAATTTATTTAATTGTTGCCATTAATTCCACTTTCTAGAGATTTCTATGTATTTCTCATAATTACTTTGCTTAATATCCATTATCTTATATCTTTTCCTTTTATTTGGACTTTTCTTCTTTTCTTCTCTTTTATATCCATTATTGGATTAATCTGATAATAGAAATTATGAAATTCCTATCAAAAGGGAGATTTGCAAAGAAATCCATCTTTTGAAGCAAAGCATACAACCTTTTCAATTAAGTCCATATTCACAAAATCCTTACAATTCAATTATGAAAACATATGCAAAATTGAGGTTGTAACATCTTTCCCCTCTTATAGGAATTTTTCCCTCAAAATTCCCACAAACATACAAACAAACAGGATAAGACTTCCTCATGTCCATCATGGTTCCCATGTGGTTTTACCCTCTCCATGGTGCCTCCCAAGAACCTTCATCATCTCATATTCTTGCATATGAGTTCTTTTCTCACCTTGGTACCTTGTACCCTCATAGGTGACTCAGGACATTTTAGCTTCTCTCAAAGCTAACTGGGTTCATGGCTTAGCACATGGCTTGGGTACCTCACATAGTGCTCTAGATCAGGCTCGTGGAACACATCACGTTATCATGAGGGGGTAAGACTAAACGTAACCATCTCCACCAATCCATATCAAAAGGACCCATATATTGGGGACTCAGCTTTCTCAGCTGTAGCTTAGAGGGGTCGGATTTTCACATCGCATATTCTCCCACAGTGAACTGCATGTCAGTCTGCTTTGCATCAGCTCATGACTCATGTTGCCCCTGGGCTTCCTCAACCATCGCATGATCAAAGCGACTTCATCTGCTCACACTGTGGTCCTCTTCTGACCTTCGTGAGGTCCCTTCACCAACAATATCTTAATGAAGTGGTGACCGACACAACCTCCCTTACAGAGCTTCTTTACATCCCGATACTGGCTATGGTGGTTATCATCACATCTCTCATTGGGCAAGAACTGCTCCCCATGTATCACCCAGAATGAGCACACATGTTCTCATCAGACCCTCTTGTCTGGATCATACTAACCATTAGTTAGGGGTGATAAACTGTACTCACATCGAGTTCTTCATGTATCTACTTCCACCTTATGGAAGTGAATCTTTAGGTCATATTCAAGAACCTTTGAACTTGCATCCTGGTGCAGTTGAACCATCTCGCTTACTTGTAGTTCAGCCGGATCTGTCTCCCGACAATATTCTCTCTTTCTCTTAGATTATGTCATCTAGGTAAGGCGATCTACCATAACCCATATTGCATCTTGACCTTCCTTGGTCCAGGGGAGACTTACCATGACATCCATAGTGATGAACTCCCATTCCCTCTCAGGGACTTTTTATCTTTTGTATCAACTTACTGGGTTACTGGTGTTCGTCCTTCACCTCCTGACATGCATGGTGACAAGCCACATGCAACTTCATTTTAGGCATTGAAAGTACTACTGAAACTTACCATCTTAGTAGTACCATAGTGTATGGTGACTTAAAATCATGATCTCCTGTATGTCATGATTCCTCAAGATTGATTCCTTTGAAACTGTAAATCACTCTAGTCGGGGTTTCATCACCTTATTTTCTAGAAAAGTGCATCTGAGGTTCTACAACCATCCTTTTATCGCATCAAGGCCTAGGCTGGCTAACCAAACAACCAATAACTTGATCATTAAACCTCATTACATCTGAGTGTTAGCCAAACATATCTCCTTTTTCAAACTGAGGGCTAACCTAACAACCTCTTCTAGCCTCTAGCTAAACTAGGAAGCTACATCTCAACCAGAGCATCCATTACCACCTCACATCCTTATGTGTAAGGTAATGTTAAAGATATACACCTCCATGTACTCCACTTATTATATCATCTCAAACTCTAAGTCTATCTTCATCAAGAAAACTCTGAGCTCATCCTCTTAGTTTCAAACTCAACCTTGTATAGCTCGCAAATTCCACATACATCATGATAAAAACATCCTCATAAGATGACTACCTTAGTTCTCTTAGTGTTTGTACAACATCCACACATCTTACACTCCACAAGGGTACATTATTATCTCCATCCTCATGCATCATAGAAACATTTCCACTCACATTATCTTTATCCTTGGTGTATGGCATGCGTATTGTTCTATCTCTCACTCCCATAACAAGAGGAAATAAGCATTTGGCTGCAGTCCAAATACATAGTTCTTCCCGTTCCAAGAGTAGAGATGGTACATCCCACATTTCTAGTACACCTACGAATCTAAACTAAAACGTGCATCACATGCATCTACATCATGAACATCTCAATATCCAGGTTACTTCCATGAAAAATTGGTCTCGAACCCACTTGGGTCATCATACAATCCTTAGTCATCTCCTATAGGTCCGTAGGGTGCCAACACTTTTGGGGTCATACCTCTTCCCTTATGCATCAGAGAGTTCCCTCTTCATTTTCCCTTTGGGTCCCATGAGTTCATGAAGGTGATCAATCTCCTAACCCATGGCCCTCATACAATGATAGTTGTTACCTTCCGACCCTATGGTCATGTGCAACTAGGGAATTAGGCAACTCCTACTCCCATCAGTCTTATCCCACCTGACCCTAGGATAGACTTAGGATTCTAACATAGTACATATCCAAATTGAAACCTTACCCAAGTCTTCATCATCTCTCTCAGCATTCGTGGTTTGACTTATGCCCTTTCATCATGGCGACCTATCTACCTCGGTCAGGCCCCATACCAGTTCCATGGTAACACATCCACATGCACTCAGAGATGATCATTTATGGGTCTACAGGTTCACTCTTTTACTATGTACTTTTCTCTTAGCTTCTCAAGATCCTATGAGACCTCTTTAGGTTACCTCAAACCCAACAAAAGCTGTAGATACCCTACAGAAGGGTCCCTCTCCCATGATGGGAGGAAAATACATCTTGATAGAAACAAAGGTCACAAATGTCTCTATGTCTCAGGTTTACACCCACATGATCATGTTTAGCCCTAGCAAGCTACTAAGGCATGTAGCTAACAAGCAGACTACCTACTACACCATACTAGATCTCCATGGTAGGGCATACTTGTTCTCATTCCTCGACATTGGACCAACATCATATGTCACCAACCTATGAGAGGTTCATTAAACATACACCTTAACCCAAAGGGTTTTCCATTCCTCTAAACATGAGGAGTGCCATGCTCAATCTATGGAACCTCAAGTCTCTTCATGAGCATCAGGTGTACCAGGCACTACTACTTCCCCTCTTAGGTATAGGAACCCTAGGTTCACCTTTCTGATGTCCAACTGCATGATCAACCTTGTAATTACATACCAAGCATGTACAAGGTATGACATGCACTTCCTATTATCATTCCACTTGAATAACACCTCAGGGTGGAGTCCTCCTCAAGGACAACCAACTAGGTATAAGGCCTCACAACTTGTTACTAAACCTCTTCATGGTCTAAGGAACTCTTCCTCCTATCCCTAAAAGGTAAAAACCTATACCATAGGCACACAGGTACTAGAATCCTCATCCTCTCTCTGGGGTTTGGTTCCTCTAAAGGCAACCAAGATACCATCAGCCTCCTAGGATCGTGCTTGAGGCAACCACAACCATCCTCTTAGGTTGCATCATCCTCATCTTCTTAGGGTTTCTCCTAACCCGGAGTCTAAACTTCCAACCTTCTTGCCTGGGTCCTGCTCTGTCTCTCTAGAGCTTAACCCTACAACAACCTTACTACTAGAGGTCCTTTCTCGAAGGTGGATCAAGCTTACCAACATACACGTACATGGGTGAAACCTATGTTTGTATCAAGATTATCCAAAACTCTTCATGCTTATCTCATAAGCTATCCAACATACTCTCTTGGCCAGGGTTTTAGCCTACTGTCAGCCCTACTGACGTACTTTGGGTGCAACTTTTCCATGCTCATATAAGCTCATAGGGTTTCTATAGGTTCTTCTCTAACCTCATCAATGAAGGAGTTATCCTTCATCCAAACGTGCACGACCCTTCACAGGGTTGGATCGCCAAGGTACTAGGTCATCCAACCTCACATGGCTCATATCATCATGGGTATCCAAACTAAAAGCATGTCCACCCACACACATGGTCTACCATGACATCTAGCTCATCGTGTCATCTCTCTCTCTAACCTTCACTTAGGGTTAGGTTTAGCATCATCCTCAGAGGATGTGCCAGGTCTCTACTTATAATGGAGATCTTTGCCTCCAAAACCAACTCTCTACTCATCCTCCTGACCAGAGGGTCTAACCTCAGGTCTCTTATGACAACACATGTCATACAACCTAAGCATGCATCTATTCTTTAGTTTATGCTTAAACTATTAAGCTTATGTCCATGACATCTTATTTACATGCTTTTTATTAATTTTGGTGGAGGATTCCTTAACCTTATCATGCATACCCTATCCTCAAGAGGGTGAGGAAGAGAGAGAAAACCCTAAACCTTATGATCTTAATAGAATTATGGTTGATAAGGGATGAAAATAGATGAGAGAGTCCTAAAGGTATCTTATTTTGAGTTAGATCCTAAGACATTGGCCAGATAGTCACACAAATCCGGGAGTCCTCGTATTCCGACTAGTGGTGCGAAGGAAAATATTGCCAGCCCCTGAACATGATCCTTTTCTAGACACCTTTGTCTTTTGGAAAATCCTCTAATAACTCCCTTGGGTTCTACATAGTTTGTAAAATTTAATAATTATTAAGGATTAAATGAGGAACCAATGCTCTGATACCAAATGTAACGACCCCGCCTCCCGGTAACCCCCAATTAAGGGAGACCAAGAGGTCAGAGCTGTTATCCCAATTTCCCAGATCAAAGGTTCGACAAATAATCAGTAATAATTATTAAATTCTACCAAGACTATACTGAAAGCTGGAATAAAATAAAACTTTGCATACCTTTTTCAAAAAATTGGATATCTACTTCTATCCACAACTGGAGTCTATTCTAACTAATTCTTCTTTCACTTTAATTCTTATTTTCACAATATGCCACTTTACTGTTTGTCCTTTTCAATTTGTACCTAAAACGCTGACAAACAAAACTTCGGTCAGCATAAATGAATATGCTGATATGTGGGGACAACCAAAATTTCACAAATATGGCTAACAATCTAAATATCACAATCAAGTTAATTAACAAGCCAATTTACGCTTTCAATGCGACATTCTCCACCACTTTTGCCCTAACCCTGGAATACCCTCTTTAGGGTTTCTCTTTTGCCATTGACTTAAGGCCACCTTCTCAATCCCGAGCTTTGTTCTCGGGGTCACCTCTCATGGTGCCCATTAGTCATGCAACAAAGACCACCTTCTCAATCCTGAGCTTGGTGTCTGGGGTTACCACTCATGGTACCCATGGGTCTTCCCTCCTGGGCTTGACCTTTTTGCATCATCCATTAGGGTGGCATGTAGGTGCGAGAATACACACTTATATTATAATTGTGATAATCATAGTGACTTTATGATTTGCAAGTATGAACTTCCAAACTGATAGGTTGCATTCAATGCGATTAATCATCTGGAAAACCTTCGAGAAACTAATGCCATTAACCATAATTAACCACATACCTGTCAGGATGACTTGAGTGTAGAAATAATCCAACTAATCAAGTAATCCAATAAACAAGCAAGTACACAAGATGACCATGAAATATGCATCTAATTTTTCCTATCATTGATCATGCCATCAATGTCTATTAAACCTAGCTCGCTTCCTAGGGTTTCTAATCAACTTTTAGGGTTTTCATTGCAATTAGGGTTTTTCTTTCACTTTTATTACTACAAACCCTAATTTAGCAAAACAACTCACAAACCCTAAGGATCATAACATATCTCATCTAACAGACTAGGATCATCATTTAACAACATATTTTCACATATTTTGAATTAAATATGATCTTTTCCTCTTTTACCCTAAATTAAGGTTTCTAAATGCTTTATCATTCATAATTGGTGTAAAACCCTAAACCATGCAATAATTCATCTAGATCAGGTTCAAGTTCATCATTAAAGTTTCAACAGGTTACTATTACTTAATTTCACCAATTCAGCATCATGAACTTAACCAATAATTTCAATTAGGGTTTCTAACATAATTTCAAAGCACTTTTCATTAACTTAGCATACTTTTGCAAATAGGAACAAAATCACTCTTTAAAAGTATTTTTATTGGATTTTACGTGTTCTCTTGATCAATTTTCATATTTTGCATGTTTCCATCGGGGCTACCAATAATTATATATGATTTTTGCAAGAATTCACTTACTTGAACCAATGGGAGGTTGCCACGTCAGCCTTCCCCTTGCAATACGTAGCCCGACCGAAACATAATGAAAAGACTCTTATGCCCCCACATGGCTTCCTAGTTCAGTAGTACTCGGAGGGGCAACATCATCCAACACCACCCGTCATCCCTTTCCTTGCGAACCCTAGCGATGTCGTTGGGTCGGGGGTCTGTTGCCATCTTGCTTCCCCTCCCTAGGGCTCAAAGGGCATCTGCGAGGGTCCTTTCACCTCTGCCGCTCTCCGCCGCACCCACAGAGGCCCCAAGCCATGGCCGAGGTGGCCGGGGTCAAGTTTGCGGCTGCTTCTTCGTCAGCTGGCCTTTGCAGGCATGCAGCAGGTGGCTGGAGCAAGAAGCCCGCGCATCTCGGCAACCCCGTTGCCGCTCAGACCCCTAAGAGCATCCAGGAACTCCTCAACCTCGCTCCCTTCGCTCGTGTCTACTTCTAGGATTCCACCATCAAACCGTTCAAGATCATGAAGGAGGCAAAGAGGGAAGAAGGTTGCATGATGGTTGGGATGCCCTGAATCCTCTTGGACTTGAGGCTAAGGGTGTAAACCTTATATAGGGGAGAATAGCAACACCCTTGGATTCTTAACCATGAGACCCAAGACCCTTCCCCACTAGGAAACCATATTCCTTCATTAAGAAGCAATCCTCTCTCTCTTCATTATCTTCTTAGATAAACTATATTCTTTGGATATTTAGGAATTTGAAAATTCTCTCTCTTATTCTCTTTATGCTTAACTTTTAATCCATTGGCACGAAATTATACTTTCTTATAGTAGAAAATACCTCTTTTTAATAATACCACAAAATTCATTAATTATGTATCACATTATCCTCTTATTTTGGATTATTTGTTTTTTTTTTTCACTTTTTTTCTTCTCTATTGGGAATCCTTGGATCCCAAGAAATCCTATTATCTCGACCTTTTTAAGGATACTTATTATCCTTCTAGATGCATCCACATCATTTTTCATCATCTTACTTATTTCTTTATTAAGAAATTTCTTTTCAAGGATTTCTCTTTATCTTTCATTTCCTTTTTCCTCTTTTCGTATTTCTTTTATTAGAAATCACATAGAAACGAAATTTATTTAATTGTGGCCATTAATTCCACTTTCTAGAGATTTCTATGTATTTCTCATAATTACTTTGCTTAATATCAATTATCTTGTATCTTTTCCTTTGATTTGGACTTTTCTTCATTTCTTCTCTTTTATATCCATTATTGGATTAATTTGATAATAGAAATTATGAAATTCCTATCAAAAGGGAGATTTGCAAAGAAATCCATCTTTTAAAGCAAAGCATACAAACTTTTCAATTAAGTCCATATTCACAAAATCTTTACAATTCAATTATGAAAACATATGCAAAATTGAGGTTGTAACAGGTGCCACTTCATTGGAAAAGAAAAAACTTTTCAACAATCTTAGAGTTAACAAAGCACAAGACAATCTTGAAAAATTATAAAAAGCAAGTGCAAGATGCATATGTAGAAGATAAAGTCCCCACTTTTATCCCATGACTTTAGACGTGATTTTACTTCCTCACTCAAGTATGATCTACATATAAGAGGTTGGTCCTTAGATTCTGTATGGCATAATGGTGCTCATCATGGGGCTAACCCATGTTCTTCAGATATGGGTACTGCTCCTGATATGCCTCGTGACTATGATGGCTGTAATCAATAGGGAGTTCTAGGAGAGGGGGGTATCCTCAAGGACTTCTGATGTTCAACTTAAAGATGCACTAATACCTTTAACCCCACTCCACTTTTAGGGATCCAATGCGAGTGTTGGTACTCATTCTATGACACATGGGTTTGTAGGTGTGCATTTTGCAAGTGTAAGATTTTAATATCTTCTTAAGGAAGCCCACAATAATAAAGCATGAAAGATAAATGATAGACACATGAGAGAATAATCATGCAATTATTAAGGAAGATAAGATCTTTCTATTTTGAATAGCTATCTCATCCTTTTCTCTCTTTCCTTATTATAGATTTTTATAAGTATTTAAAAAGGAAGGGATGCATAGGCTAACCCTAAAAATGATAATTGATAGAAAACATGGCATTTTTATACTGCTAAAATTGAAGCAATGCCAAAACAAAAGTGTATATTTTCATTGGTGGAACCTATTATCCTTCCAACCTTATTAAGATTTAGAAAAATAAAAGACAGTGATAAAGAAAAAAAATTCATTTTTATTGGAGAAATAGAGTGTTCCATCATTTTTTTGTAGGGTCCTTATATTGCTCTGATTCACTATCAATTTTTCTTTGGAAAAAATCTAGACTGTAGAAAAAATATAAAGAACATAAGAAAACTTGATGAAAAAACATAACCCTCGATCGACCATCAAAACAAGAGATGAAAAAAAAGAAAAATGCAACATGGATCGTCTGACATCCCTAATGGAATCGCCAAACTATTGTACCCAGCTCAAAAAATCTAATGGATGCTACAATCATGGAAACAACAAAAAGGAGTCGCCAAACTATTGTACCTGGCTCAAAAAAACCAATGGATGCTACAGTCATGGAAACAAAAAAAAGAAATAAGAGAATAATAAATTTCTAAATCTTAGGGTCACCACCCAGTTTTATACATAAAATAAGGAAAAAAACAAAATTGGTGTTTGTACCAACGGGAAAATACATAAAATCCAATTTTGACTCCACCCAAGGATGGATAAGAAAGGTATATATTAATTTAGAGGCCAGATTCAGCGATCTTATTATGAGTGGGGAAGGTGTTAGTAATCCTATATTGCCCAATGAATGTATTGCAACTTTTTTAATCATATTAGATGAAAATAGCAGTAATTGAGGTTATTGTTAAGAAAATGGCGGAAAGCATGATAAAAAGAAATTTTTTTATGTTGGTAGACCTTTGGGATGGAGATGGTTGTGGCTTTCCCATCATATCCCTGAAGGTCCTAAGTTTTAGGTGTGTTGTGGTCTCAATCGCCTCATGATCTCCTACAACAAAGATCCATCATTTGCGGTTAGGATCAATGCGTAGGAAGAGAGAGAGGGAGAGGCAAGATAGATAGATCCAATACAAAAAGATCAAATCTTTGAGAAAGCACGTGAAAATATGAACAATTATGAACACATTAATAAAATAAGTAATATATAATATGAATATAATATACAAAGCATCAATTATTTTTGAGCAACCTACCGGGGTTAGAAAAGAAGTTGGTGTTAAAGGAAGGATCTTCTAATCACATGTATAAAATAAAAGGAAGAGACAGTCATTTCTTTCTCTTCAAGAAAGACGAGAAAGGCTTGGAAGACACTGGGTTGGGGGGGTTATAGGTGGATTCCAGGGTTTGGGGTTTCTAACTAGAAGATTTTGGAAGAGGAAACATATTGTGCTAATGCTTCACGTGGTGTGACCCGCGGATTCGAGGGCATTCACCACGTCACACTGACAGATTGTGCTAATGCTTCATGTGGTGTGACCCGCAGATTCGAGGGCATTCACCACGTCACACTGACGAATTGCTTTGATCCACCCAGTGGTCCGTCATGGATAAAGTTGATTTTCTCAATTTATGCATATTTTAGGAAAATTTTGGAGAAAATCATGGAAAAGGATGATTTCAAATAAAATTCAAATAGAATAATGAAGGAGATAGAAAAGGCATTAATTTAGATTTATCATTCATTATTTTCCAGAAGATATGTATTTTTGTGTGGATAAAGGCAATGCTATTATCAGTTCAAAAAAGGAAAATATTTAATTCAAAAAATTCAACCAGGATATGTAAAAATACTATAAAAATAGAAATAATGTGCAAATTGCACTTAAGTCTAGATAAAAGATTTTATTCACGGAAAGCTTGAAATGGCTTAAAGTGGGTGATAATGGGCAAATTGAATAGGCATAAAAAGTGAAAAAAGGTAAAATATGGAAAAATGGAACAAACTCCATCATTAGCCATATAATTAACATTTAAACATAATTTTATACGTAGTGAACAAAATAGGGTGTCAACAATGACCTATTGCACTCAAATAAAAATTATAGAATTAATTTGCTTGGTGAGGTTGTCAAACTTTGCATTGAGAAAGAAATAGACTCAACCTTATGGATTCTATTCTATGATGTACAACCCTTACATATTGGTTCATTAATACTGCTTCAATCAAATTTCTACCTTCACTTGCATTCTTTGTCAAGAAATATCATGCAATGATTGCAATAATGGTGGAAGTGGTATTGTGTGATAAACCTGTAATACTCAGGCCCATTGGCCAAGGCTTAAGAAATTTTTTAGGAATGACGTATGACCCCACAAACAACCACTGACGTGAACTACACACTTTTCCCTCACTAATACACAATTCAAGATCAACTGCCCAACTAGTCACCCATCCTAGTACTACTCCAAGCTAAACATGCTTAACTTTGGAGTTTCATGATGGGCTCCCTAAAAAGGAGATGAAACTTGGTGATATGGGTAGTCCAGTCATTCCTTTCAAGATTATTTTATCTAAGGCCTCAAATACTAAGATGTTACAACCTCCACCACTTAGATTCTTGACATCCTCACTAAGGCTCAACTATATGACCTCATAATCATTCTACATTTTAGTTTAGACCTAGATTGACCCATGTACACCCAGCTCCCAATCACAGCTACCAATGCAAGGGTGCCTACATCACCATGGACAACCCTTTCTAGTCCCACCTACTACAGGGTGCTTGTCTCTAATACCATTTGTAACATCCATGCCCAGTGCCCAAGGCTTGAGTATACTTTGAAGAGTGACGATTGCCCCATAGACCACCATTGGACTTAATTGCATGCTTTGTCCTCACTCACGCACAAGCCAAGATCAACTTCCCAACTAGTTACCCATGCTGATACTAATCCTAGATGAAAACACTTACTTTTTGAGTTCTTAGTGATGGGCAACCTGAAAAGGTGGTGCACCTTAATAATATGAGTAGTTCAATCATTCCTTTTAAGATTATTTTATCTTATGACTCAAATATTAGGACATTAAAAACCACTATATAATGTACAAATTTGTGTTCACTTAGATAGATTGTGGTATGGACACCTCTTATGTAATTCCTTATACCTCTTCCAAGCATCATATGATGTCTATCCAACTTGTTTCTCAAAGTTGGAGTTTTTTAAGATCTCATTAGTTTTACTTGGTGGAAAGAATTTCTACACTACTATGATCAAAAAATCATTCCAAATATACATTGATCCTTTTTCCATGCCTTGGAACTACTTCTTGGGTAGTACACATTGAGTGAATGGGGAGAGGTGGATACACAAACTGCCAATCATTATCTTGTCTATATCAATCAACTTTATAAAATTATCCCCATGAAAATTCAATTTTACATTTGCTAGGCACAAGTACTAGCTCTCCTACATCATGCCAATTAGATCGGGATCAGATTTTAAAAAGACAACATATACAATGGGTCATATGATCAATGAAATACTCATTGGGATGAGGGAAGGTGTAGTATAGTAGTGCACTTTTGTCATTCCACATTTGTAATGCAATCTCAACAATTGATGACCTTCATAGATTTGGTTATGTGTATCTAATGAAAAACGAGTAAGAACCCATTGAAAAGATCAAGGAATTCATGAATGAAGTACATAATCAACTTGTTAAAAGAATTGAATTAATTCAATAAGATTGAGGTGTTTAATACTTACGCCAAGAGTTTGAGGCCCTTTTGAGGGATTGTGGTACTGTATCACAATGGAATCCACCTCGATCACCACAACATAATGGTGTGTTGAAAGAAGGAATGCTACCCTATTGAACATAGATCCATGATGAGTTTTACTATTCTTAAAACTCCTCTTTGGGGATATTTTTTAGAAACCACAACACTTACTATCAACTGCGACCTTCTAAATTAATTCATAAGACACCATATGTAATATGGACCAAATAATGTCCCGATATTTCTTTTATGAATATTTAGGGATGTGAAACTTATTTCAAGAAACAATTTTATGAAAAGCTTGGACCCAAATATGACAAACACATTTTTTTGGATATCTAAGGAAGCCAAGGGGATATTACTTCAATATTCCATTTGAAAACAAAGTGTTTGTTGCTAGAACTGTTGTATTCCTTGAAAAGGAGTTTATTTCCAGAGAAACCAATATGAGGAAAATAGAACTTGAAGAAGTTCAAGTCTAACAAGATAATGTTGAAGCCATGGAGGTTGATAAGGAACCATAGGAATCCCAAGTTGGTGTGGAATCCAAAGTTCCTATAACATAGGAACATCGAAGATCTAGTAGGGAAAATCTTGAGCTAGAGATATATGGATTTCTTATGACTCAAGAAGATAATGTGTTGGTCATTGATGATGATGAACCAACAACATACAATGAGGCAATTGAGGGACAAAGTTTTGAGAAATTGCTAAAATCCATGAGATATGCGATGGAGTCCATGTAAACTAATAAGGTACAAACCCTGGTGGATCCACCTAAAGGGGTAAAACACATAGGGTACAAATGGATCTTCAAAAGGAAGACCAACATGGATGGTGCTGTAAAAACCTACAAAGGTCAATAGATAACAAAAGGTTTCAAACAAGTTCAAGGTGTTGACTATGATGAATCTTTTTCATAGATTTCCGTGGTTAAATCCCTCAAGATCATGCTTGACATTGCATCTTAACATCATTACAAAATATAGAAAATGGAAGTAAAAACTATATTCCTTAACGGGTATATGCTTGAGGATGTGTGCCTGACACAACTCAAAGGTTTTCTCGCTCAAAATGAAGCTGAAAAAGTTTGTGAGATACAAAGGTCAATATATGGATTGAAGTGAGGATCTCGATGATGAAATCTTCATTTTGATTAGACAATCAAATATTGGCTTTATAAAAAATGAAGATCAATCTTGTGTTTACAAGAAGGTTAGTGGGAGTATAATTGTATTTCTCATAATCTTTGTAGATGGCATATTATCGATGGGGGAATGATATCCCTACACTATAAATGGTTAAAACATGGATGGGAAATACCTTCTCCATGAAGGACTCAGGGGAAGAATATTATATAGTAGGAACCATGATGTATAGGGATAGACCTAGAAGGGTTCTTGGTAAAAGTCAAAGTACATACATTGACAAAGTGCTAAAAATGTTTAGCATGCAAGAGTCTTAGAGAGAGAATTTACCCATGTCCTATAGAATAAATCTCTCTAGAGATCAATGTCCCAACTATTATGAAGAGAGGGAATACATGAATAAAAATCCATATGTATTTGTAAGGATCTATCATGTATGCAATATTACATACACTTCTTAATGTCTCGTATGCTTTAAACATGATGAGTAGGTATCACTCAAATCCCAGTGAAAGTGACTAGACTGTTATAAATAATATCCATAAGTACTTGAGAAGGACTAAGGATCAACTCCTCATTTATGGTGGAGAAAAACTTGGGTGTAAAAGGTTACAATGATGCAAGCTTCCAAATCAACATGGATGACTACTGATCGCAATCCATTTTGTGTTCTGCCTCAAATCCTAGAGCTGTGAACTAGAAAATTTCCAAACAAGAGATAGTATATGATTCTATAATAGACATTGAGTACATTATCGCCTCAAGCATAGCCAAGGAATATGTATGGATCAAAAAGTTCATTGGTGAACTAAGAGTGGTTCCATCCATTGAAGGTGAAATCAAGCTCTAGTGATTTGACAATGGTGCCATTGCCCAAGTTGAGGAACCTAGATCCCATCCAATTTCCAAGCATATATACAATGCTACCATCCCATTTGGGAGATTTTACAAGGAGATGTGAAGATTTGCAAAGTGCCAACTGAAAGCAATGTTTCTAATCCCCCGAGTAAGGAATTTTCACAACACAAGCATGTTGGTCATGTTTGATTGATTAGACGTAGCTTAATGAATGATGGGATCTAGTGCAACTGGTAGACTGTTAGTTATATGCCCTAAGAGTAATCATTTAATGATTGTAAAAAGGATATTTTGAATTTGATTTGATTATTAGTAAAAAGGCAATTCCACTTATTATGTTTGTTTCTATATCAAGATAATGAATAAACCTAGTAACACCCTAAGATTTTTTTGACTTGATGATATGGTTTGGGATGAGGACCAAGATGAGATCATATGTATACTTCAGAGTAAAAATTCTTGTTATGTTTCTAGTCAGTTATTAATGTGGATTTTATGGGACAATAATAATACATAAGAGTAGTTATGTGACAATGGTGAGTATGATCCTCAAACATGAAGTCATTGCAGCAATTGTGTCTTGTTTTGTGTACTTTGACAGTAGCCTAATGTGACTTTGAATAAGGGCTGCCAAAACAGTGGTGATTTGGTGCATCGTCACACTTCTAGATTATTGTGAATGATTTATATGAAATTTGTCCATCCTTTGGCATGATATCCCGACTACATGATAAGAGAGAGTATGGAAAAATATGGTTGTACTCATGTGCGCCAATATATTATATTGATCTCATGATATATCAAATAGTTTTCTCTAGTTCAGGGATCCTAGATTGAATGATAAGAGTATGAAAATTCCATTCCTTAGTTTCAATCCAGATATCTATAACAAGGGATTATTAGTCTTTATAATACTAATCACAACACTAGATCATAGTTGTTATCCAACTTCTCCAATTACTTGGGTGGAAATTAAGTCCTGATAGATACCAATCATTGTTTGTGAAGTCATGATACAATTATAGACATCACTACTAACATGATTTGGAGCCTATTGGGCCATACACAAAGAATTTATAGGGAAGATGACTATAATTATGGGCATATGATTAAGTGGTTGCGAAATGGTTTATGAAACTAATTAATTCATTAATGGGATGACTGGAAGCCAATCGGTCAACTAGATGGGTCAAGTAACTCAATTGGACTCAGTCTAGAAACCTAACTAGATTGAGTCCAACAACCCAACTGAACTAAGTCCAATCACTAAACTGGGTCTAGCGGCCCAACTGGGCTAGGCCTAGTCGGCAAGTGGACAAAGCCTAGCTGATCGAGTGGACCGAGTCCAATCGCTCGGATGGAATGTCTAAGGGTAGGATGTTGCAAAATGGATGATGTGCCATTTCATTTCTCAGGGTTTATTACATACACTACTTCCCTACCTTTCCTATATATAGGGCCATGTTGGCTAGGGTTTTGGTTAAAACCTTGGACACAACTTATGTCTCTTGTGTGGAAACTTTTGGGAGATAAGAGGAGGCACCTTTGAGATGTGTTTGACCTATCTTAATTCCTATTAATGAAATAAGGGGAGAGGAGAGGTTGTGTAATTCTAGCACATTGCCAAAGATAATGAAACTATTTACAGACTAGCTCTTTGAGCACAACATGGAGTTCCCTATCATCTACATGGATGGCATAAAGACATGAACGCGTTGGTGGCCACCTTGGGAGATCTTATTCTAAACCATAATACTTATCCATTCTTGTGAGCTTTTTTATTGACCATTATGAAGGTATAAACTCATAAACCTTCCGTCCTTCTATATCATTGTTGACGAGATCCATAGATGGATATGCGCAGATACAAAATTATTGTTTACTGCTTCTTCTACACATGTCACTCTCTCTTTTTGTGGATTCCTATAGTTGCTATTATGAAGAGAAAGTAGTACCATCCCTAGTGTGTGGGGATAGCCATGTTACCCATTTTGTTCTTTTTACAACAACTTTACTTGTAGGAACTATGTTATTTTTGAATCAAATACTTGTTACCTTACTTTTGTAGTTGGTTGACAAATCTGCATGTATATTATATTGGATGTACAAAACTTTGAACCTAATATCTAGCATGTATTTGTACCAGGTCTAATCCTTTATGAGAACTTTAGGTAGGTATCTTTTGAGGTGATGGGTAGATAACCTATAGGTAACATAACGGCATGCTTAGAGTGAAATATGTTTAGATGTAACTCTTATTCTGAATGGATTGGATTTACCCAGCCTCAACATATGTCTATCCATGATAATCTATGATGCATTGAGAATGAGAACATGGGTACCTCTGGTGAAACCCATCCACCCTAATGTTTTCATCCATTGATAATTCTAATATTTTATTTAGCCTTTTTATTACAATCTTAGCAAAATCAACCAACAATCAAATTTTGTGATATTAACTAGTTACATTGTGGTTACATTGAGAAATGATTCTTAAATGTGTCATCCCTTGGGTTTTATTCTAGACCATATTGTGATAAGATCCATCTGCTTGAGGGTGGGATTGCTGTAAACTAGGGTTAGGTAAAATCTAGGGATTTCATCCGTAGAGAATTTTCCATCTGCAATTTATCCAAAATCAAATTTTGGCATTGTTATCGAGAATAAAGTAATTTATGATCAAGTTAACTAACTTAGATTAGTTAGTACTTTTATTAAATTGATCATAATGAAAACCTACTTGAATCTAATCTTTTTTCAACCTCTGATTTGTGGTTGCCTGCCTTTATCACGTAACATTTATGGTGTATGCGATGTCTTGTTGTGTCAATCTCATCATAGACTTTGATAGTGAGATAGAAAGAACCCACCACATGCTCATTTATGCATAGACAAGACTGTAGAAGAAGAAATCAATCATAGAGTGCAAGCAACATTTAGAGAACAAAGAGAGATACTCTAGAAGAAACTAGAGTTTCTATAGATGGAGAGTTGTGATTGGATAAAGATGTAGAAAGACAAAGAGATATATGAGAGTTATATATTCATAAAGATGCAAATGTCTTCCACCTAGTCTTTGAACTAGTTATCAAGGCACATAATTACAAAAGCAAGACGTAGTGAGTGACAATGATGCAAAACAACACCTTTTATGGAAGAGTTGGCAAGGATATACAAAACCATATATAGAAGTTCCCAGATCTCTATCGACTAATCAAGAAAGCTAGCATGATAGTAGAATCCATCAATATAGCTATTTTACTACTTGCTCACATAACAAGATGGGGTGTGGTACTGATGTGGCTTTTACTGCACCAACAAATTCAGCTAGGGTTAAAATTCACAAGTTTTTATCAAGACAACATGCAATAATACTACCCGCAAGTGGACGGGTCTTATCACAATATAGTTAACAATTGAATCTTAAGAGATAACATTTTTGAGAATCTTCTATCTTGTATCCAATTGAACTAAAAATAATATTTAGAACCAAGAGTTTATTTGATTTGAATGAAAGAAAAAGTAAAAGAGTAGAAATAAACATGGTCTAGATTAATAATGGAATTCACTAGGGCAGAATCGGGTTTCACCGCCACTACACACTCATACACATCCATAAAAAATTTGGGCTTGATAAAACCATTAAAATGGAAAAAAAATCAAGATCACCCGTTAGGTGTGAGAGATCACTTAGATATCCCAGTGAGACTAATGTCTCATTGCTCATGGGTCATGTAGCTACTGCTCCAGAGATATCCCTTAGAAAGTTCTTGTCTAGGCATGAACCAAGTTAATCGATATTCAAAACCAAATAATTGAAGTTCTCACAACATAGGAATATAATAGATCATGTAGAGTAGGTGATCAATCCAAAAAACATACATAAAACAATTAAAATTGAATTGAAAGAGTTAGTAAAAGCCATGGAACATTTAGGAATGGACATGCAAGAGAAGGTAGTGGGGATAGTACATGCACCCCAATAAGAAAGAATACTCTCTCTTCATGATAGAAATAGAAGAAAACAAGAGAGAGAGAAGATCAACCATGGTCATGGTGAAGAAGAAGATCGTGGATTGATGGAGAAGCAATCTTCTATTTTGTTGATGAGGATGATCTAACCAAAGAAGAAGGGAGGCATCGACAGATGGTGTCAATGGAAATCTACTCTTCTTTCATCTCTTCACTCTTCTAACTCTACTTCTCTAGAGAAGGAGAGGTAGATGGGTGGATGAATTAAGGGCGATTGAGATCTGAACCCAACCAATTTTGTGGTTAGAGGACAAATATTGATGGAGAGGAGGAGATCGAAGCACGACGATGGAGATCATCTCCCTTGGATATAGCTAGTGTAGTACCTTGAAAACATCATGGAGAAGGAGCGATCCCCCTTAATGGAGGAGGGTGTTTGCTATAGTATTATATAGGGTATGGAGAAGCTGATGTGCTTCAATCGACAAGGTTGGAACACCATCATTAGACGGGTGCATAGGGGTCATTGGGGGTGTTGTGAACAACAGACCCATCAAGATGGATTTTTTTGGGTTACATGTTCCTTGTCAAGATAGATTTCATAAATCTCATCTGGGCTTGGATGCACTTATCCATCCATTGAAAAGATCTGAAGTCCCGTCGGGCAATGAAGAGACTGATTGATGGCTTGATGCAGATGCTCTATTGGATGACGGGATTGGGACTCTCATCAGGGGCATGTCTGCCGGTCTTGGGTTCTCAGAGTCTTCAATGATAGACATGGGTACTCAGTTTCATCGAGCTTGGGTTCTCGTCAGGTGATAGGATTTTTCCAAGGTACCACTCGTTGGTTGACTAGAGGACTTCTTGTCGGGGTCCAGACTTTGGCGGTCGATTGCCTGACTACCCAGGAGCCAACCCACCTAGGGGTGGGTATTGATAGACCATCAGGGGTTAACATCGATGACTTAAGTTAATGAGAACCTAGGTCAATGAAGGGATTGATGATGGAAAATCCTACCATGGAAACCAATGCATTTGATCAAAACCCTAAATATTCACATAAATCTAAGGAAAACTATGTAAGAGAAAATTTAAAGGTAAATCAAAGGATCTAAGTGCAAAATAGGGATACAAATTTGACTGAAACTAAGATGAATATGTATTCATCAGGTACAACTCCCTTGAAGAGAAAAACAATGATGCTTGAGAGGAACTTGAAAACAAGCTCCAGGAGAAGTCTTTTCTGAGCTCACTCACTTAACCAAATCTGAGGGTAGATCATCTAGTTTGCAAAAATCCCTGAATAATCTTTCTTTGAATCCCAAGAAAAATTTAATAAGTTATTGCACATATTCCATACTTATTAGATTTCCTCTGTACAACTTGTAGAAAGCTTCTAATAGGGAGTGATGATGAAATCAAGTAGTTGCTTTATGCCACTTCTAAATGAAACTTCTTGAGGTGAGTCTTTGATGATGCATGGGATGTTGTGAGTATGGGAGTAGTAAACTAGGAAAACTGGGGTACATTAGGCAAGATAGGAGCTTACAAGGTTGCTATGGTGAAAGATAAGTTTGAGATGAAGGCTATTGCTAAATAATTGAAGCTACTTTCTAATGAAAAGACAACCTTGAGTCATCCTTCTAGAGGGATGCATAGAGAGTTTCATCTCCTTTTCAAGCTAAGGTAGTCCTATATGTCTATTAGTTCTATAGGGAAGAGGGGCACACCAGTCTAGACTGAAACCATCTCTACCATATTCACTAAACATACACCAACCTAAATTTGAAAACAACCCTATCATTGAACAAGTCAATGTTATAAAATCTATTCTAGGAAAGGGGTACCGAAACCCCAGCAAGCTAAGAAATCATCCAGGTTTCCATAGGGTAACCCATACAAAGAAGATAACAATCATCATCTCATGCAAGGACTAAATCTAAGACAAGTTTGAGGTCCTCTAGGGTTCCAACAAAACCAAAACTTCTAACAAAGTAATTTCATTCATAGACAATTTTGCAACACCTTCAATCAAAACAATAACTACAAGAATATGGACAAATTCCCTCAGGGAAGGGCAACTGATCGAGCATGCTGATTTCAAATGATCAAGGTCACCTACGTGAGATTCATAATGTATTGACAAGTCAACAATCATACAAGAAGGCTATAGAGGCTCAACTCATGTATCTCTACATCTGTTCATCCTCCTATGTTCTTTCACTAGTTAGACTAAAAACAAGATAAAGCATGAGAAGTAGTTGAAGGTTGTGACCACATGATCTAGGTTTGTGCTTCTAGAACCTACCAATCCAACTACAAAGCAAGTAATAATTGATGATGACGAGACAATGTAGTCATCCCACAAGATACAACAATTGATCATGTGTAGATGCGACAAAGCATAGAAGAATTGTATACACATTCACAAAAGAAGCTGCTTTACCCAGAGATACCACACCGATGACCCATGTGGTTCCTATCTACAAGACACATCCTCCCTACCAGATACGACTAGCTCAGACATGACTTGACTTGAGATTCATGAATTTCAAGGAAGCATTAAAGAAGTTGCATGTCAACATCCCATTCCTTGATGCTTAGCATAGATCCTCTCTTGGTCCAAATTCTATAAGGTGATACTCACTTGGAAGTACACAATAGATGAATATGAAACTGTGAAAATGGTGAGGACAACACCAGTCATTATCTATAAAAAAATTCCTAGATAACTCACAAATTTAGGATCATTTGACATCTCTTGCTTTGTTAGGGACTCTATGTGCCAAAATGGTTTAGCTAACCTCAAGGCAAGTATTTCCATTATGCCCTATAGTTTATGGAACATGCTTCACTTCATTAACATCCTACCTATAGAGATTCTGATATAATTTACTAGCTCTTCTATGACAACCACTATGGAGATTTTAAAAGACATCATTATGATAGAGGGCCCCAAATCTTATGCCCCTTGTGATTTTGTCATCATGGACATAAAGGAGGATGCTCGATATACTCTCATATTGAACATCCCATTTCTTGCAATAAACAACCACTATGGATATTTTAAAAGACATCCTTATGATAGAGGGCCCCAAATCTTATGCCGCTTGTGATTTTTTCATCATGGACATAAAGGAAGATGCTCGATACAACCTCATATTTAACATCCCATTTCTTGAAATAACTTGACCCCTCATACATGTTGATTCAAGAATTTTGACATTTGGGCTTGATACACTCAATTTCAAAGTGTTTCAGAGTGACAAGGGTCCTTTTTTTAGGAAACTTTTTCCTCATGGAAGACATTGATAGAATGGATAAAAAAAGGTAGGAGATGCCTACTTTAGAAGACCCTCTTGATACAATATCATTGAAATGCTCACAAGCTAAATGATGAACAAGTGGAGCAAATTCTCTTTCACTTAGACAATACAAAGGAAGATCGTAATGTACATTTGAAGAGGTCAAATCTATATCAATCATTAAAGAAGATGACAAGGAACCCACCACACCATAAAAGAAGACTCTATTTGAGGGTCTTAAATGTCTTTCTAGACAAGTAGGAGGTATTCCCAGTATCATTAATGCATATATCACATTGAGAAAGAGGACATGTTGTTGATTGAATAAATGAAGAGGTGAAAAGCATTAGGATATAAGATGATCAACCTGACCAGAGTTAGACAATCTCTCCACATGCATATAATTAGTATTATTGATAATTACAAACCATCCATCAAGCTCCAATGAAAGTTAAAACTGATTCTAAAGGGGTCGTGCACAAGGAAGAGATAAAACTACAACTATCCATGATCATTTATCCCATTTATGATTCACCTTGGTTGAGTCCTATGCAAGTAATAATGAATAAGGGAGATATGTACAATTGTTTTGAATAAGAACAATGTGATTTTTCCAACCCACACCATTATTGGGTGGCACATGTGCATCGATTATTTCAAGTTCTACATTGCTACTTGGAAGTACCACTTCCCATTGCCATTCTTGATCAAGTCCAGAAGATGCTTGTTTACATGGAATTCTTATATTACTTGGAGGGGCACTCTAGCTTCTACTAGATCCCCATCCACCTCAATGATCAAGAAAAAAAACATTCACTTGTCCCTTTGGCACGAATGCTTTCCACTAAATTACCTTTGACTATGCAATGCACCTGACTCTTTCTAGTGCTGCATGTCCACCATATTTTTCAGCATTATTGAGATGATAATCATAATCTTCATGGATAATTTCTCTATCTATGGAGATTCTTTTGATGAATGCCTGCATCATCATTTCATGGTACTAGAATGATGTGAATAAGCACATCTGGTTCTTAGCTGGGAACAATGTCACTTCATGGTGAAGGAGGACATTGTTCTAGGACATTATGTCAGGTGTAGAGGCATCAAGGTATACAAACCAATGATATAGGTTAGGACCAAACTATCTCCTCCAACTTCTATCAAAGAAGTTTGGACATTTATGTGATATACTATTTCTATGGGAGGTTCATACACAACTTTGACAAGATCACTACACCTCTTGTAAATCTTCTCCAGAAGGATTCATATTTTATCTTGAAGTCTGACGGCATAAAGATCTTCACCATCCTAAATGAATATCTCATTTATACTCTATCTTTCATGCCATATATTGGTCCCTTCTAGTTAAAATAATGATTGACTAGTGACTACATGGTGGGTGCACTTATGAGGTAGACCTTAGAAAAGAGGCATCATGTCATTTACTATAGTAGTAATGCTCTGGATGATGTGTAGAAAAATTATGCAACCATTCAAAAGTAGATTCTCACTATTGTATATGCCTTTGACAAAATTTTCTCCTATCTGATAAGCTTGTAAGTCATCTACACTATCCATGTTTTTATCAAGTACTTAATGTCAAAAAAGGATGAGAAGCCTAGATTGATCAGGTGGATCCTACAACAATGAGAGTTTAATCTAGAAATAAAAGACAAAACAAGAATTGAAAATGATATTGCTAATCATCTCAACATGTTAGAAATCCAAGACAATGACCTAGTCCCTATCAATGACTCTTTTCCTGGAGACCAAAGACTAAATGTAAGGACATTTAGTCCATGGTATTTTGATTTTGTGAACTACCTATCTATGATATTTATTCATCCAGATTACATTGGGAAAAAAGAGAAGTTTATGTCTAATGTCCACCACTACTTTTGGGATGAGACTTATTTATTCTAGTTGTGTTTGTATGACCTTTATTGTGATACATATCCAAGGATGAATCTCCTCTCATTCTTGAACAATGTCATTCTGACCTAACTGGAGGTCGCATGAGTCCAAACAAGACTATTTCTAAGGTTCTTCAATGTGGGTTCTTTTGGCCCTCTATATTCAAGGATGACCAAAACTACATCAAGTCCTACAATTAGTGTTAAGAAACTAGAAACATCTCTAGGAGAGATGAGATTCCACTTCAACCTTTACAAGAAGTGGAGATCTTTGATGTTTGGGGGTGTGGACTACTTGGGTACATTTTACTCCTCCTATGACGTCTCCTACATTGGTTTTGGTTGCTTATATTTTAGAATAGGTCAATCCATCCCCACAGTTTCTAGTGACTCCAGACTAGTCATCAAGATTTTCAAAGACATCATCTTTCCATTCTTCAGATTCCTACACACTATATTTTTGATGGAGGATATCACTTTTTAAAACACAATCTTGAAGCATACCTTCACAAGTATGGCGTCTCTCAGCAAATGGATACTTTTACAAAAATATGGAGGTAGGGGTTATAGAGGAATTAAAATATTGAACATAGTTGCAGTAGAAGTGAGGGTTTATGGAATGGATTAAATAATGTACTTGACACTTGACATTCAATAGTGTTCCCAAAGACCTGAACACCAGAGACATAATACATCAACCTTATTTCATTTCGTGGAAGCAATGTACCATAGCAATCCAACCCTTGAGTGATAGGTCACGAGATATAATGATATAACTCCCATGAAGAAAATGCATAGACAATATGATGCCTAAAAGACATGTTCCCTTGTGAAAAAAAAATACTACAAGATCATTTCTGTTGGTTTATAATGAATGCTAGTTTTGTTTTGTCATGGGATAAGACCTTCCCTAGAAAGGGGGAATCCACAAATCAGTTTAAGAACTGAGATAACATTAAAGGTCACTTGAGAGATTAAGTGTAGGGAGCATAAAGCACATAATTTGACTATGATTCTTGGAATCATTATATGACCATCTCTAAGGGACATTAAGAAAAGTCACTATGGAAGTGGCTGATAGAACGGGACCAAGTCTGGATGGGTAGGTTGCCATGGGCCCAATAAAGGGGCATAAAGAAAACTATGAATACCCTAAGAGATGAATGGATCCAGATGAGAGAATTATAATAGACATGATGTGCTTGGATATGATCAGAGAAACCTCAAGCAAAATGTATAATTAAATAAAATAAAGTCATGACATGTCCATAGAACCCTAAGTCAATCCTAAGGTCAATAAGGGGCAAGTAAAGGTACATATGATTGATGGGATTAGGAGGTGATTGTCCCTAATGGCATAAGACCATAGGGTCAGGAGGTAACACCAATCATTGCATGAGGCCCATGGTTCAGGAGATTGGCCACTTCCATGAGTTCACGAGGCCAAAGGGTAAATGAGGGGCACTCCCTATATGCATACATATGAGATTGCTTCACAAGAACATGTACCCATAGATATCTTGAGGAAATGACTAAGTCTAAAGAGACATGAGGTATATAAAAGAAAGATATAAGAAGTTAAGTAATAATGAAACTACACAAACCCTAGAGTGAGGAAGGCTTTTGACTTTAGAATTGAAAAACATGAATGGTTTAGAGTCATGTGTGATGCACCATCTCTACTCTTGGAATGGGATGAGTTTTGTATTTGGACTGTAGGAAAATGCTTATTTCATCTTATTATGAGTGTGAGAGATGAGACATACACATGTCATATTAGAAAAGGAAGTGATATGTGGAATAATTGCTTAAGCTGAAGGCCTTTAGGACAATTGAGAATTTGAGGTATTACCATACCCTTAGGAGAATCTTGAATGAATAGTTTGGAAACCTAGATATGCAAGGTGATTACCAAATTGAAAATTTCAATTGAGGATTCTCCCTTAAAGATTTGTAACTTGCAAGAAGTTAATGGTTCTATGTATACATTACACCCTGGAACCATGAAGATAATTAAAGACTTACATTGATATTTCTGGGAATGAAGAGAGAGGCGACCTGGTGGGTTACAACAACCAATTTAGATTCCTAAGAGGAAGTGTGACCTGACCACTATGGATTTTGTGGTGAGTTTCACCATGATAAAGAAAGGTCATGATGCAATATGGGTTAGCTGAACTATATGTTAAGGACATAGTTCTCTTACATGGTGTTTTAAGTTTGAGTATTTCTGAACATAACCCAAATGTCATTCCTACATCGTGAACAAAGTGCATGAAGAACTTAGTACAAGATTGAAAATTTTGTATGGTTTATCACCCCTAGACTGAAGGACAGTCAGAAAGAATGATCCAGACCTTAGAAGACATGTTGAGAGCATACATGCTCGATTGGGGTGGATTGTGGGAGCAATACTTCCCATCAATTGAGTTCGCCTATAATAATAGTTACCAAGCCAGTATCACGATGCCTTCGTATGAAGATCTTTATGGGAGGACATGTCAGTCACCACTTCACTAGGATGATGTTGGTGAGAGGACCCTATTGAGATCAGAGGAACTACATATATATGTTAATAAATTTGATTTGATCAGGAAAAGACTAAAGAGATCCCAGGATTGATAGAAGTCATATACTGATGCAAAGCAGACCGACTTACACTTAATCGTGGGTGAACATGTGTTTTTTTTTGAAAATCCAACCCCTCTGAGCTATAGCTAAGAATAGAGGAAAACTGAATCCCATATATGTGAACTCATTTGAGATCCTAGAATGGACTGATGAAACTGCTTCTCGTATATGGTATGATACATGATGTGTTCCAAGTGTCTAGTATAAAGCACCATGTGAAGGATCCCAACCATGTGCTGAGCACTGAACCCATTGTACGCTGAGGGAGGTTGACACACTCTGAGTCACCTGTGAGGGTACTGGATACCAAGGTGAAAGAGCTCAAGAATAAAAAAAACATAGATGGTAAAGGTTCTTTAGAAGAACCATGGAGAGGATGAAGCCACATTGGGAGCTTAACATGGACATGGATAAGTCTTATCCTGAATTGTTTGTTTGATTAGTAAAATTTTGAGGACAAAATTTCTATAAGAGGGGAAGGATGTTATAACCTCAATTTTGCTTCTTTTTTTAAATAATTGAAAACAATTATTGTATAAAAAGGGCTTGATTGAAAATTGTGTGCTTTATTTTCAAGAATGGTTTTCTTTACAAAATTCCCTTGAATGATAAATTTCGTGAGTTTTTAATGTCTTATTATTCTAATAATGAATAAAAGGAAAAAGAAAATAGATAACAAGTAAATATGCTTAAGGGAATTGTCAAGAATTCTATAGAAAGTGGTATGAATATCCACTATTAATTAGTTTTCATTTGTACAATGTTTCTAAAAAGAAAGTCACCAACAAATGGAAAAAGGTAAGAAAGAGAAAAAGGATTGTTGTAATGCATAAAATGTGCCTTATAAGAGGAATACTTACATATTAAGAAAAATAATCTTTTCCTTTCGAGTTATTAGCTCAAACCTTGCCCACAATTAGATAAATTTATTTTGAACTTTTCCTTAAAAATCATGATTAAAAGGATAATCAAAGAGAGATAAGGAGAAAAAGAATAATCTAGAATGCATAAGGAATTAGTGAATAAAGTTCCATGCTTTCCTTGATGGCTTTTTGGGGGTCAATCATGCAAGATAAACAATTACATCAGATTATAGATGTCTCTACTTTAGGAATATATTGAATGCTTACTTTTTGATAACTAAGTATATAGATACTTTTCTATGTGTTCTTTACCATAACCATGTGATTGTGTACATAGAAAGGATGTATTGCTTTTGGAAAATAATTAAAAAGAAGAAGAGAACAAGCTGAAGAGTCAGGTTTCATGAATGTATATATGTACTAAGACATAGGACCTATCTTCTCATTGCACTCTCTCTCCCTCCTTCCCTATCATCTTCATCATCTCCTTCCTTCTAACCCTAGGGTTTTGCCTAGAACCGGTGTGAGGGACTGTAGGATCACCTTAATGGATGGGGTAGTTCCTGGCCTCCATAGTCATGAGAGAGAGGCCTGGCCATGATTCTCTCCTCCATCCGGCCCATAGCCAACTAGGATGTGTGTGTGTGGGGGGGGGGGGTTAAGCTCAAGCATGGATGCCTCTGAGTCAGATAGGATGGTTCTCCTCAGGGTTCAACTACTCATGAGCTGGACACGTTAGCTGGTGATCCGTCCTTATACTCCTTGTTACCGATAATTCAAGAGAAAGATCTGACCCAGACCATGCATAGGGGTGTTTGACACTCGAGGATGGAGCACCCACTCTGTGAGAACTCCCTGACACTTTCTCGACCTTCCTGGTGAGTGAAGGAGTGTGCCGAGGCAGTGGTCGTGGCTCCAGTCTTATACACAAATTAAAGCAGAGTGTCTTCCAGCCACATATAGTGATGTTTGGCTAAAAGGGATGAGTGCTTTGAGTCTGGGAAGATTTAGCGGAGGTGCTGGGACCTTGCCCGACCACCCAGCGCCCAGGGGCGCAACACGAAATGTCAGTAGGACAGTCTTTCGCGATGTCAGGATGTCCAACGAGCCCAAGCACGAGGTAGGAGACGAATAGAGTCAAATGACTCTATTACCCCTCCTTGCATGTTCAAGAGCTGAGGGTCTTGGAGTATTTTTGCACACTTTTAGGTCAGCCAAGAAAAAGGTTAGAAAAAATTGGAATTCCCTAACCTGGCAACTTCTGATAGTCCATTTATGTTTATCTTGCAAAAATCCTAGTAATTAGTAAGATGATCAGATTAAGGCAAATAATATATGGCTTTTACTAAAAATAATGTGGATAAACTGATAAAAACATAACTAGGACCTAAAAATGCTTCTATTTCTAAAAGTGCTTAAAAATGGTATCTTTAATGTATAAAATGCATTCCAAACCCTAATTTCTAAGATTTGGTGAATCTAAGATATAAAACTGATATAGATATTCAAAGATATGCTTTTTATGATCAAAAGGACATCTTGAACTGAAAGAACATGAAATACCTATCTTTCTATCTCTCTAACCCTAATGTGACTAAAAAAGAATAAAGATTGGAGTTTTGTATAAAAAGGTATCTTTTGGAATATAAACATGGTTGTGACACCAAAACTAGGGTTTAGAGATCAAAAGATTAGTAAATGAACTTATGGAGATTGGAACTAATTGAGATCATAAAATGGACTTAATAACCTAACTTGGAACCCAAGTTAGTCCTTTAGTAGAGTTTAGAATCATGTAGTGACACATGAATGTATGCTTTTAATTTTAGGTTGATTTGCTTGGTTGATTGTGTGGTTAATCTTACTTGCTCTTATTAGGACTGCAAATACTCTTGAGATAGGTATGTGGTTATGCGTATGAGTAATTGATTTAGTTTTTCATGGCTTTCTCCGGTTTCTCCACATGGTTTGTAAATATATGATTATTGGATGAACTTTACTTCCTTGCAAACTGGAAAGTGACTATGGCTATCACATTATATATGGACATGACTAGCTCATCTCTAGGCCACCTCTGGATCTATGGAAAGGCCATCTGCCTGAATAGGTGAAGGCACAAATTGGTACCATCCTAAATAGGGGGTACATGAGAAGTCACACACCTGAATAGGGGGAGACATGATAAAGTCATCACCCTGAATAGGGGAAGACTGTGAATACTGCAGTATGATTCCTTGAGGGGTTATGATAGAGGGTGGAGACACCTAGATTGGGTAGTCATGATGAAAATGTTAAATTTTATTGATTAAACAATAATTGTTGAAATATGTTGTTACCATTACTTGTGAAGTTTTGTTTCCCCCACATACCAGTATAAATCATTATACTGACCAATGCTTTGATTGTCAACATTTTTAGGATAATTTTGCTGGAAATTGGACATTCAAGGAAGAATACATAGAAAACAAACAAATGAAGTAAGACTTGAAGGATATAGATAGATGGTTTATTTCTTGGTAAAATCTTAGAACACATATTTTTGTAAACATTGGTGAAAATATTTTTATCCCGTATCAAACTTAGTTTAGTAGAATTTATTAATTATTTTTGATTACATGTAAAACCACTTGATCTTGTTTTTAGGATAATGACTCAAGTTTCTTGGACTTCCTTATTTGGGGGTTGCTTGGGAATGGGGTCGTTACAGTATGGGTTGGAAGACTTGAGAATATTCAAGACTTATTTTTCTCCTGGAATGTCAACAATTTATGTTGCTCTTCAATAAGCAATGTAAAAGTCCCCAAGAACATGGAAATATGTCTGGTATCACAAGTCAAGGGGGTGGTAGTGGTGGTGTTAGTGAGGAGATCTTTGAAATGATTTTCAATCATGGTTTGAATAGCTTATTCATTTGTGACATACTCTCTGGCATTATCTTTCAACATATTTACTCTGTTTGATCACGTTCTATGATTGACATAAGCATTGCAAAATTTAATGTTGTTGTTCCCATTTTTTAGCCAATAAATATGGATCTTCTACTTCCGATCCTCATCTTCCTTCTTTAGGATATTGTTTATTTCCTCTTCCATAACAATGATCATGCTATCAATGATCATATTGTTTGTATCTCTTAGCCAAATTATATTGAATGATACTTAGATTATGCTGGATTCTTCTCTTGTCTCTACCAATCTTTTTGTTCTATCGAGCTTCCCAATTTAAAATGGTCCCTTTCACTTTAGCCATCGCTTTACCAAAATCTAGGTTTGGATTCCATATACTGTGAAGCATTTGGGTGAGCTCAGGGTCTGTAGACCATGATGTCTTAGTAACAAATCTTTGTTGTACTGATTTCTTCATAGTAGGTCATATGAGGATGGGGTAGTGCTTTGAATAAACTCTACGTAAGTGTTCTACCACAATGTCAGAGTGCTTGTTGATGAACTGTAAGTTTGCAACCACTCTGTCTAATCTTTCTTGTAGATGGTCGTTCTTATAAGTGAAAAGCATGCCTACAAATCCAATTTCAATAAGGCCCACCTCTAGACAAGTATTTATAAATAGTTTGTCCTCTATAAAATCATAGTGGATACTTCCACTCTTCTCAAAAGTATTTAAGGTTGTGTTGAAGCATCTGAAATCTAACCATGGTTTTGTAAAACTAATCTCCATCTGGACAAGGTGTTTCTAGAGCAACTATCTCACTCTTTTGTGGGTATTGGCATAGATGAAGGTGATGTTGATCTCTCAATTTACTAGACAAGTTATGAAGTCGAGGTGGTTATTGATAATTTGCACACTACAATGCTGCTCCTTCTAGCAGATACAAATACTAGAAGAATCCCCTAGCTTCCTTGCGATGTGAATTAGTAAACCCTATATTTTTGATGATTCTAGTTGCATTTGTGTCACTAGTTCTCGACTAAAGGATGGAAATAATCTTCACTTTATTTCTGACCAACATGCCATTGAGGACACGAAAAGTATCTAGATTGTCAATGCCTTTGGTGTTCCAATAGAGTATTTCGAACATAAATAATATAAAAGGTTAATAGGAAGAACACCTATAGGCTTGAGGTGGGATCTTGATTCTACCTATAATCATGACTCTTTGTCCCCTAAACTAGACTTGGGCTTTTATACCGTTGTTAATAAGACAGATTTGCATGGGGTGCCTTTATTTTAGGCCCATTTCCCTTAATATTTGTACCTGGTGGGGGAGGTATAGGTAATATTGGTTGTGTGTTACCTTATGTATCATCTAACCCTTTCTCCATCATTTTATCCTCTAACGGAGGATCACCTTTTTTTGTTTTGGTTTCTTTTATGGTAACATCTGGGTTAATTTTTGTTGCAGTCTCCTCAGTAGCGACCTTGCTATCATTTACATCTTCCTTCTCACAATGGGGGACGCCACTACCTTCTATTTCATCCTCTACCTCTATGGATTCCTATATGAGAATGTGGAACTATACTTAAGAAAGTTTTAGTTCCAACCATCAATAGGTATATGTATATATGATTATATGACCACTTTCATAGAGTTTGTTAAAGGTTGTAGAAAAATCTATCCTAAAGGGGGTTCTTGGCACCAATAGTACATGTTGAAATCCTATATAGGTTGGATATCCTTTTATGAACGATAAACCTGTGTCACATTACCTTGAGGAGTTAGACTCAATGGTTATATGGCTTGTCCATTCAATATATGGGTACTTAAAAGTATATTTATCTAAGAAATTTGACATGATCAACATGATACATGAGATTTCTATAGAGTAGGTCAATTAGTGTTTGGACTTATTATTAGCCAACCCAGAGAGGGATAGACATTGAGAAGAAAAACTCCAAGCATAGGAAGATAGAGGTTGTGGACAAAGAGCCTAATCTCAATTAAAACGTGATATATAATGGAAGTCCTAAGAAAATATAACCCTTAAATAGTAATACCCCCTCATATTTTGTTAGGATGGTGTTCAAAACCCTATATGTCCTATAGGGACCTAACCAATAATACACATTTGATAAAAAGGTCATGGTATTTATACCTGGCAAGCCTTACATCTAGGTGAGGGAAGAGTCCCAAGACCATAGAGGAGGTGGGTATAATAACCCTTACATCTAGGTGAAGGAAGAGTCCAAGGACCCTGGAGGACATATCTTGATAAATCATTGTAAATGGGTTAAGGGTCTCTGATATAGGAATATAGTGATTGTACCAAAGAGAGTGGGATAATATATGGTCATCATTTAGATGTATTGAGTGGGGAAGATCCCAACTTGAGTGAACCAAGCCTTGAGAGATCATCCTAGACTAGCTGTGAGGTAAACCTTGGAACTATACATGTTGAAGGAGGATTATGTTCCCCATGGATAATAATGATAATATAGCAGCCTCATTTGAAATAGCCATGTTGATGGGTAAAGGTTCAATTGATTGGCTTAACCTAATATAATGATGTGGAATAGTATGTGTACTACTAATGATTTTCCATCCACCTCAGGTTCTATAGTTGAATCTGAGTGCTCAAACCCGACTAAAATCTTGTTCTAATGCATGATAGATTGACTTACCCTTATAATTGGAAAATTATGTCTTCCTAAGAATACAATCCATCCATGCCACTACAATGAATTGGGAAAGTTAAAACCCATGCAAAAGTCTTGTGAAGTCTTAGAATAGGTTGATGGTCTTGTTTGACATCTTTTCACACCAACCCCGGCGTGACCTAATACATGATAAGTTCCATGTGTTTGACTTAGAGAACCATGTAAAGGTTCATGCTTATGTATATATATCAAATCTTTATATGATCCAAAGTAATAGGATATATTGATAGACACCTATGAGGATCTTGGAGTAAAGGTTAATGTGATCTGAAATTAAGTCTCGGTAGTATCACCATGGGAAGAAAAAATCACATGGGAGATAAAAGTTGACATGGTAAAATACTACCCCACCCATTTTTCAAGACGAGTCAAATTTGTTAAAAAAATTTGATTTGATTTATAGTCTTTTAAATAAATAATGTGTTCTTTGTATCTACTCTTGAGTCGTTTGGATACAAATAAAATAAATATGTGATTCATTTGAGTGAATATCAAATATTTGTGATCCTTTTGTTTGTAACGCTATCCTAGAAAGTTATTCCCAAGTTTTAATCACTTTATAAGATTATATAATATGCTGGTGAATTTAACTTGGATTTATTGTAAGAGTGACTTGAAGGATAAGAAAATGATACTAATGCAAAGGATTTTTTTCTTATACATTTTATGGTAGCAAGATAAGTGAGAAATAAGAATATCCTATAATTTCAAGTCATTTTAACTTTCCTAGTAGTCTAATGATATAATTATATAATATGTGCCATATACTTATATGCATTCCTTAATGGCTTTTAGTTTTTCAATCAAATGTTACCCTAATGGGGTGAGACTTGGTCATATCTGAGATTTAATAATGAGGAATAGTTAAAATTTTATGGCCGTTCGAGTAGCGAACAGAAAGTTATGTTTTTTTTGATATTTGAATAAGGTCATTCATTTAAGAGCTTGGTCAATTTGTATAAAAATCAATAATGACAAATTAATTGGTAGGCACATAGTCAAAAACTTATCCACGACTATATACATGACAAAGATGTGCTTGGATGGATATCTAAGGGTCGGGAGGACATCTTCCACCCTTTGCTAGAATAGGAAGGTTGGAAAGTAACCCTCATGACATCTACCCCTAGTTCGACCCTCAGGTCAAATGCTCCCATTATGGGCTATTTGAGTGGAAAGGATGCCTTGTCCTCCTAGCCAGATCTAATAAGACCTACCTTATCTCAATGAAACCCCAAAACCCTAACCACACAACACATGACACTTTATAAGGACCTTTGTCGACTTTGTTTTTACCTACTAGGAGTAATTGACCACTCTTAGAGTCACATATTCCTCTCCTTTTTTCTCCCTCATCTATGGCAACGAGCATTTCCGTGTCATCAAAGGCTTCCCTCATGCAACGTCATGGTGGAAGAGAACTGAGACCCTCCAATCCAAGTTAGCTACAACCAAGTGCCACATCGATGATTGCAACACCTCAGGAAAATGTTTCTCTCTCCCACTCTCTCACATCCACTTTAAGTAGATCTGCTTGACATGGCCTTTTGATTTGATAGCCAGTCAACCCTAGACCAAGAATTGATGTATGGACTATTTTCTAATAAAGGTAAATAATAAAATTCAAAAAATAACTAAATCATAGAGAAATCATAGAAAATAGATAACTTATCTAAAAATTGCAATTAGTCATTTCATATCAAAAGAACTTGAAGAATGCACAATAAATATAATCCTGACTTATTTTTGTTTTTATCACCATTGAGAATCCAAAATTAGAATTTTTTTCATATTTGAAAGTAAAAATGTGATCTCTTTGTAAAATACTACTTGCCACCATCCGAACCCTAATTCAGACAAGTTTGAAAACTAAATTTAAGGATCTAGAATAACTCTTGTTAATTCAAATACATGCCCTAATGTTGAAATCAATAATTATGTTAATAAATAGAACTCTTTCTAAAATTTAGGGTTGAACCTATAAGAACTCTACACTTCCAATTATCTAAAGCTTAATGTTGATGCTAAACCCAAGAGTTATATAATACTCTATCTATGAATGTTTATGACCTATGATATACATTTGAGTGATATTTGATACTTTAACACTAAGATGTGAAATTATTGAAATTCTTGAACTTGATCGACTTGTACACTACATAGAAGGTACATGGGTCATCTATAAGATTCCCATTTTTTTGGATGTTTGAATTGCATGATATATGCATTTAATTTTTCAACTACCACAAAACTTATGAAGTCTTATGTGCATCATTAATGGATAACATGCAACAAAGTGATTGATACATCAAAAGAGTGTTTTTGGGATAAAGCCATTTGTGAGACTAAATGTAGAATAATCACTATGAGAGTATTTGGAAAACAAATAGGAAGTGAGGTGGAAGAATCCAATGGTGAGATACACACTGAATAGCTTGATTATAGGGCATACACTTCAAAATTTACTATAGATTTGATATTGTTTCATCAAGTGAGGTGAGAATGATTATGGATAGAATATAATGAAAATGTGCAATTTATGTTAACTACAATTACTTGAATTGAATATTCATATACATTATTAAAAGTATATGTAGACATTTTGGTTGCACGCACGTACACAAACCAATCATGTATTTTGTTTTTCAGCAATTTAGGTTAGAGATGCTTATTTTATTTAGTAAGTCTGGTGGCTATCTTATTCATCCCGCCCTCCTCGTGTGAGCTAATTGCAAAGATAAATTACAATCACTAATCAAGTAGGAAATAGTAAACATGGTAGTACTACTACCATTACATATATCCTTATCTAGGAGATCCCAAACCTCAGCAGGTGGAAGGGCATATGTGGTATATGCCATGGAGTTTTTTTTGTTGAGAGATGCTTATTGAGGATCTGGATCATTGTCAAGAGAAAGGAATAATGCCACTGAAGAAAACCAAAGAGCATTTTAGATGGTTTCAATTCCATGTTTATTTTCATAAAGTGTTAGTCCTTCCCATGTTTCAAGATTTTGTAAGCTTCCTCTGGGGAGCTTTATTATTCGTTTTGTAAACTATACCTCTTATGAGTAATTTTTAATGATTATTTGTCATTTTTTATAAATATGGTTCCCAAAAATATGGATAAAACATCTTGTCAACCTGGTCCACTTTAACTGGGAATAGTGACAGGAAATTTGGTTGCTACATAATTCTTATACATGGTTAGATTGGACAACAACATGATAGCTAGTTGATAATGAGAGAGGCAAATTGTTATGAATTGCTAGAGGACAATTTTATAGTATGCGTCTACTAAAATAGACAATGTCTTTGGGGTGGAGAGGTCGTACTTGATAATTGTGACTAGTAAATAGAGAAAAGCATATTATAGATGGCAACATGAGAAATAAAGAAGGAGGATCCTATAGGCACAAATCCGCCATCTTGTAGGATATGGTCTTGGAATTCCTTAGTGTGGATCAAAGAGGAAACATAGGAGATGTTTATAAGTTGTTGATATAATTGGAAGATATTATATCAAAACTTTTGAGATGCATAGAAAACATAAAAAGGTGCCATTGTAGATCACCAAAGCCTAGGCCATAACCAACCATAGTTTGTGTCTAGCATTAATGAAGCCCACAACAAAAATCATTCAATGCAAAACCAGTAGAAGTTGAGGGTGTTGTTCGAAGCGAAAACAACAACTTGGCAAGTCCAAAACATGATTAAAGAAGAAGAAGCTTACATTTGTGGCCCTAAAGAAAAGACAAGCCATTCATTGTTACAAGAGTTTTGGCCACACATTTCTTATAAAGCTCTACCACCACAAAGTCATGGTCTGTGGAGACATGACCTTCTACAATTTCTTAAAATCTGGGTCTTGACTAAGGTCATATAAAGGACAAAAAATTCCCTATCTTCTTATTATTGATATGAAGACCAAAACTAGGGCCCCATGCTTAGATAATAGATAGAGCCATGGAGACTTGAAATTCCACCAATGATGATGCCATCATCATAATAGAAATTAAGAAGGTCAATGTGGCATTCATCCTTAGAGGAGAATAAGAGGACAAAGAGCCTAGAAAAAGGAGTGTCCCCAATGGATCACCTTACTTGACACTAGCTTTAGAGAGAAGAGGCTCACTTTGATCTATGTAGAGAGGAGATGGGGAGCTATAATAGAATTCAACACAATGTGTAATAGTTGGGCAATGAAGACACACCTACTGCAATATGGTGGATCGATCAACCATGGTAAATGCATAACTGAAGTCAGTAGCGGCTGTCATGAGAGTGGTACTATTTGTTAGTCATGGATAGGGTAGGTAACATGATGTAGAAAGGCATTCACACTCCCAAGAAATGCAAATACCAAATAGATGATCCTTAAGATAAGGAACTACATCTAATAGTACACCCTTCATTGCAACTTTGGAAACAAGGAGACACTAAATCATATCCACTATGATTAGTCAAATCCCATTGTTTGGCTTGAAAAGAGGAGTCAGGGGACACTGGAGACATAAGGTGTTAGGGAGCTAGGTCAATTATCAACAAGAAAAAGGTTGACCACAATTGAGACAACATTCAAAACTCATCCTTAACTACTATGCTAAACCACACATAGCATCAAGAAGGTGTTGTGTGTGGAAGCCATTATGTGGACAAGCAGTCTTGTGCTAGAAGGATAATATTATTTATTGGAGTCAAACTGGTACATCTAGTCATTGACATGTATTGTCCATAAAGTAACTTTACTAAATAGAAAGTATATATATATATATATCTTTTACATAGAAAATAACTATTTTTATATAAAAAGTAACTATTTTGCATAAACTGTAACTTTTTCTCAGAAATGGGTGAAAGTTTGGGTAAAAAGAAACATAATAATGACTTTTCTATCTCTCCTCTACCCTCCGTTACTTGCAGTTCTATGTGAATATCCCCCCATTTTCTTTCTCCATGTGAACATATGGTCTAAATTGATATTGTTTACACCATCTTGCCCAAAAAATACATAAATTATGTCAAGGTTTATAACCATGGATCTTGTATTTGTTCTAAATGGTCATGTACCAACATATTTACCTTACAAAACTACTTTCTCTATGAGATAAAAATCCAAAGGATGATACATGTGAAGACTTATCAGTATTAATAGGACACCTATAAGACACATGATTATGCTGGTTCACATGAGTTTCAAATATTTTGTCCCAACATGTCCCACTAAATATCCATCTTACACACACCTCATAAATTTTTCTAGGGGTGGGTGTTTGAGTGAATGAATAGAAAAGATTTTCTAGGACACAACCAGAACAATGAGTTCGATAGCGGGTCACATGCCCTCTCATGAGGTAAAATTATCTTAGCTACTTAGTTTACCATATAAACAAAGGAATGTGAACAATTGGATAGAGAGATATAAAGAAGGAAATAAATAAATAATGAAGTAACAAAATAAGCAATAAATTCAACAATTAAATAAAGATGGGTGAATCCAAGTTCTCTAGGTGTCATAATATATAAACACTTTAGAAATTTAGGACTGGATAAAGAAACAATTGCGGAGATCCTAGGGCACTGCTGAGGCATCATACCTTTGATGTATGTGGTATGGTGGTTTGGGAGTTGAGATATGTGGTTTTATAGAGATCTTGATAAGTTTTGAAGGATACAAAGATGGTTTTGGGATGACATGGTGTGGGGTAGGTAATGGGTGGTAGGTGGAGGGAAGTTAAGGACAAGAAAAATGTTTTCTTTATAATTTTCAATTCATAATGAATATTTTTGATGAAATAAAAAGCTTTAGATTCCTTAGAAAACATACAATCCAACAAGACTCATGTTGGCATATTTCTAAGAAAAATAATACAAACTATAAAAATGATTATTACATAAAATCAATTTGTGATTACATTAAGAAATAAACACATTAGCACCACCAGTACTGGTGTGAGAAAGGAAGTAAAGGAGGTGAGGAGGAAAGTAAAAGGAAGAGAGGAGGGAGGTGAGAAGTAAAAAGAAGAGAGGAGGGAAGTAAAGGGAGGAGATGAGGGAAGTAAAAAGAGGAGAGGAGGAAAATGATGATGGGATATAACAAAATTGAGGAGAGATCTGATGGGGGAAGATGAGGGAATTTAGGCAAGTGGAATAGATGAGACGGTAAAGCAAAGAGAGAAGTTAAATGAGGATGTTAATAGAATGATTCAACTTCTACTAGTAATGCACCGATTAAAATGTGGATATTGTATAGTAGACGTGTTCCAATAAAATGTGTGTGAATTATTAGTAGAATTGTGTGCATTTTATTAAAATGTGAGTGCATTCAACATTTTAATGGTATCTTACGAACCTTTAATGGAATGTGCCCCTTTGTACAAGTAATGCACCTGTGTTTTAGTAGAATATACCCACTTCTACGAGTCATGCACCCACATTGTAATATGTTAAAATATGAGTATATAAATAGTAGATGTGGGCACGTAGAATGTGAACGCATTCCACTAAAGTGTGGGTCCATTACCAATAGACGCAACCATATTTTACATTTTATAGAATAAACCCACTTCTACTAATACGCCCACATTTTAGCAGAATCTTCACACATCCACTAGTAATGCGTTTATTTATATTAGTATTGCACCACGCTTTAATGCCTTAACATTTAGTGAATTACCAATAGAAAATTCTACTAAATTTTTTAAAAAGTGTAGTATAGGACCGGTCCTATATTTTTTATAGGACAACTAATCACAGTGCAACAAATCATCATCTCTCTTCTTCAAAACCCCACTCCATAAAAAAATAAGGAGAGAGAAACACATATTGCACACTATAACAAATTTATTATTGAATCCTACCATGATATTATAGGACCATCCTAAAGTAAGTTTTTCCTAAAATTTGGACATGCTGCTAGTATAAGTGGGTGCATTCTACTAAAATATGGGTGCATTACTAGTAGAAGTGAGTATTACCAATAGAAATCAGTGTGTTCCATTAAAATGTGAATGAATTACTAGTAGAAATAAAATGCATGTTCTACTAGTAATGCACCTGTATTTTAATGGAATGCACTCAGTTCTATTACTAATGTACCTTATTCACAATATAAATGCATTACAAGTAGAAGTAGCATATTTCACTAAAATATATGCACATTACTAATAAAAGTGGAAATGAATATATATGGGAATAAATTCATTACCATACAGTTAACATGGTTTACTATCCATGGACTTATTTTAAAAGAAATAGAAACCAAATTGTAAACGACATACATAAATTGTAATAAAAATGCATGAATCCACCACATCGTAATTTTCTCTCGCCAAGAAAAATGAAAATGATTTTTTGACAAAAACATTTATTGTAGGGTCATGTGCCAATCTAGTTGATACCATTAGAGCTACTGAAAGGAAAATGGAAAATTTCCTATCAAATCTAGGGAGGGCACTAAGAGGAGACATTGGGTTAGTTGGGGTAGGAGTACCTATATTATAGAACTAAAAGGGTTAGGTATACGAAAAATGAGATCT
>OY856411.1:526441238-526466238 GCA_963693085.1 Alisma plantago-aquatica
TATATTCTGTCCTTAGCTGATGTCCCTAGAATTGGACTTTAATTCAGAAGTTTAGATAATGGTATATCTTTTTAGTCTAGGTATACTGGTATGATTGGGTTTAATGTTAGGAAAGATGACAATCGTTAAATGAGGTACTAAGATTTTGGTTGCTAAAGATTTGGTTTGTGATAAGCAAGGTCATATTAGTTGTTCTAAGAGATCTAAAGGTCTTTTGAGCCCTATTTACGACAAATTTGGTGATTTACATGAGAAGTTGTCCAAGAAGCACAAGCGCTCTGTGAAAAGGTGTGGGTGTAAAGCAATGATCCAATTTCCACTAGACTAGTCATCATCCACATGGGTTGTTACTGCTTTTCTTGATGAGAACAATCAAGATCTTGTTGATGATGCTCACTTGTGATACTTGAAGTGTAATTCATCTCTTGATCAAACTCAAAAGAGATGCTTTCTTCTATGAGTCAAGCAAATATACTTGTCTCCAGACAACTTGCATTGATAGCAACTGAGTCTGGTGGTTATGAAAAGTTGACATTTACAAGTAGACAAGATCATGGGCACCTCAGTAGCAAGAGGAAGGAGTCATCTAAATATGATGTAGACATGGTGTTGGATCATTTTGCAAGGTTGAAGGTTTTGAATTCTAAATTCTTTTATTCTTATCAAAATGATTCTGATGGCTGCTTGACACATTTGTTTTGGTCTGACCTAGTTTCTGTTGATGACTATGAATTGTTGGTGATGCGATCATATTTGAAACCACTTATCGTACCAACAAGTATTCCATGGTTTTTGGAATGTTTGGTGGTGTCGATCACCATCCTAAAATAGTTTTACTTGCCTCAGCCTTGGTGGCAGATGAGAAATATGATTCATTTGTATGGGTTTTCAAACATTATTTACTGTGTTTTGGCAAAGAGCCGGTCTCCATCATAACTGATCAAGACCCAACAATGAATGCACTATTATTACTATTTTTCCAACTTGTAAGCATCATTTCTACAGCTGGCACATTCTACATAAACTCCCCTCTAAACTTGGTGGAGTTCCTAACAAGGATCAGATCATTAGTTCTTTGAATGATTGTGTCTGGAACATAGATGATACATATATTTTTGAAGAGAGATGGAATTTTGTAGTTGAAGAGAATGACCTATTTTCCATCAGTTGGCTTTCTGATATGTATGCTATGCAAGATTCTTTCTTTACTGGTATGTGGACAACTCAAAGAAGTGAGAGCCTGAATGCATTCATTAGAAGCCACATCAATAGTAGGAAAACTCTCTTTGAACTTATATGTTTCTTAGAGACTACTTACTCTCATGGGCAGGAGATAAAAAATTTCAAGGATTTTGATGACGAGTACAACAATTTTCCTTTGGCTTCATTGTGACCTTTTGATAACCTCCAATTTTGTGATGTTATCTTAGTAATTTTCCTCAGTTTTCCACACTCTTTCTCAGATAAATTAGACAGAATCCTTATCTTTCCTTTCTTATTGCAAATATACTATTAGATTAACTTTTCTCCTTTGTACTTATAGAAAAAGACACATAAAAATCACAAAAGCTTCACCGGTCCCGAGACCGCATGGAGTCACGCGGTCTCAAGACCGCATGAAGCCAACCAGTTCCGAGACCGCATGGAGTCACACGGTCTCAAGACCGCATGAAGCCAACCGGTCCTGAGATTGCATGGAGTCACACGGTCTCAAGACCGCATGAAGCCAATCGGTCCCGAGACAGCATGGAGTCACACGGTCTCAAGACCGCATGAAGCCAACTGGCCCCGAGACCGCATGGAGTCAAACGGTCTCAGGGTCCAAATGGTCTCAGAGCCCAAATGGGTTTAGAGTCCAAACGGTCTCAGAGGTCCAAACGGTTTCAGGGTCCAAACGGTTTTAGGGGCCAAATGGTTTCGAAGTAAAATTGCCCAAACCGTTTGGACTTTACTTAAAGCCTATAAATAAGACCCGAGGGGTCCTCCCAAATTATCAAGTCTTAGATGTCCAAAGGCTGCCTCTACCACTCCAGAGTTGTTTCATCCTACATCCTCCTCCCCAAGGCTGCCAGTCTGAGATCCACACTCCATCCAGAAGCTGCTTTCTCTCTCATCGCCAAAGAAGGTGGGAAGAGGAGACCTCATCATCGAGCAACCTATGAAGTTTGAAGATCGTCTCTCTCTCTCTCTCTCTAAGGGGTTGACCTTCCTCTTTCCTTTGTGGGGATGACGTTCTCTCTCTCTCTTCTCGCCTCCTTCTTTGTCCTTGCTATGAGCGAGTATTCTCATTCACTAGGGTGTGGGGAGTAGCCCCTCTACCCATGTTTTCATTTCATGCAATGTAATCCATAGTTTGCAATAGAGATATACTTTCTTTTCAGTTCAACATCAATCGTTTAATGAATGCTTGTTGCTTGATCACCAACTTGTGTTACCTTTTATCTTTTAGTATGAATTGTCTATGTTTTTACTATTAGATTCGAATCTTGATTGAATATTGGTTCTTGATGCATGTATCCACCATGCATCTGTTTCAGTATCTAAGAGTGTTTTTCAAGAAGTGGAGTAAACTCACTTCCATCGTTGTACTTTCATGCTATGAAATGGAATCAGTTGACGTATGAAAGTACAACCTTGATAAGTCGAGGAACACACTTTGTGAAGGGAATGCTGTAAAGTAGGTGACCATTCATTCGGGGATGGCTGACATTGCAACATTCCCACACTTCTCGTAGTTAGTTCTCTGAAAGGAAACTAAATCTACAAAGATACTAACTGTTTAGACTCTTATTGCAGGTTATGTTTTTATGTTACATGTTTTGATCCATGCATAGTGGAGGCAAAAACCGATCACATCCTAGTGGTTTCTTATCATAGTTTACAACCTTAAAATTACTTTCTTACTTTATTTTACTTGCACTTAGTTTAAAAACAAACAATACAACTTTTCGATCTAGATACCGACTGTTAAGAGGTTAAGTGAGATTCTAACGTTTTCCATATTGTTGCTCCCAACAAGACCGTTGTCCTGTGGATTCGACCCTTAACTATACTACGATAAGACTTCCACGTATCCTAGCATACGTTGGTGGAGTTCTCAATCTAGTATAAGCAAGGCTAAACCTAAAGACTTATTATCTTTAGGATTTTTAGTGGTGCACACAATTCCACGCGAGTGGAAGCTCCATCAAAAATTGGCGCCATTGTTGGGGACAATGGAACGTTTTAATTTCATTTACCATCTTGCCAGTTGGTTAGGGTTTTACACTTTCCTTTAAACATTAATCCATATCTTCTTGAATTCATCATATCTCCTGCATCATATAAAAGGTGTGTTTCTTTCTCTACTCAGGTAGAAGACGTGTTTGCAACCATCACATAATCTCGGATTCTCCCCTGATCCAGAGTACGACTCTGAGGTAGAGAGAAGCTTCCACCGCCGCATTATACTTAACCGCCAAAGAGCCAGGCAAATGGCTGAAGATCAACGCCAAGCTGCGTTAGTAATGAAAGGGTCAATGCTGCCATAGTCTCTCAGAGAGCACAACTCATTGCTGACACCCATGCTCAGATTCAAGTGGAGATCCGAGCTGAAGAATAGGCTCGCATCCGAGCCGAAAACAAAGCAGCTAACCAAGCTGCCCAGTTAGAGATAAGAAACAAGAAATTGAGGGATTATGCCGTCCCCAAGAACTATGAAGATAATCATCCAGTCCGGACACCAATCATCAACATACCCAATTTCGAAATCCGGACACAATGGATTCAAATCATGCAGGGTATCTCATTCTTTGGTGGTTCTGGAGATGACTGCATGGATCACCTAAAGAGATTCAAGGCACTTTGCCGACTTGTCCCACGAGCCAAAGTTGCCTTTGACGCAATAATGCTACATCTTTTCCACTTCAATCTATACGGAAGGGCTTTGAGTTGGTACAACTCACTTGATAGGGAACCAATCATCACCACCTGGGCTCCCTTGGAAGAAAAGTTCCTGGAAAAGTTTTTCCCTCCTTCATTAACCTACAAAATTAGGGGGCAGATCAACCACTTCGCCCAACTTCTTGGAGAATCACTCACAGAAGCATGGGAAAGATTCAAGGAGCTTCTAAGAAAGTGCCCTCATCACGGTATTTCCCAAAATCAATTAATAGAAACATTCTATAGGGGGGTGAGTGATGATATCAAGCAATTTCTGGATTCCTCATCTGGAGGAAATTTTATGAGAAAGAACTACGAGGATGCTTGGAAAATCGTTACACTTGGAGCTGAGAACCAATCCAATTGGGGACGATCATCTGGTAAGGGAGTCCTCAAAGTTATAAGGATGAGGAATCAATGGAAATGAAGGCTATTGCTGAAGCTTTAAAGACTATAGCCCACAAATAGTAGGCACTTGAAACTTCATTTGAAGAATATGATAAGAAGAAAAACCCCCAAGTCCAACAAGTTAAAGCTGCTACAGGAACTTGTGAAGCCTATCACACATCTAATCACCCTACACTGTCATGTGGCCTACTTTACAATGTGATGATGGATATGCAACAACCACAACAGCAGTACGAACCTATCGCCGAACACCCTGAAGATCAGATGCCCGAACGAGTCAATTCCATTCATTCCATACCGGTACAAGTTTACTATAATCCAAATAAACCAAGAAACCACCTCGGCTTTCAATATGGGAATCTTGCGAGGACTGCTAACCCGCAACATCAAACACAAGGCGGATCCTCCAATAGATTGCCACCTGGATTTCAAAGTAACTTTAACCAAAATCAAGGGAACCTCAGAACTAATTTCCCAAGATCCAACTATCCTAGAAATCCTTCTGCCTACTATCAATATACCCATCCCCCACTGCACCCACAACTACACCCTCAGCTGCAACAACTGCAGTTAACACCTCCTCTGCAACAACCACATCAAGGACAACAACAACTCACTCAGAAAAGTGCCCCTTCCCAGCCAAAAGATGAGATGACTATGATCAGGCAGATGTTACAGTAACAACAAACCATGCTTTCCAATCAGCAAGCTCAATAGAAGGCTGTGGAGGCTCAACTAGCATACATTGCTGCCCAACTGAAGCCACCAGTAGGTACCTTTGCTGGGCAACCAGAGTCAAACCCTAGACACGATCAAAATAGACCAGAGCAATTGAATGCCGTCACTACAAGATCTGGTCGTGTCTTTCATGAAACTACGATAATCTCTCATGATGATGATGATATACCTGTCTTTACTCCGAATGCAAGCCCGAATCTAGGAATTGAGAAATCTGTAGAGACCGCAAAAGGCAAAGAAAAGGAACAAGCTTCCAAAGAGACAGAAGGTCTGTAGTATAAACCTAGGATACCATATCCAGGAAGATTGTGAGAGACTAAAATGGATACTAGGTTCCAAAGATTCAAGGAGGCGATGAAGAAACTTTATATCGATATATCGCTCCTCGATGCTCTCTCTGAAGTACCAGCTTGGGCTAATTATCTGAAAACTTTGCTATCAAGGAAATACATTACTAAAGAACAAGAGACGGTCAAACTGGCTCAGACCACCTCCAATATCATTCTTAATAATATTCTGAAGAAAAAGAAGGATCCTGGTTCTTTCGGTATTCAATGCTGTATTGGAAATGCTTCGAGAAAAAAGGGATTAGCTGACCTAGGGGCTAGCATATCTATTATGCCCTACTCCATGTGTAAAAGATTGGGATTTACTTATTTACTACCCACAACAATGACAATTCAGTTAGCTGATTCCACTATCACTGCACCTCTAGGAATTATTGAAGACATTCCAGTCAGGATAGGCAAGGATTCTTATGTCCCATGTGATTTTGTCATTTTGGATATCAAGGAAGATCTCAGATACCCAATAATATTTGGCAGACCCTTCCTTGCCACAACTAGGGTGCTCATTGATGTTGAAGCTGGCACGATCATTCTGAGACTGGGAAAAGAAGCCATTCAGTTCCGGGTTCTCAATAGCATGAAAGGTCCCAACATTCAGGAGGAAGTTTTTCTCTTAGATGCAATACATCAAATGTCACAATTGGAAATATATGAACCATATGATGAGTTAGAAAATGTCCTAATAAATCCAGAAGTCGAATTCTCAGCCAACGAATTAGTTCAACAATGCTTACAACACTTAGAAAAATCTGAAGAAGCACCACCAGCCACTTTTGAGGAGCTCAAATCTGTCACTATTTTAGAAACAACAGAAGCACCTAAGGATCCCAAAATGAAAACCCTACCAACGGGACTTAAGCACGCCTTCTTGGACAAAGAAAAACTATGTCCAGTAATCATCAGTTCCACTCTAATGAAAGACCAAGAAGAAAGGCTTCTCATTGAGTTGAAGAAACATAAGAAAGCCATTGGGTACAAAATCACTGACCTGATGGGAGTAAACCCAGCCTTATGTATACATAGACTTCCCATGGTAGAAGAATTTAAGCCTTCAAGAGAACACCAGAGAAAGCTGAACCCCAATCTTAAAGTGGTAGTTCGCCTTGAGGTCCTCAAATTGTTGAAAGCTGACATTATCTACCCAATTTCAGATTCCCAATGGGTCAGCCCTATCCAAGTGGTCCCCAAAAAAGGAGGAACCACTGTCGTACTAAATGATAAAAATGAGCTAGTACCCACGAGGACTGTCACAGGGTGGAGAATGTGTATCGACTATAGGAAACTAAACAAAGCAACACGAAAAGATCACTACCCTCTACCCTTTCTTGAAGAAGTCCTCAAACGCTTAGCCCATCAAAAGTTTTTCTGTTATCTCAATGGTTATTCCGGATTCTATCAAATCCCTATACATCTGGAAGACCAAGAAAAAACAACTTTTACTTGTCCCTTCGGGACATACGCTTTCAGAAGAATGCCTTTCGGGCTGTGCAATGCGCCTGCCATCTTCCAAAGGTGCATGTCTGCTATTTTTGTAGGGCTAACCGAGTCCATAATGGAAGTATTCATGGATGATTTTTCAGTTTATGGAGATTCCTTTGACAACTGTCTACTCAACCTTGGACAAGTCTTACAAAGATGTGAAGAAACGAACCTCATCTTAAATTGAGAAAAATGTCATTTTATGGTAACTGAAGGTGTCATCCTCGGACATAGAGTGAGTGACAGAGGGATTGAGGTAGACAAAGCAAAAATTGATGTCATCTCGAAATTGTCGCCGCCAAAAGATGTAAAAGGAGTATGAGCATTCTTGGGTCATGCTGGGTTTTATCGAAGATTCATTAAAGATTTCTCAAAAGTAGCCAAACCCATGACCCAATTATTGACCAAGGACGCTGAGTTCAAATTCGACCAAGAATGCCTACAAAGCTTCCTAACTTTAAAGAATGCTCTAGTCTTTGCACCTATCCTAAGAGCACCTGACTGGTCACAACCATTCAAAATAATGTGTGATGCCAGCGACTATGCTATAGGGGTGGTGTTAGGACAACGAATTGACAAAAAGCCTTATGTAATATACTATGCGTCCAAGACTCTCGATGAAGCGCAAAAGAACTACACCACTACAGAAAAGGAGTTTTTAGCTGTCATCTATGCATTCGAGAAATTCCTCTCCTACCAAATTGGATGAAAGGTTATTGTCTACACTGACCACTCTGCCATACGATATCTAATTCAGAAGCAAGACACAAAACCCAGACATATCCGTTGGGTGTTAATGCTTCAGGAATTTGATTTAGAAATCAAAGACAAAAGTGGAGTGGAAAACGTCGTCGCTGATCATCTCAGCTGCATTGAAGTCGAGGATGCTAATAAAGTACCTATCCGAGACTCCCTCCCAGACGACCAGTTAATGAAAATTACCATCGGATTCCCCTGGTATGCCGACATAGTGAATTATCTGGCTACAGGGATCATCCACCCTTCCGCCTCTCACCACGACAAAAAGAAATTTCTGTACGATGTTAAGTAATACTACTGGGATGAACCTTATCTCTTTCGTCTATGCGCAAATGGACTTTTCTGTCGCTGCCTACCTGAAGAAGAGATTACCCTTGTCTTAGAACATTGCCATTCCAGCCCCACTGGGGGGCACATGAGCTCGAAAAAGACCACTATGAATTTTTTTCAATCGGGTTTCTTTTGGCCAACAATAGCAAGATATTCCCATGATTTCGTAAAATCATGCAATAAATGTCAACTTTCTGGCGGTATAACAAAAAGGAATGAAATGCCCCTCACTATGTGGTAAGAGATCAAACTTTTTGATGTGTGGGGGATAGACTACATGGGTCCCTTTCCCTCTTCATATGGATTTTCCTACATATTGGTTGCAGTGGATTATGTTTTGAAATGGGTAGAAGCTATACCCACAGTTTCCAGCGATTCCAAACCAGTCATTAAGATGCTTAAAGATATCATTTTTCCCAGATTCGGAGTCCCCCGAACTGTCATATCCGACAGAGGGACCCATTTTCTAGAGCGAAGCTTTGAAGCCTTCTTGAAGAAATACGGAGTCAACCATAAAGTTTCCATGCCTTACCATCCACAAACTAGTGGTCAGGTTGAAGTTGACAACTGCAGGAAATCCTAGAGAAAACCGTCAATAGACACCGTACCGACTGGTCCACCAAGCTTCCCGACGCCCTTTGGGTTTAACGAACAGCTTATAAAACACCAATTGGAACATCCCCGTTCCGTTTGGTATACGGGAAATCATGTCATCTTCCAGTAGAATTGGAACATAAGGCTTGGTGGGCTATTAAACAACTTAACTTCGATCTTAAAAGTGCTGGGGAAAACACACAACTCCAGTTGCAGGAACTTGAGGAACTCAGAATGACCGCATACCAAAGTGCTAGGATTTACAAAGAACAAAGCAAGATGTGGCACGATGGCCATCTAAAAATAAAAGACATCGCCATTGGAGACAAAGTCCTTCTTTTCAACTCCAGAATCAAAATGTTCCCCGGGAAACTTCGTACAAAGTGGTCCGGGCCTTTTACTATCAAGCACATATACCCGACTGAAGCCATCATAATTATTGACGACAATGGAGGAGAAAGGACCGTCAATGACCATAGATTGAAAAATACTATACTCCAGCAGACAAAATTCCAAGACAGACTGTTGAGATCAGAGACCCCACAATATCACCATAACAAAATCAAAACTTCGTCGAGCCAGCGACGTAAAACCCATGTGCTACTTGGGAGGAAACCCAAGATCTGAGTATCACCATTTATATTTGTTTTCTATTTCCATTGTTTAATTTAGGTTTATCATCTTTAATATGAAAATATAAAATTCACATAAACAACCAAAACAAACATAAAAATATAAAAAGCAAAAACCTAAACCGTCTCAAACGGTCTTGAAACCATTTGGAGCCAAACGGTCCTGAAACCGTTTGGAACAAAACGGTCCCAAATCCTATAAATATAACCCTACCCCCTCTCCTTCTTTCTTTCGACTCTCGAGCTTTCTAAAACCCTCGCAAGCATTGTATCATCTCCCCTGCTCCCGCTCCCGTGCATCCCGCTACACCGGTTCTCTCCACCGCCATCGCTCCCGCTTCCGTGCGTCTTCACGACGTCCACACCTCGGTTACCACCGCTATTCACATCGCTATTGTCTTCATCACCTGCAACAACAAGGTAGACCAGCACACCACCATAATCAACACTTTCGTCTGTGCACCACATTTTTACCATCACTGACGTCTACGTCACAGACGCGGCTCCCTTTTCTACCACTTCCGTCGTCTATATCGCCGCCGCCTTCGCTATCGCCGCCGATATCATTTCTACTGCCGTCTACTGCGCCCCCGTCGTTCCACCTTCCAAACGGTCTTGAAACCTTTTGGAGCCAAATGGTCCCGAAACCATTTGGAGCCAAACGGTCTTGAAACCGTTTGGAGCCAAACGGTCTTGAAACTATTTGGAGCCAAACGGTCCTGAAACCCTTGTAGCCAAATGGTCCTGAAACTGTTTGGAGCCAAACGGCCCTGAAACCGTTTGAGCCAAACGGTCTTGAAACCGTTTGGAGCCAAACGGTCCTGAAACCGTTTGAGCTAAATGGTCCTGAAACCGTTTGGAGCCAAACGGTCCTGAAACCATTTGGAGCCAAATGGTCTTCAAACCGTTTGGTCTTTCAAACCGCTTGAATTTCGTTAAAACATAAAAACACATAAACACATACAAAATCCAATTTTTCCTTTTAAACTTGTTATTCTAACACATGACCTTCTATTTACTCTTTCAGATATGGCATCACCAGCTAAGGAAGCCACCGGATCTTCCGACTATCCTTTCTGGCAACAGAGCAACTAATAGAATGTCGTGCCAAGCTCCAGAAGGTTGTAGATACCTATAAAGAAACCAGAAAGATCCCACCAAAGGTCAACATCATAGCGGTCATGTGTGAAATTGACCGCATCAACAAATACTTAGTTGCAGAGCCTGAAGAAGAAGTGGAAGAAATTTCTTCCAGTGATGAAGGCTCCGAATATGAGCCTAACTCTAAAGATGAATCCCCAACCGAAAAATCCAAGGGGAAACGAAAGGCCCAGGAAGCTGCAAAAGAACAACCACCAATGAAACATGCAAGGAAGCAGGTCCACCCTGCTACTGCTAGGGAACAAACCCTAGCAGAGTACATCCCAACAACCACCACTACCACCCCCGCTACTACTCCCTCCACCACCATTATTCCCATCTTCCCCACCATCACCACTACAGCACCACCACCAGAAAACCTTTTCATCCACACCCTCCCATCCATCGACAAAATACTAAAACCAACAAAGTACGTTTTCTCAAGCGTACTACTGAAGATGGGGATATATGACCGAACCCTCACCATGCTCGATAACACAAATCTCTCAAGATTGTGCTTTGTTACCGAGATCTCATACGTCGAGCCCACAACCGAATTATTTACACATCTCACCAAAGAAGCTGTGGACATTATGGACAGAGTACGGGATGGAGGTGATCGCAGGCTAGTCACCAACCTTTTTGGCAACAAAGTTGTCATAACAGAAAATTTATTGAACGAAATTTTCATAGACAACCCGGAGCAGCTCAAAGAGGCTAAATCCGTTAGCACGGAGAACTCCCAATTCAATAGACACAACTTCTGGAAAACCCTAACAGGGATCCCAACTTATGAGGCAAAGACCTGCAAAGCCTCCAATACTCATTCCGGTTTAGTGCGCACTCTTCACAAAATTCTCACTGGTGTGCTCTTCCCTAGAATAGAAGGAGGAAATGTTATCACTGCTGACCTTTTTCTTCTATGGTCCATTCTGCATGGAATGTCGGTCAACATTGGACAACACATGATACAAAAATTTTCAGCCTACGCCATCGGGAAAGAAATCTGCATGGGCGGGCACATAACTTCCATCATCAAATATTTCAAGATGGACAGACTACTTCCTCGATGCACGCAGATCAAGAGAGACATCCTTACTAACGAGCAAACCCTGAAGAACTCCTACATTATCAAGGAAAAGGATGCAAAATTACACTACATATTATGCTCTATAATACGATCTTCCAGAACTCTGCTATCACTTCCGGAGCTTGCGGATTATGACAAAGAAAAGCTCCTCTTCACTGATGAAGAGCTTACAAAAATCCTGGCTTCAGTCAAAGTACAAGAGAAGAAGACCAAAGCGGGCCAGACAGAGCTTAGTATTACCGCCCCGGCAGCCAGAGTAACAAAAATACCAGTAAAATGACCATCTAAGGTACGTTTACAACCACCACAACTGTGGGGGACGCCTACATCAAAACTACATCCGGAGACAGAATGCCCTCATCCGGAGGAACCTATCAATACTTCATCACTAGACTCATTCATCATGAGCCTACATGATGACCTCACCACCACCACCCCCACCACTTTACCATCCATTACTATCCCACCATCTACCACCCTCCCACCTTTCTCCACAACAATCCCAACAACAATTCCTCCACCCACATCTTCCATCTCATCCTTTTTCTCCCCGAGCATCCCATTTTCCGCTCAATCACCTGGATTCACCTACTCCACCCCCATATCCACCCATTCCTCCTCAACATTTTTGCTCCCACAATTCTCACCCAGAAAATTACCATTTTCTTCATCCACCACCACTCCGACACAGCTGGTGACTCCATCGACGGTCACTACGCAGTTCGCGGGACCATCAACAGTGTCTCTTCCGCAAGGCACTACCACCTTTCCACCCTGACCCCAGCCGCACCACCCATCCACATCTGGGGTCCATTTCACAAATGTCGGTGAGGAATTCGGACGTCAATTCGACGCTATTCGAAACCTCCTCACCGACCCTTCTAACATATTACAATCTATTTTTTCTTGTATGCAGGGTTTAACTACACAGGTCGCCAAGATTGACGTGCAAAACCTTACCTTGCCAGGCATCATCTCAAGCATCCACCAATAGCAAAAAGCAGCGGCCATGAAAGTTGATCGCCTCGACGACCGCCTGCAACAACTGCCACAGTTGGTGCTTGAAGTGAAAGTCCAGCAAGATGATTTGGTCAAGCAAGTCGACAAGATTTCTGTGCAAAATCAACCATTGCCAGAAACTCTGCGCGAGCTTAAGCAACAACAAACTACTTTAAGAACGTGCTTGGATGACATCAACACCACCCTCACACAACTAAATAACTGGCACGAGGAGTCATCCAACAATGAAATCAACCAACTGCGAACTCAAGTGACAGATCTCTCTGCACGACTCCTCTCCACCGAGGCTCGATTTTCAGATCTTAAAGAAGCCCACGATGCTTTGCTTGAAACACATGAGCATACGCAAGTGGCTTTTGATGAGCTACAAGCACTCCACCAGAAGTGCAAGAAGCCTCCACCAAAGAAGCCAACAGATGAGGCGACAGTCGAAGATGATGATGAAGAAGAAAATGATGATGAGGATTCTGACTCCTCGGCTGACTCCAATAATAGCACCTCCTCTGACGATAAATCTGACGACCCAGACAATGCTGGGGAGGGCCCCAGTCGAGGAGCTACACCAAAACAATAGAAAGATCACCAAGACGGTGATAAAGATCCCAAATCCCCTACTCACAATGACAACGTTAATATTTCTTATGGGGATCAATTTCTTGACTATTCAGCAATGGGATCTCTGGGGGAAACTGCCAAAGAAGCAGCTTTTGCTGAATTCCAACAATGTCTTTTCGGAACCAGCACGAGTCGACCACAAGCAGAACTTCCACAACACTCCATCCCGGAGCAAACTTCACCCTTTCCCCCAGAACAGGAAGTTTTAGAAAGACTCAGTTTAGATACAGACGAAGATCTGTAATTAGCTTCTGACTCAGACAAAGATGAAGATCTGCAGCACTACATAGACAATCTGGAGTAAACTTCTTCTCTCCCTCCGCAAGAGCTTCCCCCGCCACCACCTCTACCTCATAAAATGCACGATTTAGACTTGGCGGCCATCTCTACCTTAGATGCTCAAGATATCTTTATCTTAAACACTATCGTAGATGATGTCAAAGACGGGGGCGATGTTATATACCATAATACAAAGACTCAACACAAGTTGACCCGTGAAGATTTCCGCACCATCCTTCGACCACAATCAGCGGTGAAGATGAAAATCTTCCGTGTCCTCCTTGCTAATTCTATTGAAATCTACAGAAGCTCCAAAAGACAGCAACCAATACTTAACATTTCACCTGCTCTGGCCATGAGTCTTTTGTATAAAGACTTACAAAACAAATCTATCGAGCGATTGCAGAGGGGGATTGCCAGAAAGGCCCATTATATCACTGTGCCCTTTTAGGTCTCTGGTCACTGGCTGTTACTGATCATGGACACCGCGGCTTGAGATGCCAAGGTGTACAATTTTTGCACCACTGAGCTAAGAGCCGGAATAATTAATTTCATTGGAACAGAAGTCGGGGAGGCCAGATGCATCCCTTTCCGACTCCTAAAATTGATTTGGGCTGCTTGCCCATCCCTCCGCAATGGTTGGATCCAACCATGATTCCAAATCATCAACCCCCATGCCCAAACTCAAGAGGGATCTCAGGACTGCGCTTTCTACGTTATACGTCATATTCAAGCGCTCAATCAGCAAATCCCTTTCACAGAACTAGCCACAGTAGATTTTCATTCTCTGTGGGGTCGCTACGCCATGGAGCTCATTTGTGATAGAAGGTTCTTCAAGGACCCAACTATGGTGCCCAACGACGTTCCTCGCTATCTCTTTTCAGCCATCCAACGTCCTCCAAAACGGCCATTTCGGCAAACAATAGAGGAGTCAGAGAAACAATAGCCCACCAAGGTTCCCGAGAATAAGAAATGGGACCCTTACTCTTTCGATCTGGTGGATGATAAAGGGGTTACCAAGTTACTAACCGGGGCGACCATCAACAGATCATCTTCCCAAATGGTCCCTCTGTCTTCCATTACACCAACTTTCCCCAATTTTGACCTCAGCGCCTGCAAAAGCCTCTCTGACAATGAACTTTGCCTCATCATGTCAAGGCTTTACGCCGAGAAAGATGACCTCATTTTCATATCAGGCGATATTCTAGTCATGGCAGACGTGCTACGAGAAACTGTACAGATCAAAGGGTCTCTATCCGTGAGTTTGATGGCCGCCTATCAATTTCTTCTCGGACAGAATCACCCTACAACCTATATGGCATCCGCTTATATGAAGGACGATCTCCTAAAGCTAAAGAACTTCGGAACAACTGAGGAACTAATTTCCTTCCTACAACATACGACTCCGAAGTTTACCATGCTTCCTTTCCTTCATTCAAAACACTGGATGTTGTTGGCAACAAATCTTCACGACGGAACAACAATCATATGCAACAATTCCGACAGCCAGTACAATCTAGATCAGCAACAATACACTACAACACCAAGAATGCCTACAGAAGAAGTGGCAAAGGACTGTGCTGACCAACTACATGACCTTCTCAGCACGCACACACGGGCATACAGTAAAGAACATTTTCATTGCCCCGCCTTCAGCCACAAATGCCCACAGCAGCTCCGCGAGTCGAACGAATGTGGTTTCTACGTCCTCTACTGGATGTACACCATTATGGCCCTTGGAAGACCAGTAGAGGATATGATAGATGTGGATTACCACGCGTTACGAGGAAAGTTCGCCGCTAATCTTCTCCGCGCACATAGAGCTAATGTAGGACTAACAAACGCCTGATGCCCTTGTCCTTGTACTTCTCAACCTATCACTTTGACACTCTGAGGACAGAGTGAGTGATAAGTTAGGGGGGGAGTACATTGGACAAGGGTGAGGTATCATTCTTAAATCTTTCCCTCTCTATCTTCTCTTTCAATCCTGCATAAAATTTTTCTTTGCACACTTAGTTTTTGTTTTAAATAATTCCCCTGATAATAAATCATGTTCATAAAGAATAATATCCCTCTTGGAACAAATTCATCCCCAGATAACTTCAGAATCTAGTTAGTCCTAAGGAGTAACAACAAGAATAGCACATAGACATGTAATGTCGAATTAATAAATTATCTTCACATTCGATTTTCATGCTTTTGCTTCAATTCCACATCTGACTCTCCACAGGTCAATATCAGGGCCGAAATAAGCCAAACACTCTCAAGGACAGGAGAGACATCAGGTGACATCCAAATCATGAAGCCTTGCAAGGGGACCACTAGTAGAAACCAAATAAGTGCATGTCAAGCAACTCTAAGAACAACTTTCTTCTCTTCAAATAAAAGAGGCTTGGCCGCCCAAATCAAAATTCCTAAAAACCCAAATCCTAAGCCTGTGAGTTTATGAATAAAAGCCAGAGTGTTGAATAAAACTATGAGAGTTGTGCCATGAATAAGGATCTATATGAAGAACGAATAAAGGTCTCGCCCGGCCGGTACATTCAACTGCCCTCACAAAGGCAGATGTGTCGTGCCCGGTAGTGAAACCCTAAGGTATCCAAATATATGAAAGGCTGACAAAGGACTCGCCTGGCTGGTACATTCAGCTGCCCTCACAAAGGCAGATGTATCGTGCCCGGTAGTTAGATCCTAAAAGCATAGACAACCCCTCCCCCACTTGAAAGGGGAGTTACACATCAAGCCTTTAGCCAACCCTCATACCCACTCTAGCTTCCGGTAGGATTTTTACAGAAGTATAAAACTGATTAGGGTCAACGACATGCACAGAATAGAAAGTGGTCCCAATACAGGCTACAAGAGATGGAAGAAACCTGAGATCCAAGCAGCTCTCAATACCTGAAATAGTTAAGGCAAGCAAAGGACTCGATAAAACCTTAGGAGACCTCTGGTTTAGAATTGGAGAAAGAGTATGGAAATCTCAATTAAATAAAATCGCCTCGCCATTACATGCCTCAACTCTATCTAACTTGAGGACAAGCTAGACTCTAAATTAGGGGGGTGATAACCTCCAATTTTGTGATGTTATCTTAGTAATTTTACTCAGTTTTCCACTCTCTTTCTTAGATAAATTAGATAGAATCCTTAACTTTCCTTTCTTATTGCAAATATACTATTAGATTAATTTTTCTCCTTTATACTTATAGAAAAAGACACAGAAAAATCACAAAAGCTTCATCGGTCCCGAGACCGCATGGAGTCACACGGTCTCAAGACTGCATGAAGCCAACCAGTCCCGAGACCGCATGGAGTCACACAGTCTCAAGACCGCATGAAGCCAACCGATCCCGAGACCACATGGAGTCACACGGTCTCAAGACCGCATGAAGCCAACCGGTCCCGAGACCGCATGGAGTCACACGGTCTCAAGACCGCATGAAGACAACCGGCCCCGAGACCACATGGAGTCAAACGGTCTCAGAGTCCAAATGGTCTCAGGGTCCAAACGGTCTCAGAGTCCAAACGGTCTCAGAGCCCAAACAGTTTCAGAGTCCAAATGATCTCAGAGGTCCAAACGGTTTCAGGGTCCAAACGGTTTCGAAGTAAAATTGCCCAAACCGTTTGGACTTCACTTAAAGCCTATAAATAAGACCCGAGGGGTCCTCCCAAATTATCAAGTCTCAGAAATCCAAAGGCTTCCTCTGCCACTCCAGAGCTATTTCATCCTACATCCTCCACCCCAAGACTTCCAGTCTGAGATCCACACTCCATCCAGAAGCTGCTTTCTCTCTCATCGCCAAAGAAGGTGGGAAGAGGAGACCTCATCATCGAGCAACCTGTGAAGTTTGAAGATCGTCTCTCTCTCTCTCTCTAAGGGGTTGACCTTCCTGTTTCCTTTGTGGGGATGACGTTCTCTCTCTCTTCTTGCCTCCTTCTTTGTCCTTGCTATGAGCGAGTAGTCTCATTCACTAGGGTGTGGGGAGTAGCTCCGCTACCCATATTTTCATTTCATGCAATGTAATCCATAGTTTGCAATAGAGATATACTTTCTTTTCAGTTCAACATCAATCGTTTAATGAATGCTTGTTGCTTGATCACCAACTTGTGTTACCTTTTATCTTTTAGTATGAATTGTCTACGTTTGTACTATTAGATTCGAATCTCGATTGAATGTTGGTTCTTGATGCATGTATCCACCATGCATCTGTTTCAGTATCTAAGAGTGTTTTTCAAGAAGTGGAGTAAACTCACTTCCATCATTGTACTTTCATGCTATGAAATGGAATCAGTTGACGTATGAAAGTACAACCTTGATAAGTCGAGGAACACATTTGCGAAGGGAATGATGTAAAGTAGGTGACCATTCATTCGGGGATGGCTGACATTGCAACATTCCCACACTTCTCGTGGTTAGTTCTCCGAAAGGAAACTAAATCTACAAAGATACTAACTGTTTAGACTCTTATTGTAGGTAATGTTTTTATGTTACATGTTTTGATCCATGCGTAGTGGAGGCGAAAACCGATAACATCCTAGTGGTTTCTTATCATAGTTTACAATCTTAAAATTACTTTCTTGCTTTATTTTACTTGCACTTAGTTTAAAAACAAACAAACCAAATTTTCGATCTAGATACCAACTGTTAAGAGGTTAAGTGAGATTCTAACATTTTCCATCTTGTTGCTCCCAACAAGACCGTTGTCCTGTGGATTCGACCCTTAACTATACTATGATAAGACTTCCACGTATCCTAGCATACGTGGGTGGAGTTCTCAATCTAGTATAAGCAAGGCTAAACCTAAAGACTTATTATATTTAGGATTTTTAGTGGTGCGCGCAATTCGATGCGAGTGGAAGCTCCATCACCTTTGGAGGAGCAAATGAGAGGTATATACACCAAGTCAATTTTAAGATCTTTCAATATGAAGTTCATCAAAGTATGGTATACAATGTAAAGGAAACTTCTGATGATGGTGTGTTCGAGGTCTATCATGTTGGTGGTTCTAGTTCTCCTCGTATTTTGAAGAAAGACTCATCTACTGATATGGTATCATGTAATTGCTTCATGTTAGAATTCAAAGAAATTACATGCATGCACATTCTATCTTATCTAAAGAGTTGTGCTTTTTTCACTCTTCCAGATCCATATATATGAATGAGGTGGAGTAAAGGATATAGAAATCAACCTTTGATTTTCAACAAAGCATCTGTTATGCATCTATCCACTGGGAAGACACTTCAACTGGTTTCTTCTTACAATTCAATTGTCAATATAGCGTGTAGGAACAACGCTATAGATCTTTGCCATGAAAAACTCATTGCTTTGTGAAAGGAGCTGTTATAATTAGATGTTGTTGATGTTGGAGTAACTAGTTTGAATACATCTTCTTCTTCTGCTGTCAAGGTCCATATCCCTAGTATTTGCAAAACTAAAGGTAGACCTAGATCGACTGATGTGCGATTTAAATCTAAGGTTGAAATTTCTCAATCTAAAATGAGACAGTTTAAGAATTGCTTACAATATGGTGTCAATCATGATAGCAGAAACTACCCTTTGAAGAAATAGGTGATTCTACAAAGATAATTTTTTGGACTATGGTGTTCCTCATTGATATGTTACTTGTCTTGGCTGATCTATAATGATGCTCCCTACTGCTCAATCATAGTGTTGCTGCTATTGTTTCTTCTTATGTTGTCTTCCTAATGCAGATCTGCTGCTACTACTGCTATTAGAGATGATTAGTGTTGACTTGTATTTAGTGTTGGATCTGATTAGTGTGCGAGTCATATCAAAATTTGATGTAAATGTAATTGTTGAGATGTGCACATTGACATTTGTAATTCACATTTGTCTTAAACTTGAGTTTAACTATTACTCTTTTCAATGGAGCTACAATTGCATCAAGAATTAAAATGTATTATAAAGTTTAATGAGAAAATGTTACTCTTTGTACCATACAGTTACTCTGTGTCAACAGGAAACATTTTGTGAGTAATAGTTATGTTTGAGTTGTTCGTGTTACTTTTCTGTTCATATAATTACTTAAATACAACCTATAGTTTCTCTTAAAATTTACAGTTACCTTTTTCAATTGTTGAGTTACTTTCTAATTCAATTAGTTACGTTATACATGATATAGTTACTTTTTTGTTCAATGTGTTACTTTTCCGTTGTAATATTTGCATTTTTGTTCAAAATGTTACTTTTATAGCTAGAACAATCACACCGTTATTCAGCAAGCATGGAACATATGTCCTTTATTTTTTGTAACGACCGTACCATATATGACACTCTCGTTCTTCATATGGAATGGTCATGTCAAGTGTGGAATGGTCATTCTTGCTTTTCGACCAAATGTTACTCTCTATGTTCAATAATTGCTTTACATTACACAACAATACTTTTCAATCAATTCATTTACTTTGTTATTCTCTTAGTTACTTTACTATTCACATAGTTACTTTACATTTCACTTAATTACTCTTGAGTTTAGAGAGTTACTTCCATAGGTTATTGAGCACCTACTGAAGCAGATTACAAGCATTATCCATACAAAAAACTAGCTATCTAAAATTACTTTAAGAAAATCCAAGATATCTAAATGTATATATATGGAGAACTAAATTTTTTTATTAAAGCAAAAGCATACTTTAGACTAGAAATGTGTATTATAGAGTTTACATACGCATTTCTCAAGCATAATTTTAGAACCACATTGTTTTAGTACATTTGGTTTTGAAAAGTTCTACTCAATCTGACATAAGCCATCTATTCAGGCTTGACACAACATCATCATACTTTTCTTCACTCTGTATGTCACCTGCTCCTTCTTTTAACTCTAATTAATCTCTACTAGCACGTTCTTTGACATGCTACAGTCTTCCCCTCTTCATCATTCTTTGAAATATATCTACCCTAATTGCAGGGATGTCTTTACTAGTGAAGTTTATCTCTTTTCCATTCACCAAGTATTCCAGATACTTCATTATGTATAGTCCACAGTCAACATCATCATCTTCTTATTGTGGGCATTTAGGGTACTCTATTGTCAACTGAGACATTTGACTTCCATGATCTGGAACCTAAAGAACTCATGAACGAAGCCCTCCTGCATGCAAAACAAAATGTTTATTAAGTAGCAATTAACCAACATTATTTCATTCAACTCCTTATCAACATAGTTACTTATTTTGCTTACCCATCTACTAACTTCTTTCATTGATTTGCTATTTCTTGACAATGAATTGTAAGACCTGTGCACCTCATCTCTAAGGCTTGCTTCCAGCAAGTGCCAGTGATTGTCATTGTTAAGTATTGTAAAAACTGAATCCATTGTCATAAATTCTTTGTCAGGTACATTGAAGAGAAGTGATAGCATATCATTCTCCTTTAGTGTTATGTTATCCACCATCATGTCTAACTTTTACAATATAAACAAAATTGTAAATTACACAACTCGAAGCTTTAGTGTGCTTATATGTTGTAAGTGGTGTAATGTAGTGTGATAGTTTAGTTGTCTTATCGGAGCATAAGTGCTCAAGCAATGCCATGACAGTCCATTCTTCCTCCTTTTGGTTGTGCTTTCTTTTAACATTTGGACAAAGAAATCCATAACATGAAAATCCACACTCCTCATTTAGAAATCCATATTATCGTTATAAATACTTACTACTTTTGGTTCTTACAGGTGATTGCATCATTTTATCTTTAAACAACAGTGCTGATAGATCCTTTCCTGTACACCAAGCGTATTTTCCAAACATCCATTCTCTTCTTGACATGTGAATTAGTAAAGATGTGAGACATAAAATTTAAATATTGAGCAACTAATTTGTACTAAACATGTGACTGATAGAATTTTAAAAAGTAACTCCTTACACTTCGTCAATGTTGTCAATGAATTCCTTTACATCCTCTTTAGTTTCCTTCATTTTGAAGTGCTCCAATCCAATGAATGTGGAGCTCTTTTACTGTTAATAAAGTGTAATTTATGTTAGTAGTTTCTATAGAAGATACACAAATTTTTATATAGTTACTTTGTGCATAAAATCTAGAACCTTTTTTTGTTACTTTTTCGATCAAACGTTACTTTATATGTCCAATAGATACTTTATAATCCACAATGACATTTTTCATTCTATATAATTACCCTTTTATTCTATGAGTTACTTTCCTATTCATATAGTTACTTTACTTTTCACATACTTACTCTTATGTTCAGATAGTTACTTCATAGATAGCTAAACTTACAAGAACATCCAACTAACTTTGCATGCCTTCTTATCTTTATGTTTTCCTCTATTCTTCCAATAATCAGTTGTGTCTTCCTTTTCGTCTTCCTCAATAGTTTAGGGGTGTCCTTCTGAACTTCATCAATATTTACTTCTCCTTCTTTCAGTTCATCCTCTACTGGATCTTCCTTTTTCTCCTCTGCTACTTCTTTTGTTCCTAATGGATTTTCTTCTACAGTCTTATCTTCTTCAACATGCTTTGAATCCTCTTCTACTTATTCTTTTTCTTCTGTATCTTCTTGTACAGTTGGATCCTCTTCAACATCCTTTGAATCCTCTATAACTTTTTCTATACTTTGGTCTTGTATTTCTTTTTCTCCTCCATCTTCTTCTTCATTTGGTACTTCCTCTTCCATTCTGACTGAATCTTCATCAACTAATTTTCTCTTTAGGTGAAGTTTGCCTCTTCTTGGTGTTTCCTCCTCTTTACTCCCTTGTTGGTCCATATCCAACAATTTTTTCCTCAACAACTCAATCCTCTTTCTAATTTTAGCTACTTCCACTGAATCCAACCCATCATTCTGAATGGAATCTTGAGTTGGCATAGAAGCATCTTCTATATCCATGTCATTTTTATCTTCCTTCCTTAAAATTCTATTTTCTTCCTCGACCTCTACCAGTCTCTTCTTTAGACTCTCATTTTTTTTCTCTCAAATCATAAAAAGCCTCCATGGCTATTCTGGTGTATATTTCTTTCTGCATCCTCAGTTCATCTTCAAGGTTTTACACTCTGTTCTCCAAGCCCATTGATACTCCCCTTCTTGTGGTAGATGATGTAATTAACCTTTCACTTACTGCCTTGCTCTTGGATTTATTTGCTGCAAGATAATAAGACAAATCTTTCACTTCCTTTGCAGCTTCCCAATCATCAGCTACATCCTTCTTCAACTCTGTACAAACCTATGCACAAAATTCAACAATGTATCATACACCTCTTATATTAATTTATGTAGTATTTTCTCTTCAACCACACTTATTCTTACATTTTTGGTATCCAAACTTCCAAGACACTTTATCCTTTTAACAGGAGTTGCCCATCTTTTTATCCTTGGCTTTGCCTTCAGGAATGTAGGCTTTACTATCCCTGCTATATCATAAGCCCAGACTTGCGTGGACAAGAAAAGAATAAATTATAATTTAAATGTTCATATATAGATGTTTAATGTAACCAAAAAAATATATGCAGTGTTACTTACACACAGGAACATTACACATCCAGTGGTGTAGAGTGTGCTTCTACTACTTTCCCCTCTTTTCCTCATTCTTAGATTTTCACTTAAAGCTTTCATCCGCTTGAATATGCTACTGTGGACCAACTTTGCCTAGTTTAACTGCCCTATAGCAGTTACATCATCCAAATAGTGCAGAAGGTAAATTGGGGCACAATAACCGATGTCTGATAAAAGGAATGTTGCTAACAAGTGCAACATCCATGCACAACACATATTCTAGTAGTTTTCTACCACATCGTTCTTGGAAAATTCCTACCAAATCTTCTCCAAGTTGTCCTTGTGTAACACATCCTTCTCCCTTCTTTTCTTACCACCTTCACCACGTTTATCTTCTCCCTTTGTTGCACGAGCAAAATCCTCCCATATTGTATTTACAATATGTGATTGCTTTCTAGGAACTATATCCATACCTCTACTAGTTAAACCTAGTATCACCCCTACATCCTCAACCATCATCCTTGCTTCAAACCCTGATGCTAACAGAAATTTGTCATCTTCTACATACATCTCTATCAGATCTCTAAAAATGCCACATGTACTGTAAGATTAGGTATTATTATCAAATTTGCAAAGGTTGTTGACTTCATCATCTTCATTTGATTTCTGCTGAACAACATGATGTTCTGTATGCTATTGTAACTTCTTATGTAGTATCTATGATACAACTTTTGTGCACCTGCAACTATATCAAAAAGTTACTGTTAAGTTTCTTATCTAATTACTTTTCAGGTTTCATAGTTACTTTTTTCAGTTCAACCTGTTACTTTCTAAATGTCATCATTACTTTTGTTATGACGTGGTTACTTTTTTATTCATAGAGTTGCTATTTGTTTTGAATAGTTACACTGTAATCATCAAGTTCCAATCAACCTACTGAATTAGAGATACTTCCCTTGGAGAAGAAGATAACTCTTTTGTATTAGGGTATCAAGTGAAAAAGAGTACAATATCATGGTATGTAGAGAAAAAGTAAATATTTCTATAAATGATAGCAATGCATGCAACAATTAACTATCTATATTAGTTGACGTAGGTAATGTTATCATCTCAAATTTATTTTTTTGTTGCTACATTACATTAGGTTAGAATTTTTACTTTTTTAGTTCACAAAGTTACATTTTGTGTACAAGTATACATATAAATAACATTACCTTCTACATCCTTTGTTTTTCCTTTTAGTTTCCTTTTCTTTTGTGAACTAGATCCTTCTTCAGCAGCTTCTACTTCTTCATTCTGACCCTCATCAACTTTCATTTCTTCATTAGAGCCTTTCTTGTCACGCACTGTGAATAGAGTTACTTTTATTTTTAAAAAGGTACTTTCTGTTAATAAAATTACTTTCCAATTGTAAGTGATACTTTTATATTCTCTAAGTTACTTTTTCTTTAACCAAGTTACTACATAGTTGATGTAGTTATTTTTTCACCGTACAATTACTTTTTAGTTGCTAACAATTATGCTATGGTAAGCAATGTTACTTTTCTAGTTCAAAAGGGCTACATTTTGTATACAACTATACATACAAAGAACATTAACTTTTGTATCTTATTCTCATGCTCTGCAACCCCTTGTTCTACAACCTCCTACTCTTCAGCATGCTCTCGCACTTGTTCCTCATATCCATCATCATTACCTTCGACATTAGAAGCAGTTGTCTTACTGTTTTCTCTCTTCTTCTTGCCTTTTTTTTGCTTTTTCCCTCACAACAGTTTCACTTGCCTTTTCTACACCCTTCTCCCCCTATAAACTCTATGGAGTAGACTCAACAACAACTTCAAATACTTTTTCTACTATCCTTTCCACATTGTCATAGTGCTTTGTTATGAAATCATCTTCTTCAATTACTTTTCCACTGTCATTACTCTGTGGCCTCTTTACTGTCACTTTCCATGACTTCGTTCTTCCCATCGCTCAATAGTGGCAGAGAATCAGCGGTGGAGAAAATCGACTGTGGAAGAGACACAATAATGGAGAAATGTGGTTGCTAGGGCAATGTATACCACATATAGGAGCAGTTGCGGGAAGGAGCCCACGACGCACAGAGGAGAAAGATGAAGTCAGTATTTGGGGTGGGGGGAAATGAAGACAAACTGCAATGATGAGGGTTTGAAATTGGGATTTGGG
>OY856411.1:526471238-526483738 GCA_963693085.1 Alisma plantago-aquatica
GTAAAAAATATCATCTTTATATATCCTCTTTTGTACCACAATTATAGACATTTGTATGCATCTATTTCATATGAGGGAATTTATTCTCAATCTCAACGAGAGAAAGTGAATCCCATCAAAGTGATAACAACTCACTCACCAGGGTTTTGGCCCATCAAAGGTGAGACTAGGCTAACTCTTTATCCTAATCACATTAGTAAAATTATTCTTAAATTTTCCTTTCATTAAGCTTATGTAAATACTATAAACATCTTCAGATTTTATTAAACAACATCAGTCTATGCTAAAAGAACATTGTTCACAAGTGAGTTTGACTCTAACAATGTAATTGAAGTGGAAGTAAACTAATCATGGGCTTTAATATACATTGTGTAAATGATTATGAAAAACTATTTTAGTCTCCACCCTCACATTCCTAGGACCATACTAAGAATAGTAGACCATATACAATCTACATAACTACTCCTCTCAAGACACCTTTGTTAACTACTCTTGTTGATAGCTTAATTTGGAATCTTTCCGTTGCGATGAACCTACACCTGAATTTTTGATTTAATAGGGTGTATGATATTATTTAGTGTGTGAATTCATCAATTTTCTAGTATAACCCGAATATGATTAATTAATTGAATTACATGAGTGGGAGTCAAAATTATTAATAATACAACATGAAAAGTCTATTGATAATAATTGTATGAATTAACCAACTAAATAATATTAACGATTTTTTAATTTATTTTTATTCCCTTGGCCCACATGAAGTGTAGAAAAACATGAAAATGTATCACAATAGGCTATTATATCACTGTTAAGGCTTGCCCTAGACATGAAGCTCTAAGCCTTTTAAACTAGCTCCCCAACATGCAACTTGACCCACCCTATTTGGCCTCAATGACTATATAAAATGACTAGATAAATTATACTCCTCGAAATTGTTGTACAAAAATAGAGTCAAAATACTCTAGATTAACTACCTACATTACTAGGTTCCACAGGAGCCAACTCAATAAGAAATAGCTGAAATATACTAGGTCCCATCAAAATATCCTATCAATTTAGGGTACCAAACCATATAGGAGACCATCCTCATTGATATTAGTCCCCCATACTCAACTAGTATGCTCCAGTTACCTCATCTTAGACTCTATCTATCATAATGAATGGTTAATTATTCAAGGAAAAAACTTGCTACAAATTATATGGTGTTCAAAGAATCTATATACTCATTGATTCTTTAATCTCACAATATTTTCCTTCACATTATGTAACTTAACTATATACATAAACCATTTATTCTCATTTTATGTGCACTCAACTATAGTTGAGCTATTAAGTTGTTGCATTGTATATTCATTTTATTTGAAAATTTTGAACATATATGGATATCTTGTTATATCTTTTCATTTTATTATTTTAAAACATAGATAGACCCAGTCACAAAATGTATCATACTTGTTGGAATATATTTTATTGTTGTAAAACTTATGGAAAGCTTGGATATACTTATGCCTTTAGAATCTATTGACAAATATGATCATGACATATGCATGCAAATAAGTTCAATATGAAACTAACTACAATCCATCACAATTTAGCTAACTCATTCAATCATGAATATAGAAATCAAAATCTGAGTAAAACATTAGATCTAACATATCTACATTCTTCATGTTTTTACTTGAATTAAAAAAATGTTGTAGATTGGTTATTCTGCACTCACCTCTACTTTGATTTTAGCTGTAGACCTAGATCTAGTTAGTATTATTCGAACCTAGGTAAAAGATCCAAATACAACCCTCTTACAGAGCAGTATCTGCTCTTGACAAAATAGGTAGCTACAACATCAAGAAAAGAAGGAATTAGAAGAGATATAACTTGAAGTAAGTACTAATTTCACTTAATGTATAAGTATAGAAAAGAAAAAGAAACAACTAAAAACATGTTTATCTGGATTGATCAAGCTTGAATTTATGTTGTTCTTTCTATTCCCCCTTTTCATCTTGAAACCAACCTTTTGATCACCACCATCAAGATTAATGGATTTAGATATCTAGGTACTGATACCACAAATTTATGTTTCAATTTTCATTACATTCCACTAAACATATCTCAAATTATAGTGATTCTTGTAATTACCTATGTAGACAACATTAGTAGCATTCACATCAATCGCTGGTTGAACACTGGATCTAGCAACTTCTAATTAATGCAAAACCACCAAATTATCCCCATGTCAATCATTTGTGGTTGGTCAAAGCATGATTAAAGGGGGTATAAGATGTTAAAATATTTCACCACAATTGAAGCAACCCCCATTATGATCAAAGTGGCATGATCAAAACACTTCATTTTGACTAAAGTGACCTGGTCAAAGTGGCCTGCCTATGTGAGTTTCCTTGGGTTCAATTTTACTATCATCAGATCTTATGATTTATTCAAATCACTCATTACTTGATGCCACCCTTGCATATGATCGATTCATATTGTTTTTCATGTTTAGTGACATTTTAGACACAGATGTGCAAAGTTTCTATATATTATCGTTTCCCTCTTTTAAGATTATTTTTAATATTTACCCAACACATATTTTGACTTCTTCATATTCCATTTATAGATATAATTGATCATTAATTAATCATAAATTATTAAAAGAAACAATTCATCTTTAAACTAGTTTATTTTCTTTCATAACTCTAGGATTAGCATATAAGAAAAAACAAGTTTCTAACAGTCTCACCCTCTAATAAAGTTTCATCCCAAAATTCTTATAAGAGAAAATGATAGTTGTTACACATATCAACTCTGATTCCTATGTTGATTCTCTTGCAATGTGCGTCCTCCATAGGAGTTTCACCAAAAGTATCTATCTCTTCTATGTTTTCAAATCATGCACTTCAAGATAGGAACTGAAACTTCAACAAAGGATTTTTTTGTCAATGACACTACATCAATCTACGAGCCTCATACTTGAATGGAATTTATTTATCATGGAGAAATGAAAAAAAATGATGTAGACTGACTAAGTTAGGTGGGAACTCAAGCATGTACAAAACTAGACCTCTTCTATAAATGATTGAATAGAGACCCATATATTTAGGAGTTAGCCTTGCCACACTTTTGAGGTATTAATACACCATTATAGGGTAAAAATTTTAGATACACTTAATCATCCATGTAAAACTTAAGTAGCCTACACCTTTTCTTAGTGTATCTTTTCTATCGTTTAGGTTTCTATTTCAACTGTTGCATTATTACATATATCTTTTCTATTATCTCTTTAACTAATCATGGAAGAAAAATCTATTAATCACCAACTTCAACCCATCATGTGGGGGATCTTAACTTCCATACATATCTTTATATGGATCTATACCCATGCTAGAATGTTGAATGTTATAGTATGCAAATTCTATAATACTAAGATGTTGATCCCAATTACCATTTAGGGGAAGTGAATATGATCTCAACATGTCCTATTATGTCTAATATTTGTCTTAGAATAGAATGTTATGATGATGAGCTTTAAACTTGTCCCCAAGGAATGATATAACTCATTAAAAAATATAGATATGACATAGATAATATGTTTGATTTGATAGTTGATTGGGATTCCATGAAATTGTCTTCTTTATCTATATAGATATGCTAGTTAGGGTGCATCCCATGTTGACTTGACGATAAGAAATAAGCAGATTTTGTGATTCAATCCAATCACCAATGTTGGGTCATAACAATGTGATGACCTATGTATACCTAACACAAAGTTCATTGTGATAGTATAGGCATAGTGGTGGTTGTAAGGTACATGCATGCTTGTGTTGCTAAACTTTAACATGTTGGAACACACCACATATGAATACAGGCTCAACTACTTACTTCTTCATGAATGAACACCAATATAGTTTTTGAGGGTTTTTATTACATCAAAACTTCTTTGTTGTAGTGTGCCTCCTAAAAATCTTATCCTTCAGTTCAATATCATCTCTCTCACACAATCTATCATAATATGGATACTTGATATTTTCTTTTTATCAGCACAAGCATAATATGTCTTGGATAATTTTCAATCTATCAGAGCTCTTTAATTTGTTAATAGAAATTAGGCCTAAGTTGCATCTATGCAATCAATCCATGTTGTTTACATACTCCAAATTCTAATTCGTATATCTCATTTTAATCAATATATCTCTTTCTATGGAGACCATTTTTGCTATAGAACAAGGCAATCTACTTAGGGCATTTGTCACTACATTGACCTTACTATTTTGTAATCAATGGTTATATCAGTCTTTAATCAACTCCAACCTTCTATGGTGTCTCATGTTGAGTTCCTTCTGGGTCAAGATATACTTTAGAGTCTTTGATATGTAACAACATAACATCACTCACTATAAAGATAATGATGGCATTTCTTCAAGGCATGTACTATTGCTTCCAACTCATCATCTTGTGTGGCATAATTTGCTTCACTCATTCTTGAGCTGCCAAGATGCATAAGCTACTACTCTTTCATCTTGCATAAGTAACATCCTAAGAATCCTTTAGACGTGACATTGTACAAACTGCACCCATTTCACTCTCAAGTAGAATAAGAGATGTTCATATTATAAATGATCTTTTATAAGATTTTGACCAAACATAGGACATATACCTCCTGGTTATGTGAGTAGCAGGTGCTTCTTACACATTGAAGTTCCTTATGGACATCTTTTTTATCTAGGTAACCCTAACTTTTTTTATTATCATTAGGAGTTTGAGGTTTCTCCATCTGAAGAATGAATTCTAGTTTCTAATATCCACACTAACTCCTTACAATAAGACCTATCATGTGAGACCATGAACCTAGCTTAAATATAATCTTCCCATAATATTGATTTATTATTATAATTGTGCTCTTTATTCAGTTTTTATACTAATTATTAAGAAATATATTTTATTGGGTTTAATTTGCACATTTATTTCCCTAATATCAAGTTTCCTTGCAAGTTGTGGACTTGACTGTAAAATTAGAAAAATATGATAAATTAATTGATAATTGTAGCGTTTGGCAACACGATTACATTCATCGCTGATGGCCCATCACATGTACTCATCACAAAAATTTCTCATGGTGAGAAATGAGTGGCTGGCAGAGTTTGTCGAAAGCTCCAGATAGAAAACGCAATGTAAAATAAGAGCGGTGGACAAGCATGTGTTTAATAATGCGATTGGTATAGATTAACCCACTACATGTGGTTATCCATCGCTTCCAGAGAAATAGCCACCACTTTTCCAAAAGAAAATATGTGAAAAATATCTAAACATGAATTTTCCATCCGAATCCTACTTGTTTGACACTTGAAATCAATTGGTTAAAATACAAATAAAATATAACTTTAATTGAACCTTGTTTGCCTCGGGTTGCAACTTCATGTAATATTATGGATTAATATGCAACTTTAAAATTGAATAGTTTATTTAAGTTCATTCATGACTTCATAATCATATATAATTTTATGATATTTGAATTTGGTTAGTATGATATTTCATCATATGTAGTGTAGTGGTTGGTGAGGATGGATGGACCTCTCAATTGAGTTTGAGTTTCTAAAACCCATCAAACAATGAAGGTTTTGTAACTCATAAGTTTGATGGAGGTTATGCGGGCCCATCAGTCTGATGAAGGTTCTAAGGAGTCATCAGTCTGATGAGAATACTGAGAAGTACCCTCTGATGGAAGAACCATGTCAATCAGTTGAAAATGCACCGATGACCATTTAGATTTCTTCACCAATGGAGACTCTAGACTGATGAGATAGAATTGTGGACTTAAGGACCAATCATAAAGTTAAACAGAACCACTGATAAGATTGGGGATCTCGACCAATGATGGGGCCTCTGAGTTGTAACCTAATGCGAAGACTGGGCATGTGAATCAATGAATCTCCTATGTGTCTAGACTAATGGGAAACAAGGATACTACAATGGTTTAGACTGGTAGTTCGATGGGAATCCAGAGTATACTAATGGAAAACATACTAGGCTTGATGGTAATGAGGGGGGGTCAATGAGAAGGTTGATTTTACGAATGAAGGTCATCCTTTAACTGGTGGTAATTCTAGAGACTAGTTATGGACAGTTTTGACATATGCAAACTTTCTAGTATATAATACTCTTTGCCATTCATCCTAGAGACTCATTTCACACCCTTTGCACATGAAAAATATCAAGGGATCCTTGGAGTTCAATGAAAACCACTTGGTGGATGATGGCCATGGATGGGAACTTACAAGTAGATGCACATCAAAGATCAAGCAACTCCATGGTGTTTTCACGTTTCCTAACCTTGTTTCTTGCATTAGAAACATAATATAATCTATTCTAATCTCTTATTCCTTAAGTTCTTTGCACCTTCTTAATCCTTTGCCAAATTCCATGCTTTTACATGGTGTTTACTTATTCATCTAGATGAAGTACCCTCTTTTCTCCCTTGTTTCCTCATAAAGCCATACTGAGGACTAGACCTTATGGGACTATCAAAACCACTTGAAATTATGTATTCCAATTTGTCTTAATTTTATTCATCACCATGTAAAATTTCAACTTAATTTTTTAAGGTATAAGAGAGTTACATCAATTACAATATTACAAATAGAAATGACAAATTCCATGCATAGATGGCCTATCTTGATATTATAGGTCTAACTCGAATGCAAATTTAGTTTTATAATGATTATATAAGTCCCTTAAGATCATTATATATCCAATGCCACGAATTAAGAAATATATGCATATTAATATCCACATCATGTGGCATAAAGATACCATAAAGATACCATTTCTACTAACATTTCACATGTATTTCATACTTCAACATATCATGTTTAAGTGTTCATGAGATTAACATCAGGGATCACTTTTATAAGTTTAGGAGTAAATTCAATTTATATCCTTTTAATTCATCTAGAAAAGTCCTCAAGAAATCATCTTTTAGCATATAATGTGATCATAGAGAAAGATTAGGGTATGTTAAAGTAAGTTTAAGGATTTGCATGTATAAGTAGAGAAAAGAATTCTAAAAAATACTATATCACTCCACTCTCATGGTGATGATTAGATAATACATTATAAATAAGCTTTGAGATCCTATATCAACTCTCAAACATCCCCAAAACTAAGGCTTCAAGCAAAATCTATCTTCCTTTGCATCAAAGAAAGGAAAAAAAGGAAGGTTATTTAGCTAAATGGAGTAGGTTCCACCATGAAAGTTAATGGGGATCGACCAAAGGATGAATATGAGGTGAGGAGCAGTAAGAATACCTCCATAGAACCTCCTTTTTACATCAAAGATCACTCCCCTGGCTCCAAGATGACTCCTCCATGGTGGATCTAGAGCAAGATATTAGTATTTTATGGTGAATTTAGAAGTAACTCAGACAACTCTTATAGAACTGTTATACTACTAAAGTTTCATTAGAGTTAGGCATATAATCTCAAGGTAGCCCATCTACGCATGAAATTGGTCCTTTGTATTTGTAATCTTGTAAATGATGTAACTCTCTCATACATTAGAAATTTAAGTTGAAATTTGGCATGGTGGTGAATCATAGTATATTAATTGGAATACATAATTTTAGTTGGTTTACATATTCCTATAAGGCCTTGTTCATAGTATGGCCTTATAAGGTGATATTGGCCTTTTAATAACCAATGGGGGTGGTTTTGTGCCATAATGAGTAATTTGGGTTAATTTATGAGTTTTAGTATACCTTCTAAAGTCAGGAATATTTAATTGATAATATATGAATCTAAAAGTCATCATGAATTAAGAATCATAATTGCATGAATATACATGAAATGCATCATGGGGGTAATTAACAATGTATTTAGAAGCAACTCAGACATTTTTTAATCGGTGAGAGTTTAATAATGGATGACTATCTAATTATGCAAAGGGGTTCCTTGTGGAGTAAGTATATTCCTCTTATTATTATCCATGTCTTTCATCTCTCCTTTATCTATGATATTAAGAGATTGATCCACATGTGAAAAAATGTGATAATACAAGATGTATCTTGCTTATGGGATATATACATTTAGACTTAATGCCTTGAGGTTATACCTTGAGTTAAATAGTTTAGATATTATCATTGAGATGATGGATGGGACCAATGATCAAGGTTAATTCATGATTTAACATGGATGAAGTATAAAATGATGCATAAAATGGTTATAGTGGGAAGTAATGTATCTTATGGGTTTTATAACCTTGTCCTCAAATAATGGTTTACACTTTATCCTATCCATCTTGAATCTAAAATATATATGTAATTAGTATTTGTTGACTTTCAATAATTTTATTAAAGACAAATCAATATGAGAGTCCCTCATGATACTCTTCCATTTGAATAGTGATGATAAATCATGTTCTATGATCATATGTTGTCCTATATAATACTTATAAAAAAATCTATGCAATGGATAATGACCTATCTTTTGTTATACTATTTGCACAATAGAAATGAAATAGTGAAGGAAGAAATATCCCATGAGATGACTTGATCAAGGGTGATGTCCCATAAGTTAACATGTTAGGTTTTTTAATGGCCAAGAATGATATGTTGGACCTTGTTATTTACAAGAATGATATGATGAACCATGTTGTAGTCGAGATTGACATATTGAGCCTTTTGTGGATAAATATGGATGCTTGTACCTAGATATATTAGCTTGATATATGTAAATACTTCTTATATCATCTAAAGTTATTAGACTTTATTATTATGTCAACTATATATCTCTACCTTGTTTTCAAGTGCTTGATATGACTAAAACATGAGTTATTGGCTTTATTAGTCAAGTGTAACGCTAATCATGTAGTTCCTTACGATTATAGAGCTATCTTAGCGTCAGGATTTGCTTAAGACTGAATGATTTTTCTTGTATAAATCTTATATTGTGAGAAGGAGCTCAGGGTCATATACTATTGGTATAGGGAGGGTTTTTCTCTATCAACCTCACTTCAAGGTGTTTGAGAGTTGATGTGGTTGTGTCTTGATTTATATGTGAATGACACCAACTTCAGCCTTAACTCAGATTTGAGGGTTCTTACCCTAGTCTTAGTGTCGTTGCATGTGTACATAGGACGTATCGTGTTTTTAATGGGATGGTCATTGTACCCCACTGGTAGTTTAGCCATTGTGGCACTATAGTCTATCACTCATACTGACTGAGGGGAAGATATCTTTAGGATTTTGGTCATCCTAGATCTTATACGGTGTTGATTGTGACTTCTCAATGGTCAACTAGTAATTTGAGTGGTACAACTCATGCTACCCGACATTTAATAAAATGTGTAATTCAGACATGCAATATATCTGTTTAGGTTTAATTAACAAATCATATGGACGTGAAATCATATCCCATTACTTATTGCAAGTGTTGTATATGTTCTCTAATCTGTACAAGTAAGTGTATGGATTAAGTATTGTTACAAGTTTAGCCTCTTGTATGCTTTTATGCTTACATCCATGTGAAGAAAATAAGCACTTCATGCATATATAATGTGTAGAAATATTTGATTGTTGGTTATTCTACTTCTAAATAATTCTATTATTATATGCCTATTACAAAAGAATGTTAGTGTTTTCTATATCACATCATTGAGACTTGGGGTCTCACCACTATGGTTATCCACATCTTTTAGGTATGTTGGAGTTGTGTAAGAACATGCTGATCAATATGTATAAAGGAATAATATTAATAAGCCAGTCTAGAGAGCCTATGTACTCTCACTTTCCTGAGTTATGAGTGGGTAGTGATGATGTATCTAAGTTTTTTTCCAGGATCATGGGTTCTAAATGATCAACTATATTGTATTTCTATGTTTTATAATCATGAACAACCTTGTATTCCCTTTGATGAATAAATTAAGAAAGGTTTCAATTGATTTTCTATTATGTCTCCCTATGGAATGTTTTAGAATTACAGATTGTTCTCTTCTATATATCAGTTGCAAGGTTTTGTGGTAGTTTCTCATAATCAATCTCGACATGGATCGTCTTATTTTAGAATTTTTTAATGGTTGTTAGCTTTCAGTTGGATTTTTGTCTAACCATTTTTCCTAATGATCAATTAGGGTTTGGTCAACGAGATGTCCTCACATGTCCAAGGAAAGAACTATAGCCTATTACAACTCACATTCACTAAATTTGGTTCATAATTGATGTTATCTCAACATCTATAGGAATGTCCTCAAGTGTTCATTTTTTTTCACCTCTATGGTAAATAACAATGTCATCAATGACTTTTCTAACTCAACCAAATATGCAAAAAATATATTGTTGATTATTTCCACAAAATCTTTAGGGGCATTTGTTTGCCCAAAATTCATGACTACAAATGCATAAATCAAACATCTTGTTGTGAATTCTTATCTGGGTTCATCTAGTTCTTTAATACTCAACTAATTTTACCCAAACTTAAAACCTATTTCGGGGAAAATTGTGGGCCTATACGACTGGTCAAATTAATTCCTTGCAAATAATGCCTATTCTTAAGGATGGTTCCATTTAGTTACATTTTGTATATACATTGACACATAGTACCATACTTATTCTTAGTAAATATAATTGGAATCCTTATTTAATAGTTCTTTCAACTGAGTCTATAGTTCACAAACTTTACTAGTGCCATTCAGAAGGCTGACAATGCTGTACGGTGACTATAGTGTAAAATTTGTATCTCAAAATTAGCTTCCCACTCTAGAGGTATACCTGGAATGTCATATGGGAAGATATTAGCAAACTCACACACTAAAACACCACCATCTATATTGATTTACCCTTTCTCTTCTTTTACATTTATATTGTGTTTTTGAATGGATCACACCTTGTTTGAAACATCTTATTAGCTATAAAACTTATATTATACACAAGAGTAATATTTTCTATCTCCAATGAAGACACATAAAAAACCACCTTGCTGAGAGATAGCCTCCTTCTTCCAACAATCCAACTAGATACTATATGTCTAAAGGAAATACATTCCCAAGACATATGAAAGGAGTTTATATTTAAATGTGTGAGACTAAGCTATATAGTGTACCAATTATACTCATTCCATTAGGATAGTTAAGTAAAAACTATTTCTTCTCCTAAGAATATTCTTAACAAAAACTAATAAGATACGTCATGAGTTAAAAGGTTTAAAACACTCCAAAATGAGAGTATCACGACAAGATTTACAAAAATATGATAGTCATGCTATAAAAGAATAGCATATCACATGTCCCACCTCTATAGTGTAAGGCCCCAACCTTGTTTAACTCAAAATATACTTGTTTGTCTTAATTGGATGCATAGTTTCATAGTTGTAGTCTAAATTATGTCTTGATGTCAGTTGGTAAAGCTATATTTCAAACTTGAGTTAGTTCTGACTTTGCTTCCTCAAGTTATACAATTTATGTACTTTGTGGACTTATATGCAATTGCCCATTTTTAGGGTGTAACTAAAATCGAAATGCATATATATTTCATTGGATAGGCTATTATCAAATTTCTAAGATTTTATTTTATTCTGATGCTTTTAAGCTTTGTTGCATGGGTACCAATGTCCTATAATTATTAAATTAGTTATGAATAATGCCTTGTATTTTAGGCAACCAATTGTTTGATAGGACTCTTGATAATTAGTTACTAAATGGGTTGTATTTTGGGCAACCACGATGGTTTGATAGACCTCTTGATTGACAAACTCTACTGTTTGATCATATCAGCAACTGACAAAAGTAACCATAGTCTCACTTTGCTTAGCCAACGATAGGGTTTCATTGGATCCTTGAGAATGAAAAATGATTTCTTCCCTAGATGACCAAGGTAATTCTCTTATCGATGAACTTCTTCCTTTGTTGTTGGCTGATGAAGAGCAAAAACATGAGCTTCTAAACCTTCTTAATAGGCAGATGAAATCATCTCAATAGGAGCCTCGTTAGTTTGGAAACAAATGAGCGCGAGAATGAGAATAGATTATATTCTTTTCTTGAACCTACGAATGTTGACGGAATGATAAGCGAGCTTTAAAATGAGGGTCGATGAAATATGGATACCTGATGATGAGATTTCTGAAGCAAATGGGTCGACGAGGCGCGTTAGTTATAGGAAATCGATGGTCATATTATTGCATATATATATATATATATATATATATATATATATATATATATATATATATATATATATATAGTCAGGCTAGAATACACTCAAGTGTATTCGGAGAAAAATACACTTAAGTAGTTTTCATGATTCAATATTTTTTTTCAAAAATCTAATCCGTTGATCTTCTTAAACATCTTCTGAATAGCTCATACACAAAATTTGAGAACATTTGGACATTTATAGGTCATGTTATAAAGACCGTAAAAATTATGCATTTCAAATTAGTTTCGTGCGTCGATTTTTTTTCCCTTGGATGAGTGACTTACACACATCCAAATGGGCTAAAAATTTGTATGTAGTCTAGTT